>ML791251.1:245983-322306 GCA_009831015.1 Picea engelmannii
GGTAGTGGCACCATCTGACAGTGGCAACAAGCAATGATGAACCTTAAAAATTCAAAGTTACTCCAACTTGTAATCTAAAGGTAGTTGGAGATGCTCTAGGGTAAGGCATACTAGGAAAACCAAATATTATTCCCAATACTTCACAAAAACTTTCACTACAACTAGTATTGCAACTGGTGCTACAACTGGCACTACAACTGACACGAAGAAACTAGCACTGCAAACCTAGGGTTTTATGAGGAAACCTTAAGTTCTCAACTTAAAAAATTTGTAGATCTGATCCAGGGAAGAGATGTTCCCTACTTAGGTGACCTTCTTAGTGAGTTCAATATGTGCTCAATGAGCTTGATAATGGGGGAAAATGAGGATGTTCCTTCCAGTGGTTAGACTGTTACGAAGGAAACCAACTCTGATTCAATGCTTAAAATTTGGTATGCTCATTTAACCATTAGACAATGTCATATCATTGTCACCCAATGATAGGCACAAGGCCACCCTTGAGCATCCTAACCTTTACTTAGAATAATTCTAGTAAGCCTATTCCATAACCAACAGATAAACCCTAGCTTTTAACTGCTACAAAAACTCAAGACAAGTAGAGCGCTCCTTCTCCAAGGGCAACGCACAAGAGAGAGAGTCTCCATAGAATAAGTACCATACACAACTACAACAAATGCAATTGAACTACTCTCTCAGGCTTGTGCCATACTTAGTAATAATATCACCAAGAGTATCACCAAGAATATCACCAAGAGTATCACCAAGAATATCACCAAGAGTTTCACCAATAACCACCAAGAGAATCACCAAGTCAATCACCAAGAGAATCACCAAGAAAAATAACCAAGAGAGAGACCAAGACCCAAGAGATGACCATGCACCCTTATTCCTCCTTGCATCTACAGTTGTAGTTGCAACTGCATCTCTCCACAAGACTTGCACACTAATTGGCTGTCCAAATGAGCTAAAACGTCCTCTATTTATATTAAACTATCCAATGACTTTTCTAGCTGGGCCGACCTAACTTTCTAGTAATTATATTTTATGTTTATCTTTTTTCTTGTGGATCCGACTTGTATTTATGGAAGATATTAATATAATATTATTATTCTGCTAGGCCAAATTGTCTTATATGGTTTCCACACATCTGTTTAATGGTTCACTTGCTTCACTTCAATCATGGGGGATTGATACTCTCCTTGCTTGTTTTCCAAGGCTGCATAAATACTTGGCATGTTTCCTCCCACATCTTCCATTGTTTCAACCTCCTAAATGTTGTGGACATTCCTCATTCTTTCTCCTTGTTAGGGAAATCCCTATATAAGTGATTTCCCTCACATCCCCAACATTGTACACGCTTATACCTTGGCCTTTTCTCAAATGAATCTGTAGTCTCATCCTCATTTTGGGTTGACTGACCTTGTTGATTTGCTTGGAATTTTTTCTTGAAAAAGGATGGCTTAAAACCTTTCTTCCTTTAATCATTTTTACCGTTCATCTTCTCATTCCAATATTTTTGGAAAACTTACATTCATCTACTCTACTCATAAAATGCTTTTCTCTCCTTATGGCTTCCTCCAAAGTCTTGGGGTTTTCATATTGTATGTTTTCACTATAGAAAGAAGGTAAGCCACTCAAAAACCTTTGGATTTTTACCTTATCATCCTTTATGAAATCAACATACTTAAATAACTCAAAGAATCTCTTCTCATATTCATCCATTGTCATACTTCCCAACTTGAGTTCAAAGAACTCTTTCACCTTCCTTTCATAATAATTCTTAGAAAAATATTTCTCTTGGAAATATCCTTTGAGTTTCTTCCATGAGATCCTTTTCTCATCAAGGTGCTTGGATTGCTTAATTTTTTCCCACCACATGGTTGCCTTCCCTTGCAAGTGGAAGGTTGCAATTATAGCTTATACATTTGAGGGTTAATCATGCAGCTGGAAATAATTCTTCATTTCCAACATCCAAGCCTTGGCCTCTTCTCCTTTCTTGTGCTCACCATTGAAATTTGGTGTCTTCATTTTATTGATTTCACCTTGTAAGATGTTTGCCTTAAGCATTCTCATTTTCCTCCTAAAACGAGACACACTTGGGTTGCTCCCCAGTTTTAACTTGCATGAGTCCTTCTAGTGGATTTCCTTGGGGAATGATGGTGTATACTCATGATTTTGGGCTACCTATCATTCCCATTATCATCCTTTTTGGTATGTGATTTGAATGTTGTCACTTATCTAGCACTGGTTGATTTCTTAGTGATAGTTTATTTATTAAATTTATCATGAAGCATATTTAGAATATGAATTATCTCTTCCTAATCCTTCCTAATCCTTTAATCATATTCCCTATAGCTCTACCCTTCTTTATGCAGGCTTCTCATAGTTACAGGCTCCTGCCTGCCTCTTCTTTCATTTGACGTTGTCTCAAAATTTCCCATGCTGACATGAAAACCTATGATGTCTTCCTCATGGATATAATAGCTCTGGGCATATTCCATAACTCCAATCCTCATATAAGAAAAAAAGTTATTTTCCTATACCTCTAATTCTGCAAGAAATGTGCATGTAATAATTATTGTTAGAACATGCATAACATAAAAGATTTCATCAATTAGAATATAGGTTATTATTCATCCCAATTTACAAAGTAAATAATGCACTAAGTCAAAATATAATTCCCCTAGACACATTTATATATGAAACAACTCTCCGATGGTTATACTCATGCCTCATTCTGATTTCTAAGCTAAAAGTTACAACATTCACAAGTTGCAATTTTCCACTCATTAATTTCTGCAAAAATTACTTTATGACCTCCTCATAACATTTTAGCACTCAATTCAAAATTACATATGTACATATGTATTCTTCTTCTCAACACCTTTCCAACGACTATTCGCTTTCTGAAATCTGAGCTCTGGGATGAAATTTATGGTCCAAAGAAATTTAGACTATTTTTCCCATTTTATTCTTGTACGTTGCATGTGTCTTCTTTCTCTTCTTGCATGTTTTTACATACCCAGATTCCAAACATAGCTCCATAGTTGTCTTCTATGGTCCATCATATTTCCATAGAATTCCCCTATGCCCCAAATGAACTTCTGAGCAAGGAGTTATTCCATTTGGAAGTAAAATGGTGCTGGAATTTTACCTTAATTGTTTCAATTGTAACTTTCTCATAGAAGGTTTGTTTTGTGCATGGAGTAGCTCTATTTTATATCATTATCTATTCCAAGTAAAAGTCACAAAATAATAAAGTCAGTACAATAATAACAAAAGTAACAGCAAATCCACTTTGTGTAGGTTGTTCCTATGACCATAGCCCTACATTAGCTCACCTTCCATTGGAAATTTGATCAGTGTTATTATGTGTCCTCCCTCCAACTCTTCTACTATTTTTTTTAATAGTGTTCCCATTTATTTATATGCATGTGATCACTTTGTATTACAATTGCATTAATTGATAATTCATCTTTCCTCAAGCACTCCTAAAATCACAACCTTGGTGTTCTAGATACTTCTCCCTCCCTCATATACACTCTAATGACTAATATTTATTTATCCTTATCCATTAATATGATATTATATGGGATGTCATATGGGATACTTTTCTCCATCCAATCTCTACAAGGTTTTTATACATGTAATGAAATCATAAAATCAAAAAATAATGAGAAATATTAAATATTTTACCTACCTTGGTAGTCTTTATTCGACTGATAATTTTCTTCATTAGGAAAAGCTATGTAAAATTCATTTATATCGACACTTTGATTCCACTTTTGTGTTAGGCTAGTAGCATTTTTTTGCATATATTTTAGGGCTTGGACGTTAAATAATCCTTAGAGTTAATCCAATAATATATTCAATTAAGAGGTGATTGCATGGAATATGTAGGGTAAACTCTCCATGATCTCTAATTTGATTGATCCATTATCATAGACCTTATTTAACATATATGGTCCTAGCCATACATACACTAATTTATTGACTCTATCATTCTTCCTCTAAGAAGAAAAAAATTTATTGTTCAAAATTATGCTTCTTCTCCTTACCATCATGATATTTTTTCATCGTATGCCTAGTCATTTCTTTTGAAAATTAGCATGAATTTGACACTAGTCCAGTCATTATAATTATTTCAAAACATTTTTATGCATGTAGTTTTCAAATCACAAATTTTCTTAATGAAGATACATGATACTCTATCACCATCATTGCTTCCTTGCAAAATTAAATCAGAAAGGTTTTGTATTACCACTTGTGTCTTCTATGTGACATAGACCCCCTGTCAAGTTGTGTCTTCTATGTGAAATAGACCCCCTACCTCGGCAGGGTCCATTGACCTCCCGGTTAAGGATTGTTCAAATTCCTTGAGATGGATCAACTCTTTTGGTTCCTGCTGGAACCTCCCTGAAACAATTATCCACAGGTCCTTATGAAACTCCACTCACGTGAACATGCACTAGGCACAAGTTCCCTTCATGTGACCACTACCCATGACCACAATCCTAACCAAAAGGCACTTCGAGTTTCACAATTTTGGGACTTCTATTGCAAGTCACCCCGAATCCTCCGATTCCCAAAAACTCCGAGCTCCGATGTCCCGAAATTCATGTGCGTCAAATCAACATCTTACAACTCCTCACAATCTGACGGCTCAGATAAACTCTTCATGAATTGCGACTTCACGTTTCATGAAGCTGGAGGATTTTTCACCTCCCTTCTCCTGATCCCCGATATCCCAAAATTCTCCCTGGGCAATCTACAATCCACGCTTTCTCCTCAATCAACGATTGTGATCCTTTCGCGAGTTCTCACTTCACGAATCCTCATGACTCTACCCTTTGACCTTTCCACTCTGTGAGTCAGTGAAATGATGATCTATTGCCACTTGTCCTGTCTCGATGGACGATTTCGATGATTTCGAGACTTCACGTTTCACGATATCCACTCTCCTGTGAAACTCCAACAGGGTTAAACCTTGTTCACGTTCCTTGGATCCAATGACTGTTGGTCCACATGCTCCTAGATCCTATGGTTGAGATCTGTTTCCTCTTGCGTGCTCTCTTGTGTGCTTGGAAATGAGATTCAATGGTCCAGAATTCCTCTTCTACAGTAGATCTAGTGGTTGCCGATGCTTCTCCTCCTAAGATTTCGCCTTCTCCCAACTTTGGAATAATTCAAATGTTTTCAAAGGCCTCAACCTTTGATTCCTCTACGAGCTTGGCTACTTGCATCTCATCTACGTTTTGAAGACGTTGTCTCTCCTAAAATTTGGAACTTGGAATAAGTCCACTCTTGCACACTCCTTGTGCTATCTCTTCTGATCTTTCAACTTACTCAGTCTCTAAGGGATTCAACCCTCTTCTTCATTAGAAGACTTCTGGTGCCCTTCTGACACATGTTTTCACTCAACCTCCTGATATTTTGGAACTTGAAACAAGTTCTATTTGCATGTACTTCTTGCGCTTTGACTAGCCTTCAGATGGTTGTCTTTCAACACTTTATCTGAGTGTTGGCCTGGTGCACTCCTTTCACAAGTCTTCCTCCAGAGTGTTCAACAACTCTATTTTCCTCCTTGAGATTCAACTTCTCAGACCTCAAATATCTCTGTCCCTTCTGTCCCTCGAAGAGATGCAAGTGCCCTCTTGGAAACTTCCACTCAAGCACTCCTTGTTGAGCTTGCAGAGTATTCAGTAACTCTATGAGTGTCTTCTCCTTGACACTCTCCTTATCTCTAAACTTGAAACATAGTTCTCCTTGTGCACTCCTTGTACTCGCTCGATGCCCACCTGGCTGATCTTCACAGAATTCTCAACAATTCTATCTTCTCTCTGTGCCCTCTTCTGCACAGTCTTTCCTCCAAGGTGTTCAGTAACCTTGAGGTTCTCCTTTGAGTTTATGATTCCTCTGGTGCGCCCTCCTGGCATGTTCTTTCCTGAATTCTACAAAACACAGATGTACACTAATTGCATTAGCTCACAGAGTCTTCAACATTTTGTCATGCGATCCCTTGCATTAAGCCACAAAGAACCCAGACTTGCAATAAAAAACTCACATACAAAAAATTATGTCTATATCCTGCAGACATAATCTAACATACATCTACAACATAAATGATCACACAAATGACATTCCTCAAATACACATAAAACACATAAAGAATCTCATGCAGGAAAAAATGCTCTTTGTATTAATCTTAGAATGCATGTTTACATTGTGTTCAAGCTCAGAATACAACATAGTCTCATCTCTCTCTTCTCTTCTCTTCTATCTCTTCTAAAAACTAACTAATCTAGATACAAAAGATCTCTTACAAGAGAGGGTCTCCTCGAGCCTTTCCCTCCAAGCTACCTACTCTCATTAATTACATTGAATTGCATTCAATGGATGTCTAGTATGAATTGGATCTGGATATTCAATTTGTCAACCATTAAAGGTGACTCTATCTATAACATGTACAAAGATAACAAATCTATATCTTCCAGCCTTACAACCACTATTGCATTTAATTACAATTCCAAATTTTAAAATGAGAGGGTTGACGCCTCTCCCTCCTTGAATGCGCGCTGAATGTGTTGTTTAGCTGGCGCATTGCTGAGGTGGAGCGATGCTCTTGCATCACTATGTCATTCAAAATTCCCAAATAGAATATAATTTTGATCTCTTATGTTCACAAAATCTTGTAAGTATGAACATTGCAGTTTTGAAAGGAGAAAGAAGACAAGGTTCAAGAAGGTCACTGAAAGATACTTGAAGAAGTTAAACTTCATCTAGATGATGTAAATGAAAAATATGATGGTGTTATCTCAAAGTATAGATTAATAAAAGACTAAGAAAAGAGGATATAGGATGCCATTGTTTCTGAAAATAATATAGATGAAATGCATGTGCATAGTGAAGGAAAACCATCAAATGTGAAAACATATCAACACCCTCATTACTAGGAAAGATTTCAAGGAAGACAAAAAGGTATATATTAGCAGTATCAAGGAAGAATATGGAATACTTATCAATATTCATGGAACAAGGAATCAAAAAACCACTCTTCAACACGATATTATTATAGACCAACAACTACTACAAATTGGAGAAGTTACAACAACAATACATGGAATCAAAGGAAATAAAACTACACAACAAACAACCATAAATTATTATGACAAAAAATAATTGATTTTGGATGGATGGATCATCATCAATAGAAATAATAAAGTGGGAACATAAAAAATTTATATTACTTGGTTTCATCACATGTAAATCCTTTAATGACAAAGCTTTGAAGACAAATATTTTGAAGGAGGGTATTATGTTATGACCCAAGGGGGGCATATATGGGGTTAAATGTATATGATATGAACCCAAGGGGGAAATATATGAGGCTAAATGTGCATGTAATGTGTAAATGTATATGTAATAGGGCCAACCTAACAATAAAGGGGACTCATGTGTAGTGCATGAATATATATATACAGATATATTGTATTCATTACTGTGAACATGTGAATTGTGATGTATGAATGCATTTGGATAATTGGAGGAGGTTCTCCTGTTATTTAAGAATTTATTATGTAACTCATCTCTCTTATCTATATTGGAGTTGTGCCCCACTCTCACATTGGTGTGCATGGTGTTTACTTCTAGTTTATTCTGATATTTTAAGGTTTTGGATCATAAAAAATATAGTGAGCATATGCCACCATAAATAAATTCCAAGGTCATTGTAATAATCCCCTGTGACACATTTTTCCCAATTTTTGCTTGATAACATTTCTTTATTAGGAGAAAACATAGATGAATAAATCCATAGATTCTACCCTAATATAAGCCAAACCCTACTTGTGACCCTCCATCTAGTCATTCCTATGTATCCATGTATTTTATTAGAAAATATTCAAATACCCTTTTCCAACTAGTATAGTCCATACACAATCTATTCCCTTACGTTATGGAATTTCCTCCAGATATTATCAAGCTCAAGAATTTTGATCAATAAGAATGAAAGGAAATCCTTGAAAATAAAAATATATCACTCAAAAATTAGATCAGTGCCTTGGAAATTAATATCCACCCTCTCAAGAAGCTGCCTAAACAAATTGAAAATATCTTCAATATCTTAAAACAGGTCCAAGAAATAGGTTTTTCTCTAGGTTTGGATAAACCCAAGTTCAAGATCCTTTTCTAGTTCAAATGATTCCCCATTGGGATTCAATTTAAATTTCCCAAGATTGATATTAAGAATTTTGATGGCACTAATGTTAAGAATTGGTTCACACAACTAGAAAAATATTTTATTTTACAATAAGTTTCCTTGAATAAAATGGTACCCTTGGTTTCCCTACACCTTGATAATCAACCATTTAAATGGTCCTAATGGTGGTAAAAAAAGATACCTTTGATTGATTACACACATGGGATGACTTTGTCACAAAAATTATGACCCAATATAATATTGTGTGTGAAAAAATAATACTTTAGTCAAGTTTAAAAATATGGAAAATGGCAATTGCCTAGGACTACATCCTCTAACACTAGAAGGTAACTTCTCATGTGACAAGTCTCAATGATAACAAGCTCCTTGAGATTTTTCTTTTTGGGATTTGTTGGAACTTAGGTCCGCATCCCTTCACTTCCCCTTCATTCACCTATACATCCTCTTAAGCCTTATTTTTTGTTTTAATGCTCCTCCATGGTTTATGAGTCAGCTTGAGTTGTTTTTCCCTTTTATTATTTTTGCACCATTTTATTTCTTTCTTGAAATATTGTTGCACATATGGATTGGTTTAAACACATGTTTTCACCTTGGAATACTTTTCTAAGCTTATAGCAGGTTGGTGAGGCCTTTTCAGTTCAAAAAGCGTTGATTTCAAGAACAAGCCTATTCTTGCAAACAGGGTAAAAGCACATTGTTTTAATTATTTTAACATTCATAAATGAATATAAATATTGAAAAAGTGGAGTGTTGGAATATGCATGCACATGCATGAGCATGAACACTCTAGTACACGAAAGTCATTTCTAAGTTCATCATCATGCAGTTAGTGTTAAGGTCGTGTTAGTATCAAACGAACTTCACCTGCAGTTTTCATCATCACAAAGGCTGCAGGGAATTATGGTTTCAGGTGCAACTTCATCAAAATTAAGGCCAACATATCAAAAGCGTAGGATCATATTAAGGAAGCACATAGAAAAGGACTTGAAATAACACATAGGTATGAAATGAGGTCCAGGAAAAGAAGAATGTTGGCTGATCACAACAAAGCTATCTCGGATGAAGAGAAGAGGTTGAAAGAGAGAGGTAAAAATAAAATTTTAATCAAGACAAAGGTGGAGGCCGATGAAGGTATAAATGACAGCCCCTAGGTGCAAATATTGAAACAACAAATTCAGACTTTGCAACAACAGAATCAAGAGCTGGAGAAGCAACATTAAGTTGTAGAAAAATACTAGGAGATAAAGCATGAAGGAAGGGTACATGTCTTAATAAAACCAAATATCTGAAACAAAAAAATGGGATCTTGAAATGCAACACACTTGTTACAAATGAATTACCAAAAGGTGTAAAGAAAAATCAAAAGGTGCTACACAAATTTTCTGAAAATGCTTTGTATTTTCCCTGTTTTTGTCATTGTCTTTCGTCATCCCTTCTAAACAAATGGAGGTGAATTTGTAAAAATTGAAAGAGGTTTTTGTTGAGAACAGGTCCATGCACAAAAAATATCTCAGAGTTTATACATGTATCATGGTTTTGGAGAATCAAAGAGACCTTTGAGGTCGTTTTTCCATAATTTCGCAAAATGCTAATTTCCCTGTTTTTGTCATTGTCTTTGGTTGTGCCTTACGAATAGATGGAAATGCATTTTTGAAAACTGAAAGAGATTTTTGTTGGGAACGAGCCCATGCAAAAAAACCTCTCTCAAATATTAAACATGTATAATGGTCTAAGATAATAGAAGAGGTATTTGAAGTCACTTTTCTTAGAAATTCACCAAATTCTGGGTGAGTTTTATCTATCTATGTTCCAGTTCAGTCTCTAGCTGAAGTGCACATGGGAATCCATGCCAAGTTGACAGAAAAGAAAAAACTTGGGAAGAATCCTTTCTATCAGTTTTTTTCACTCCAACTACCAACATGAGCTCTTGTTGCACTAATAGAAATTTTGTTTAAGTCTAGTCAGAGGCATTGTTGCCACTTGCAATAAGTTGTCGTCTTTTGATAAAAACAATGCTTTTGAGGTCAAATTAAGGAGAAGATTATGAATTGATGCTTCAAATCAGATTCACTCAATTCAAAACAATGTTTACAATTTATGATTAAGGAGTGGTAGTTGATTTTATTAGGGCCTGCTTGTAATGTGAAGTTTAAATTTTGAGTTAGATCCTAGAAAGGTGGTCGAAAATTTTGGAAAAAGGATAAAGAGATCAGTTTTTGTATTGTTTCATATGTTCGGTTTTTGGGAAGGAAATCAATATATCAACTAGTTGAACCTATTCTATGATTGTATTAAGCTCTCTACCTAGTGAATATGCTCTTGATGACAATGTGATTTATGTTCAAATATACATGTGTTGTTCTCTTATCTTGAATGCAATTTTTGATATGTGAAAAGTACATCTCATTTTCCTTTCAACTATTGTTATAAATCATCTTTTAATGACATGCAAGATAGAAACAACTAATGCTTTAGTAAAGGATTTGTTTTATTGAAACCCGTGGGAGTAATTGTGTTTGGATATTTGTTTATGCCTTGAAATATTATTTTGAGTCTTAGACTTCTTGCAGCAGGTAATTAATTTAGTTCTTTGTTGTTCTTCCTTTGTTCATCCCTCTATTTTCTCACTTGGTTATCATTTTTGTGCCACCATCCAAGGAGGACCTATAGTCATATCACCTTGCCAACCCAACCATGTGTTTGTCTTGGTAAAACCAACCCATCAACTAACCAACAAACTGAACTTGTTAAAAGAAAACCATTCCAAAACTGGAGGTGGCCTAGCTCTGCCCCTTTAGCAGTCAGGTGCAAAATTTAATACCAACATCTTTTGGTGCCATTTTCGGGGAACAGAGTAACGAATCAATATTTCCTTGGGAGAATGAAAACAATTAGATCTGTTTTTTTATGGTGAAAATAATCCAGACACATTCAAATTGCATATCATTCACTTGGAAAATCCATGGTTAAAGAATCCAATGGTGACTCCATATGGAAGTCATATTTTCATATGGAATCCATCTTGGTTTGGAGGTTTTCTCCTCTTAATTTCTTCATTTTTCCTGGTTTTCCAAATGTTGTTCCTACTATAGATGAGTGGGATTATTACTTGCCCATATTTAGAGAAGATAAATATGATAACCCTACATATCATTTGCTTGAATTCCATGAAGTCATGCATCAGTTCAATATACATCATGAGGATGTATTAATGAATATGTTATTGTACTCATTAGAGGGAGATGCCCATGAATCGTACCAATCCTTGCCTCTTGCTAGCATATCTTCCCTATAAAATCTCCATGCAACATTTAATGATCATTGTAAAAGGTTTTTTTCCAGCTAATTTGCTTTTTGAAAATTGTTGTGAGGAGTTTGAATTATATATGAAGAATTCTATAGTTGGTTCCTCTAGTAGTATGAATGAGAAGGAAGTTAATGTTAAACAAGTGGGATAAGAGTCATCCCCTTATGAAATATTATCTAGTTTTTCTGTTCAGGAGGAAATTTTTATTGATTGTTCCGATGACAAAAAAGATGATCAAAATTCCGTAGAAACTTTTGACATTATATCATATATCTCTAAAAATGTTTGTTATGATGAGATTGCTACTCCAAAATTTGACATAGATCAGGCTACTATTATGCAGTTAATTTCCCAAGGATGTTATGAAATGGAGGATTTTGAAGTTTGAAGGATCAGATTCTATCACTGAGAGGGAGGGGGTGAATAAGTGACACAACAATTATATCAATTTTTATTTATTAATGCAAACAAAATCTTAACACAACATTTTATCGTGGAACCCAAATGGGAAAACCAAAAACTCTTTTCTATTAACTGCAAAAATTGTTTTACATATTACATAGACAAAATATGTACTTCCTCTTTGATCAACATCCACTGATCAGGATGCACCCACACCCTTTTTTACTAGCACCAAATGGTAGGAGGCTACGACCCTTTATTTAGTTAACTACAACTGACAAGGAAGCATCATCTCCCTCTATAGGCACCAACCTACCCTTGCACCACCCAACCAACCTTAATACATAAGTATCTTCAGCTTTTCTTCCTGGAATCTGCTTCAGCTTTTGGTTTTCTGATCTGGACTGCAGAGACACTTTCTTCTCACCACACTTCCTTGTTTATATAATATTCAAAACAATGTGAGTTTGACACACTGTGTCCCTTCATTTCAAACATCACACCTCTTCGATTAATTAGCGTTAATACTGTTTATTTATTTATTTTTACCGTGAAGGTAAATTGATCACAGTCATGGATCAATTTTAAACCTTTATACTTGTTCACAAATCTCTGTTAATTTCATAGAGACCAACCTCTACGGAGGCTCTTCATTCAAATAAATGGTCAAGATTTAATTCTGATCTTCTCATGAGATAGATGGATGATGGGATTTCGACACTTTGACCTTCGAGTCTTCATGACTTCCAATATTTCAGAACTCCTGATTATGATATCACCAAAACAATCGGACGGTTCACGTTTATTTCACAGAGACAGATCAACGGTCCACTTTAGACCTTACACTCATCCTTTCACTGCTAAATCCGACGGCTATGACTTAATCGTGTGTTGAGATGGATGGCTGTTGTAATTTCGCCACTTTTCCCTTCGGGTTTTCATGACTTCTAGTGTGTCAAATCTCCGAAGCTGTCAATCTACTGATGCGTGTCCCTTTCATAATTTCGACGTTCGAGACTTCGGGATATTAGAGTATTTTCTTGCTATGTAAAACTCCCGAAGTAGAAGCTCTCGACGTGATGTAAACCTACTGATGTCACATGATGACTTGGCACGTGTCGATTAGCTACCACGTGTCATTCAAATTCATGATTTATACATGCATGAAATGCCAATTTTACTTTGACACTTGTCACTATCTTACTATGCCCCATGTCCTAGATGTCATGCTCTACTGACGTGGTCTGTCAACGTGTCTTGCTTCCTCGACTTTGGGGCTTCAGCCTTTGGGTTTCTTTGCTATATGTTATGTCCAAGATCTCGATCTATGAAATGGTGAAATCCATACTAAAGGTGCTAGCTCCTCTTCCACAACCCATTTTACATGTGACATTGGGTTATGACCAAGGGCTGAGTGTTTCACATTTTTGCGTTTCGGGATTTCGAACAACTCTCATCACTATTTCTCTGAATCATGAATCCTCGAATTCATTGATCTAGTGCCACGTGTTCTCCTTTCAATCTATGACTATAATCTCTTCAGAATTTTGGACTTCATGATTTCGAGATCCTTGACTCCTCGATACTCCAAATCCTTCGATTCCCGAGTTCTGAAGGAACTCACAACTAACCGTCGTGCAACTTCTCCCATATCTAACAGTCGAGATCCTTCATCATCAACTCCACATTCATTGTCACTTTGACCAAAATTTAGGGGGCCTGTTAGGTCATCCCAGGCTATAGGTTGGTGAGCTTCTCGTGGAGTCCGAACACCTAGAGCCCCCACCATAACTTTGCACTACGCATCAATAAGCTATGGAGAGAAATATGTATATAAAAATATATGTGTTTATTCGTGCTTCCAGTGTGGGATAAATCCCATTACTTGAGACAATCAACATCGTTAATTTCTTGATCGAATGACTGCTGAAGCTTCTTGCTTTTTCTATGCATTGTTCAACTTCTTAGGCTTTTCCTGTGTAATGGTCGATTGCATTATGCAATGCACTTCTTCCGTCTTCAGATCATAGGAACATTATTGATCCTATCATGATCGACAATAAAAACAAATTTCCTCTCTGTGCAATGTGTTATTCCTTTTGAGATTTGATCATTCGAGTATTCGCTTCTCCTGTTCGCTCTTTCGATCTTTACACAATGTTTTGACATCATCACTTCATTCGATCTCTGCACACTATTTTGTCATCATCATCACTTTGATTGTTGACATCAATGACAATATTTCCAACAATCTCCCCCTTTGTCATTGAGGGCAACACACTAACTTCATAATCAAAATCCCCCCCGTGATGATGCTTTCCTCTTATGAAGATTTCCTTTTATGAAGTTTCTCTCCCCCTTTGACATCAATGGCAAAGGGCTTCTTCTCCAATCACCTGTCTGTATAAACACTTCTCTAACGACTGGTAACTCCTCTTGCAATCAATCTTTTTTCTGTCATAACTGAATGACACCTTCTGTCATTGATTGTTATCTCCCCCTCAATAGGTGCCAATTGATGCATCATTTTCTTGAGATATTTAGGTAGGAAAAAGTATTACTTTCAATTTTTGCCTGAGATATTCAAATACATCTTTGTTTAAGGGTTTTGTAAAAATATCTGCCACATGTTCTTGTGTTGGAACATATTCCAATTTAATGTTCTTTTTTTCATCCTGATATCTTAGATATTGGTACTTTATGGGAATGTGTTTCGATTTTGAGTGTTGGATTGGGTTCTTAGAGAGACTTATCGCACTTGTATTGTCACAGTGGATAATTGTGGGTTCTTCAAATACTATTTTGATGTCTTGTAGATTTTGTTTCATCCATTCCACTTGTGTGCAACATTCTGGTGCTTCAATATACTCAACTTCAGTGCTAGATAGAGAAATTGAGGATTGTTTCTTGCTTATCCAAGAAACCAATGATTCTCCCAAAAATAATGCTCCTCCACTCGTACTTTTTCTGTCATCTACACTTCTTGCCCAATCAAAATATGAATAGGCTTTTAATGTGAATGAGTCCTTGCTAGGATACCACAAACCAAGATCTATGGTTCCTTCCAAATATCTAAAGATTCTTTTTACAACTTTAACATGACTCTCCTTTGGTTTTGCTTGGAATCTAGCCACCATCCCAATAGCTTGCTTGACATCAGGTCTAGAAGTTGTTACATAGAGCAAACTACCAATCATTGATCTGTAGTGTTTTGGATCTACAAATTTGGACTCATCATCCTTAGTTTTCATCCAAATGTCATAGGTGTACTAACAGGTTTTCAATCCTCTAACTGGAATCTCTTCAGCCTATCCTTAACATATTTAGACTGATGGATAAAGACTCCCTTTTTGGATTGTATTATTTGTAATCCAAGGAAGACATTTAGTTCACCAAGCATAGACATTTCAAATTATTGCTGCATCATCTTAGCAAAGTCTTCACTCATTTTTATATTATTATTACCAAATATGATATCATCAACATACACTTCCACAATGATCAAGTTATTACCAAAAATTTTGCAATAAAGATAGTTGTCTACTGATCCCCTTTTGAGGCCTTGTTTTTGTAAATAAGAGTTTAGCCTTGGATACCATGCTCTGGGTGCTTGTTTTAATCCATAGAGTGCCTGATTTAATTTACAAACATAGTCTCTTTTATTGGTTATTTTGAATCCATCTGGTTTCTCAATATAGACTTCCTCTTCTAAATTTCCATTGAGAAATGCTGATTTGACATCCATTTGGTACACTTTAAATTTTTTGTAGCTGGAGAAAGCTAAGAACATCCTAATTGCCTCTAATATGGCTACAGGTGCAAATGTTTCTTCATAGTCTACTCCTTCAACCTGAGCACAACCTTTGCATACTAATCTGGCTTTGTTCCTAATTACTTTCCCATCTTCATTTATTTTATTTTTATATACCCATTTAGTTCCAATGACATTTTTATCTTTTGGTCTAGGAACTAGTTCCTAGGTTTGTTTTCTTTCAATTTGATCCAATTATTCATCCATAGCTTTAACCCAGTTCTCGTCTTTACATGCCTCTTTTATTGAACTTGGCTCAATATGTGACAACAATGCTAATTCTGTTTGATACAATAATTGTCTTCTTGTTTGCACTCCATCATTCATATCTCCAATAATCAGTTCTTCGGGATGATTCTTTTGAATAATTCTTGAAGGTGTATTTATATCTCTTCTTGAGAATTCTTCTCTTATCTCTCCATATTGACTATCTTCTTCACTTTTACTAGTATCCATATCATATTCTTCCCTTTATTTTTCATTCTCTTCTACTTCTTATAGTTGTGTGCCAAATGTTTCATCATCATCTTCATCTTTATTTTTAGATATGGTCTCTTGATTTTTGATCCTTATTTTTAGTTCACCCACCTTGACATCTGCACTTTCAATAATCTTATGTGATCTAAGATTGTAGCATATGTATTCCTTCTTGTTTGAATCATATCCAAGAAAAATACCTTCATCAGTTCCGGCATAAAATTTTCCAAGACTCTCATCTAGTCTTTTGATGTAGCAATTACTTCCAAAGACCTTGAAATATTTTACTGATGGAGCTCTTCCAAACCATAGTTCATAAGGGGTCTTATCACTATTAACCCTGATCTGACCTTTGTTTAATATGTATACTATTGTGCTTACAACTTCCCTCCAATATCCATATGACAATTTTGCTTCATTGAGCATAGTTCTTGCAACCTCCTGAACTGTTTTATTCTTTCTCTCAGCAATCCATTTTTGCTGAGGTGTTATGGAAGCGAAGAATTGTCTTTTTATTCCATTTGTTTCATAGAAAATATCAAACTCTTTTGAGGTGAATTCACCACCATTGTCTGATCTAAGACATTTGATTTTTGTCTCCTTTTCATTTTCAACGAGGGTTTTAAAGGCTTTGAATTTGTTGAGTGCTTCTGATTTTTCTTTGAGAAAACATATCCAACTCATTCTAGTAAAGTCATCAATGAACAACATAAAGTAGGACTCTCCTTGTAAACTCTTGGTTCTCGTAGGTCTACATAGGTCAGTGTGAAAAAGTTCTAAAGGTTTAGTGGTTGTGTATTCTTTTGCCTTGAACCTTACTCTAGTTTGCTTCCCTAGTTGACAATGTCTACATATAGCATTTGAGGTTTTTATGATCTTTGGTAAGTTTCTTACTGCACCAAGGTTTCTAAATTTCACAAGATTTTCAAAGTTAATATGCCCCAACCTCCTATGCCATAACCAACTTTCATCTACAGAATTTATATGACACTCCTCATTCAATTTTGCATCTAGTATATATACATTTTCAGGAGTTCTAGGAGCAGTACCAACTAATTTTCCCATGTATTCTCTCCTAATCTCACATTTTTGGTAATCAAAAATGCAGATGTATCCCTGATCATAGGTTTGACTAACACTTAATAAACTAGGCTTCATTTTATCTACAAGTAGTACATTTCTATATTTGTCTTTTCCCAAGCTCACAGTGCCTTTCCCAAGTATGTTACTTGAAGCATTATCACCAAATGTAACTTTACCTTTTTGTTTCTTTAAGTCTAAATACTTGTCCTTGTTACCTGTCATATGTTTCGAGCATCCACTGTCAACATACCAAAGATCCTTTTCATCTTGAGTTTTTAGGGAAATAAGACATTCCCTTTTTGATGTTTTTACTCTCCAAAGTTTCTTCTGCTCTCTAATGAACTTGGTTTGTTTTGAGACTTCCATTAGTCTGCAATTAATGGATTTATGTCCACGGTTATGACATCTGAAGCATTGTAAGTCCCCTTCTTGTAGAGGTTCAAAGGAGTTATAGTTTCTGCTCTTAACTTGATTTGCTGCTTGTTTCTTCTTAAGGATATAATTCTTAACCTTCATATTTTTCTTTCTATATGCTCTACAATTTATAGCTTTGTGTTCAAAATTAGAGCATGCAAAGCAATAACTAGGAAAAATGCGAGGATACCTGTTTTGGTAAAATTTCTTTGGTATTGTCTTGCCTTCTTTCCTGATGGGTGGAGGTAATCTTCTGGAGTTCTGATCATTACTTATCTTCTCTTCATTTTTCTTCTTGAATGTACTGCGAAGAGCATCTGCATAAGATTTTGAGTTAACATGGATTTCCTTTTGAGAATAACCTATTCCATTTTTATTTCCAAAATCCCTTTGCAGTGTAATAATCTCATCTAATATTTTAGAGCTATTTTCAGATTTTGTTTGAATGATTTTTGCATCCAATTCCTTTTTCAGATGAACTATTTCTGCCTCCATCCTTTCAACAATTATTTGTTTTTCTTCAAGAGACTTTTCCAGGCTTTCTTTTCTCTTATTTGCTTCTAAGATTTGTTTTTTCAGATTGTCCATAAGTTTTTCCATCTCCTTCTCTTCTTGTTCATATTTTTCTTTCTGTTCAACTACAAAATTTTTCAACTGTCTATATCTGGTTTTGTATTTTCTTAATTCATCTAAGGCACTGAGAAGTTATTCCTCCATATTAAATTTTGCTTCATCTTCTAACTCCTCCTCATATTTAATTTTTTCTATCTCATTAGATTCTTCAATACCTAAGAAAAGAACTTCATCATCATCAGATTCACTGTTGTCAGTAGACTTTGATGAGTTGTTGTCTTCTTCTTTTGAGTAGAAATTCTTTTTCCCTCTGTAGAAATTTTTATTGTAGTTGTTTTTTTCCTTCTTCTAGTATTGATTGTTTTTGTTTTCTTTTTCTTCAGGATCCTCCTTGGGATAGGGACACTTGGATGCAAAATGACCAACTTTTCCACAATTAAAACATTTGAAAGGAAGCTTTCCTTTGTACTTTCCTAATCCTTTCTGAAGTTTTCTAATGAAGTTGGCTTCCTCCACATTAGATTCTTCATGATGACAGGATTGAGGTTTTTGCTTCTGATTTATCTTTGTCTTGGATGCTTTGAAAGTTGTTTCGTCTTTTGCTGATTTATTATTTCCTGTTCTCATTTCATATGCTGTAAAAATCCCATGCAGCTGGTCAACTGTGAGTGAGCTTAGATCAGATCTATCTTCAATTGAGGAAATATTTGCATTATATCTCATCGATAATGACCTCAGTATTTTTTTCACAATGGGTTTATCTGTATCTTCTTCTCCTGCTGCTCTAATTGAGCTGACCACTTCATCTACCCTATGAAAGTATTCAACAATATTTTCTTCTTCTTTCATTTTCAAGTTTTCAAATTGAGTTCTATAGGTCTATAGTTTGGCTTCTTTGACTTTGTCATATCCTTCATATACAACCTCCAATTTGTCCCAAATTTATTTGGTCGATTTGCAATGCATAACTTTCACACATATAGAGTTAGTCAACCCAAATAGAATTCCATTAACTGCTCTTGAGTTATCATTAAAGATTTTCTTTCCTCCAGATTCTTTGTGTGGATTAGTCGGTGTAATGTAACAATCTACAAAATCTTGCTAGATATCAAAACCAAGCGCCAACAAGAAGTTTTTCATTTTTATTTTCAACAGAGCATAACCTTCTCCATTGAACAATGGTGCTTTGTTGTTAAACATTCCTTCTTGTTGATCCATATTTAAGATCTACCTTCAAGTTTGTTAGACTGTGCTGAAGGAACCTTCTCTGATACCAATTGAAGGATCATATTTTGTCATTGAGAGGGGGGGGGGTGAATCAGTGACACAACAATTATATCAATTTTTATTTATTAATGTAAACATAATCTTAACATAGTATTTTATCTTGGAACCCAAATGGGAAAACCACAAACTCTTTTCTATTAACTGCAAAAATTGTTTTACATGTTACATAGACAAAAGATGTACTTCCTCTTTGATTAACATCGACTGATCAGGATGCACCCACACCCTTGTTTACCATCACCAACTGGTAGGAGGCTACGACCCCCTGTTTAGTCAGCTACAACTAACAAGGAAGCACCACCCAACCACCCTTAATACATAAGTATCTTCAACTTTTCTTCCTGGAATCTGCTTCAGCTTTTGATTTTCTGATATGGACTGCAGAGACACTTTATTCTCACCACACTTCCTTGTTTATATAATCTTCAAAACAACGTGAGTTTGAAACAATGTTTCCCTTCATTTCAAACATCGTACCTCTTTGATTAACTAGAATTAATACTGTTTATTTATTTATTTTTATCGTGAAGGTTAATTGATCACAGTCATGGATCAATTTTAAACCTTTATACTTGTTCACAGATCTCTGCTAATTTCATAGAGACCAAACTCTACGGAGGCGCTTCCTTCAAATCAATGGTCGAGATTTAATTTTGATCTTCTCATGAGATAGACGGATGATGAGATTTTGATACTTTGACCTTCGGGTCTTCATGACTTCCAATATTTCAGAACTCCCGATTATGATATCATCGAAACAATTGGACGGTTCACGTTTATTTCACGGAGATAGATCAATGGTTTACTTTAGACCTTACACTCATCCTTTCACTGCTAAGTCTGACGGCTATGACTTAATCATGCATTGAGATGGATGGCTGTTGTAATTTTGGCACTTTGCCCTTCAGGTTTTTGTGACTTCCAGTGTGTCAAATCTTCGAAGCTGTCAATCTACTAACGTGTGTCCCTTTTTGAATTTCGACGTTCGGGACTTCGGGATATTAGAGTATTTTCTTGCTATGTAAAACTACCGAAGTAGAAACTCCTGACGAGACATAAACCTGCTGATGTCACATGATGACTTGGCATGTTCCGAGTAGTTGCCATGTGTCATTCAAATTCATGATTTACACGTGCCTGAAATGCCAATTTTTCTTTGACACTTGTCACTATCTAACTATGCCATGTGTCCTAGATGTCGTGCTTTGCTGACGTGGTCTGTCAATGTGTCTTGCTTTCTCGACTTTAGGGCTTCCACCTTTGGGTTTCTTTGCTGTATGTTATGTCCAATCTCCCAATATCCCAAATGGTGAAATCCTAACTAAAGGTGCTAGCTCCTCTTCCACAACTCGTTTTACATGTGACCTTAGGTTTTGACCCATGGTTGATTGTTTCACATTATTCACGTTTTGGGATTTCGAGAAACTCTCGTCGTTGTTTCTCCGAATCACGAATCCCCAAATTTGTTGATCTAGTGCCATGTGTTCTCCTTTCAATCAATGACTATAATCTCTTCGGAATTTTGGAATTTGTGAGTTTGGGATCCTTGACTCCTCGATACTCCAAATCCTCCGATTCCTGAGTTCCGAAGGAACTCATAGCTAACTGTCATGCAGCTTCTACTAGATCTAACTGTCGAGATCCTTTGTCATTAGATCGATAGTCATTGTCACTATGACCAAAAGGTAGGGGGCCTGACAGGTCATCCCAGGCTCCAGGCTGGTGAGCTTCTCGTGGAGTCCAAACACCTAGAGCCCCCACCATACCTTTGCACTACATGTCGATAAGCTATGGAGAGAGCTGCATATATAAAACTATATGTGTTTATTCATGCTTCCAGTGTGGGATAAATCCAATTACTTGAGACAATCAACACCGTTAATTTCTTGATTGAATGACTGCTGAAGCTTCTCACCTTTTCTGCGCATTGTTCAACTTCTTAGGCTTTTCCTGTGCAATGGTCGACTGCAATCTGCAATGCACTTCTTCCGTCTTTAGATCATAGGAACATTGTTGATCCTATCGTGATCAACAATAAACATAGATTTCCTCTCTGTGCAATGTGTTATTCCTTCTGAGCTTTGATCATTTGAGTATTTGCTTCTCTTGTTCGTTCTTTCGATCTCTGCACACTATTTTGACATCATCACTTTGTTCGATCTCTGCACACTATTTTGTCATCATCATCACTTCGATTGTTGACATCAATGACAATATTTACAACAAAGTTCATGTTTCAAGAATTTTTAAAGACCAACCCATCTATGATAAATCTCCTGATGATGAGGAGAAGATTTCTACAATGATACAGATGGAACTCCTTAGTAGTATTCCAATCTATGAGAATTATGAAGAAAAATATCTAGAGAGAAATGGAGGATATGATATTGAAATCACAAATAAACATCTAGGTTTCTGGTATGAACTGAACATGCAACATGATTTTCAAGATATGGTAGCTACTTGCTGCATGGATTTAATTTTCCTAAAGGCCTTAAATGTTACAACATTTTCCATGCAATCAAGTTGCAGTTGTAAGTATAAGCTTCCCATTCAATTTTCGCTGAAAAAATATTTGTATTTCTGTGTTTTTTTATTCAGCTACAAAAAAAAGGCTATGTTGTCAGACACCTTCTTGCTTGGTTGTATTGGAAATTTCATGTTACGTGATCAAATTGACTTATCCTGGTTCAGAGTAGGAGAATAAGCTCGTAGTTCGAGCATTTAATTTTCATTTCGCATATTGTTTTTCAGTGTGTTGATTTCAATATCTTGTTTGAATAAGAGACTCCATATCCCAACAATGACACTGGGTTGTAGCTGTAGTTTTAAGTTTCAGATTGAATAAAGACATATATCATGGCTGGCAGAAATAAACAGAGGTAAGTTACAATAATTGGGAGCAAGTTTTGAGAAGTAAGGCACCTGATCTATTTTTTTCATCACCTCACATGGAAGTGTTATCCCCGGTTGGAGCCAATGTTGGAACTTAGGTCTCCATCCCTTCACTTCCCCTTGATTCACCTATACATCCTCTTAAGCCTGATTTTTTGTTTTAATGCTCCTCCATGGCTTATGAGTCAGCTTGAGTTATTTTTCCCTTCTATTATTTTTGCACCATTTTATTTCTTTCTTGAAAGATCGTTGCATGTATGGTTTGGGTTAACAACATGTTTTCACCTTGGATGCTCTAGATGGATTTTGGTGGCCTCCCACCTATTCCAGCTGGCTCATTTTGGTAGTTTTTTCCCTAGTTTTTGGGTCCCTGACTTGCGGGGCTGTTTTGAGGCCCTAAACAACATTTTTTAAGGGCTCGCCATAGTCACAATGACCTTTTATAGATAGAAGAAAAATGTGTATTTCTTGGATAAACCTTTCCAATGGGCTATTGTGCGCCTAAAAAAAAGATCGTATGCAAAATTTACGACCCCAGGAAGTTGATGTACTAACTTACCCAAACAGGGCCCACATGACTTTTGGTGCTTCATCTCCTAGGGTTAGGTTTTTTGGATGTCCAAGGTTTTTGACATTCTTGTTTATTGTAAAAATTCCTTCAGAGCCCCATTATAATCATCTTCTTTCGAATGAGCACAACCGTCACATCTCTTCTCAAAGATAAGCCACCACCATTCTAGCAAGCTTGTTTTCGCTACATTTTACAGTTTCAACTTATTTCCTTATTGAATAGAAACCAATTTTATTGTATATCTGTTATTCTTTTTTAAGCATATTTTGATAATAATCTATATTCATTTCGTTCTGCAAATATATTCTGGATCAATGGTATTAGAGTTGTATGCTCCTTGCCATTCTTAATGCATGTCCCCAATGAGGTCAGGGTACAAATAATTGGGTCTTGAGCTTGTTTCTCTTGAGGAAAAAATATCTCACATGCCCAAATGACCTCTCATGGAAGAAAAAAATAAAGACGATGGGACACGAGATCCCTTCAAAATTTTTCTTGAAGAATTCCTCACGCAATAGAGGAATGAGATAATGGATAGTTTTGCACAAATCCTTCGGTGTATACCAACATGCGATGCATCTTCCTCAAACTAAGGTGCCAACCCCTTCAAGGTACAAATCAACTTCGATATTCCTATATTTGAAGGTCAGATAGATGCAGATGCAGTAGACAAATGGTTGAATCTTCTAGAAGGGTATTTCCCTATCCATAACTTCTTGAATAGAGAAAAGATTACTTTTTCACTCCTCAAAGCCATCCCCCATGTCAAAGATTGGTGGGAAAATTTCTGTGAGAAAAAGGAAACAAAGGAACCTTCATTATTTATTGTCCCAGTCACCCAGGATTCCTTCAGGGATGCTATTAAGGAACAATACTACCCTGTTGGAAGTTATGATGACCTATACACAAAATGGACCACACTATGGTAGGAAAGAGAACAAGCGGTGATCGAGTTCAAAAATATCTTCCATACCTTGCCAACCAAGCTGGGTATCAAATATTATGAGCAACATCTAGTGGTCAAGTATCGTGACAGTCTGCATAGATACATCCAGGCTGAAATGGATTTTATGGACATCTCATCCTTGGGCACGACCTACTAATATGTTGTCAAAATTGAGCAGAAGCTCAAACAAAAGACGTGAAAATTTGGGCCTGGGAACCCATCACAGCAAAATCCAGGAAAGGGAAGCCCCAACATGAAAAACAAAGGACAGAGAAAATACGGACATCCTTAGGACAACTAGATCAGGCCACAAGAAAAGAAGGACCCCAAAAAGACAAAGAAAGAAACTGGGAAGTGGTGCGATGTCAATAAGAGCCCTTGGCATAACACTGCTGATTTCCGCTTGAAGAAGTCGTTGGTGGCTGAGGTGAAAGCCTATGAAATAAATGCAGGTTTTGACTTTGAGTCATAACCATAAAGAGGGAGAAATATCATAGATGAAGAACCCAGTGCTACCGTTGCTACCACCAAGCTCCAACCCGATGGACCAAACGAGCCAAAGGAAGGCGAGGAACTTTTTCATTCACAAATGTGGGTGAAGGGTACCTTGCTGCACTTCATTGTTGATAGTGGTAGCCAGAAGAACCTCATATCAACCGAGGTTTTCAAGTGAGTCACCCTCCTGACAATGCCACACCCACAACCCTACACCATCAGATGGCTCCACCAAGGAAGCGACATCCGCATCAAAAAATAATGTTGCCTGTCATATGACGTCAATCCCTTCAAAGACGAAGTATTATGTTATTTTTCCCCTCTTAAAGTTTGTTATTTTATTTTGGGCTAACCATATTTATGGAAACATCATGCTGTATATGAGTCTAGGACTCACAGTGTTATTATTACTTTGAACAAGAAATTGTATGGGATACCCGAGGCAGTCCCACCCAATGCTATTTCCTTGATCTCTGCCAAGCAATGCAAAAAGGTCATCTCTCAAACATGGAAGTTTGTATTCTTCGTGATTCACTCTCAGAATGAGAGAAAGATCACAACCACATCTAGGGTCTCCACGACCTACCTCTCCACATAGTAGAAGCAAGTGGATAAAGTCATGGAAGAATACTCAGATATCTTCTCCTCACCCATTGGGGTACCTTTGCATTGTCAGGTCAAGCACCCCATTGATCTGACCCCCACACACCACTTCCCAATGGGCCAGTATAACACTGCTCTTTGTTATAGAATGAGGAGATCAAGCGATAGATCCAAGAATTTCTCCACAAGGGGCACATTCATCCTAGATCATCACCTTGCGAGAACCCAATCGTGTTGGTACAAAAGAAAGATGGAAACTGCCGACTCTGCATTGATTACTAGGCCCTAAATAAAATCACAGTCAGAAACCGATACCCGATTCCCTGAATTGACGACCTCCTTGATCATCTCATGGGGGAAAAATACTTCAGTAAGATTGATCTGAAGTCTGTCTACCACCAGGTCTTGATAGAACAAACAGATGTATGGAAGATCACATTCAAGTCAAATGAAGGTCTTTTTGAATGGTTGGTCATGCCATCTGGTTTGAAAAATGCTCCAACCACTTTCGTAAGGATGATGGATGATATCCTGCGACCATTCACCAATACTTTTGTAGTGGTGTATCTAGATGACATCCTGCAAGACTTGGGCAGAACACTTGCAACATAATCAACAGGTTCTACACACCTTACAGAAACACAATCTCTACAACAACTTGGAAAAATGATCCTTGAGCATGAACAAGGTTCATTACCTCAGCTACATCATTGATCAACATGGAGTACATGTGGATCTAGCCAAAATCCAAGTCATCTGTGACTGACCAGCCCCAACCAAACTCACTGAGATTTGGAGCTTCTTGGGACTTGCCAATTTCTACCATAGGTTTGTGTTGGGATTCTCCCATATTGCATGGGCCCTCGACCAAGTAACCTAGGGTGGTGGTAAGACAAACTTTGTGTGGGGCCGGTCCCAACAAAAAACATTCGATGATTTGAAGAAGCTCTTGTGCTCATTCCCAATACTTTAACTACCAGACCTACAACAACCCTTTAAGATCGAGATAGATGCTTCATAATATGTTGTGGGTGCCATTCTCACTCAACATGACCACCCTATGACCTATCATAGTGAGACACTATCAGATGTTGTTCATAAGTACCCTACTTACGACAAAGAAATGTACTCCATTGTGAAAGCCTGCCGCCAATGGATACATTACATTCTTGGGAAGGAGACAGTAATCCACACTAATCATAAGCCACTATAGTTCATGCAGACACAAGGAAAATTGTAGAATGAAAACCATCATAAGTAGTCCACGTACTTGCAACAGTTCCACCTCAACATAAAGTATAAAATGGGAAGCATCAACCACGTCGCTGATTTCCTCAACAAACTGCCAGTCGCGACACTCACCATGGTGCTAGACTCTTGCGACCATGAGACCTATGGATGGCCCCAAATCTATGAGATATATCCATACTTCACCACTACCTACCAAATGTTGGGCACAAACGTAGTTTTTGTTAATTTCCATCTTCAGGATGAACTGCTGTAGACGACACATATTTGTGTTCCATCAAGAAAGCGAGCAAAGATGATCTAGGAATCCCACTACATTCGGGTGGTAGGACACTTCAGTGTCAAAAATACAGTGGCAATGCTGAAGAAACATTTCTACTGGACAAAACTTTGAAAGGAGGTCAACAAGTATATCAAGTCCTGCACTGCCTGCACGATTTCTAAAACAACCACTAAGAAACAAGGCTTGTACATCCCTCTTCCTACTCATGATAGGTGATGGGAATCCATCTCAATGCAATACATGTTGGGCCTCCCATCCACCAAGTGAGGCAATGACTGTGTTTTTGTGGTTGTGGATCACTTTTCTAAGATGGCGATTATGACCACCTGCAAGAAGAGCATCACAGCAGAGGCCACTACTAAGATATTCTTTGAACGAGTCCGGGTATATTTTGGAATCCCACAAAACATTGTCTCAAATCAGGATAGTTGATTTCTCAACAGATTCTGGTCAAGCCTCTGGTCACTGCTAGACACCAAGCTCACCAAATCCATGACCTTCCACGCCCAGACAGATGGCCAAACTGAGGTCGTAAATTGAATGATCGTGCATATCTTGCGCATGTATAATTCCAAGAACCCTCGCACATGGGATGAGAGTATCCCCTATGTTCAACATAGCTACAACCAAGACCTGCATAGCTCAACCGACCACAACCCATTTCAGGTGGGGTTGGGATTCCAACCATTGAGTCCCATAGATGTTACACTACCCCTTGCGGTCACCTCGACTGACACATCTCTTTCTCCAATTGAAGTTGACAAAGCCACCCCGTTCATTGAGCAGATCCATCACATACTCCAACAGGTTCAGGATATCCTACATAAGTCCAATGACACGTACAAGCAAAGCCATGATCAACACTGGGTGCCACATAAGTTTCAGGTGGGTGACAAAGTTTGGTTGCACTTGCAGAAAGAGCACCTTACAAGACCCCATTGTAAGCTTCACCCACTTCGTTATGGGCCATACAAAATCACCAATGTTGTGGGTGATAATTCTTTCAATCTCAACATTCCTCCTTTCCTTGGCTTGCACCCAATGTTCAATGTGGATATGCTTCAACCGTATTTACCACCATTATTGGAAACCTCAGAGATAGAAACACAACTGAAACCAACAGAGCTCAACCCCAAATGTATACACCAAGCATCTAATGATCAGATTGTGGATAAACATATCAAGCGCACTCACCAACAAAGGATCCAACTTTATCGAGTTGTCAAAGCAAGGCAGCTTCTGCACCAAGGCAAGTGGCTCACCCAGGGCCAAATTCAACAAAACATTCCTCATCTGATGGGGGAACTCAACGAAATGGAGACCATTTATTACTAAGCAGGGAGGATTGATCCATATGGATTTCGGTGTCCTCCCAGCTATTCCAACTAGCTCATTCTGGCAGTTTTTTCCCTAGTTTTCGGGTCCCTGACATGCGAGGCCATTTTGAGGCCCTAAACACAACATTTTTAGGGCTCGCCACAATCAAAATGAATTTTGATATATAACAAAAAAATGTTTAGTCATCGTATAGACCTTTCCAATGAGCTATCGTGTGCCTAAAACGAATATCGTATGCAAATGTTACGACCCCAAGAATTTTATGTACTAACTTACCAAAACGGGGCCCACATGACTTTTGGCACGTCATCTCCGAGGATTAGGTTTTTTAGATGTATAAGGTTTTTGACATTCCTATTTATTGTAAAAAGGCCTTCAGAGCCTCACTGTAATCAACTTCTTATGAATGAGAACAGTCGTCACATCTCTTCTCAGAGATAAGCCACCACCATTCTAGCAACCAATTGAATAGAAACCAATTTTACTATATATTTGTTATTCTGTGTTCAACATATTTTGATAATAATCTGTATTCATTTCATTTTAAAAATATATTATGGATCATTGGAATACTTTACTAAGCTTATAGTAGGTTGGTGAGGCCTTTTCAATTTAAAAAACACTGATTGCAAGAATAGGCATGTTCTTGCAGACAAGGTAAAAGCGCGTTGTTTTAATTCTTTTAACATTCATAAATGAATTTAAATATTTAAAAAGTGCAGTGTTGGTGCCTGCATGCGCATGCATGATCAATAACACTCCAGCACACGAAATTCATTTCTAAGTTCATCATCATGTAGTTCATGTTAGAATTGTGCGAACTTCACCTGCAAATTTCATCATGACAGAGGTTGCGGGGAATTATAGTTTCAGGTGAAAATTCATCAAAATTAAGGCCAAAATATCATAAGCATAGGAGCATATGAAGGAAACACATAGAAAAGGACCTGAAATAACACATAGGTATGAAATGAGGTCCATGAAAAGAAGAATGTTTACTAATCACAACAAAGCTATCATGGATGAAGAGCAGAGGTTGAAAGAGAGAGGTAAGAATAAGGTTTTAATCAAGCCAAAGTTGGAGGCCAATGAAGGTATAAATGACAGCCCCTAGGTGCAAATATTGAAACAACAAATTCAAACTTTGCAACAACAGAATCAAGAGCTGGAGAAGCAACATTCTAAGTTGTAGAAAAAGACTAGGAGCTAAAGCATGAAGGAAAGGTACAGGTCTTAATCAAGCCAAAGATATGAAACAAAAAAAATATGATATTGAAATGAAGCACACTTATTACAAATGAATTACCAAAAGCTGTAAAGAAAAATCAAAAGGCGCTGCCCAAATTTTATGAAAATGCTCTGTATTTTTCTGTTTTTGTCATTGTCTTTCGGTGCACCTTATGAACAACTGGAGATGAATTTGTAAAAACAAAAAGAGGTTTTTGTTAAGAATAGCTATTTTCAAAAAAACCTCTCTCATAGTTTACACATGTATCACAATTTGGGAGAATCGAAGAGACATTTGAGGTCATTTTTCCAGAAATTCGCGAAATGTTGATTTCCCTGTTTTTGTCATTGTCTTTGGGCACGCCTTCCGAACAGATGAAAATGTATTTTTGAAAAATGAAAGAGGTTTCTATTGGGAGAGGGCTCATGTGAAAAAAAATCCCCCATATATTACAAATGTATCACAGTTTGAGAGAATCAAATAAGTATTTGAGGTCATTTCCCCCAGAAATTTGCCAAATTTTGGGTGATTTTTATCTATCTATGTTCTAGTTCAGTCTCCAGTTGGAGTGCACGTGGGAATCCATGCGAAGTTGAAAACCAAATAAAACTTGGGAACACTCCTTGCTATCAATTTGTTTTACTGCGGCTATCAACATGAGCTCTTGTTGCACTAATAGATTTATTTTTTAAGTCTAGTCAGATGCATTGTTGCCACTTGTAATAAGCTGCTGTCTTTTGATAAAAACAATGATTTTGAGCTCGAATTAAGGAGAAGATTATAAAATGATGATTCAATTCAGATTCACTCAATTCAAAATAATGTTTACAATTTGTGATTAAGGAGTGGTAGTTGAGTTGATTGATAGGGTCTACTTGTAATGTGAAGTTAAAATTTTTGAGTTAGATCCTAGAAAGGTGGTCGAACCTTTTGGGAAAAGGATAAAAATATTAGTTTTTGTATTGTTTCAGAGGTTCGTTTTTTGGGAAGGAAATCAATATATCAACTAGTTGAACCTGTTCTATGATTGGATTAAGCTCTCTACCTTGTGAATATGCTCTTGATAACATTGTGCTTTATGTTAAAATCTACATGTGTTTTTCTCTTATCTTGAATGCAATTTTTTATATGTGCAAAGTACATCTCATTTTCCTTTCAACTATTGTAATAACTCATCTTTTACTGACATGCAACCTGGAAATAACTAGGTTCTTTAGTAAAGGATTTGTTTTATTGCAACCTGTGGAGGTAATTGTGTTTGGATATTTTTTTATGCCTTGAAATATTATTTTGAGTCTTAGACTTCTTGTAGCAGGTAATTCATTGAGTTTTTTGTTGTTCTTCCTTTGTTCATCCCTCTATTTTCTCATTTGTCTATCATTTGTTTGCCACGAACCAAGGAGGACCTAAAATCATATCACCTTTCCAACCAAACCATGTGTTTGTCTTGGTAAAACCAACCCTCCAACTAACCAACAAACTGAACTTGTTAAAAGAAAACCATTCCAAAACTTGAGGTGTCCTAGCTTTGCCCCTTTAGCAGTCAGGTGTAGACTTTAGGACCAACATGATTCACAATGACATCTTAATTAAAGTTAAAGTGCACCAACCTAATGATATCTCAACAACAATCAAGTTAGCTCCAAAAATTGAGGACAATTTTCATTATGTTCATCATTTTCCATACCCTACTAGTGACAAAGGTAAGGATATCATCATCTCTACAACTTCTATGATCAAAATTACTGATAAAGAAGTATAATAACTATGTTTTATGGGTATTTTATTTCAATGTAACAATAAGTGGTCTCAAGGGAATAAAGTCATTAAATAGTATAACCTTTGCATGCTCGAATATAACTAATTAAGGAAACCATACTAGGTGGTTGACATAGAGGATCCCATGGAACCCACTATAGACATAATACTAGTTGAACTAGAGGTCTTTACAATATCCATGCGTGTGATAATGGTTTTCACTAGTGGAAGGATACATCAATAAGTAGAGGTATGACTCTCATTGGTTTTGGAAGAACCTATAACTTCATTGATCATTACTTAGTTTCACATATAAACTTTTTTCCATACCTTATAAAAAAATTCTAGGCCATGATTGGCAATGGAATCAAAATTTCTTACTAAATCTTATCTCATAATTTCAAATTGATCATGTATTATTATCAATTTTCCACCCCCTTTATGTTATTAGGTTAGGAAACATTGATAATGTTTTTGGAATCCAATTTCTTCACACTCTTATAACATTTATATGAATTTTTAATGTGTTTTCCCTACAGTTCCAACATCATATTCACACTCAATTGGATGAACAATGCTTAAAATCAAGTGATCTCTTCAAGAAGAAGAAAAAATAAAACATGTCTAAGGGGCTTTGATCTTCCTTAATTGGAGTTGCAAGAAATTGTGAATAAGCATTCCAAGTTATTTCAAGATCCTCCTTCATGCCTCCCTCTATCACAAGACCACGATCACACCATCACATTGATTTCATGTAGCATCCCTTCCAATATTAAGAAATATCTCTATCTTTACTAGTAGTAAAGTGATATTAAGAACTTGGTTCAAGAATTATTTGATGCAACATTCATTCAATCCAGTCATAATTCCTTTATTATGGTTTTCATATTCATATGAAAAAAAAATCGATCATGGTGGTTGTGTATCAATTACAAGGTATTAAATAAAATTATAGTCAAAGACACGTTTCCCATTCTTGTAATCGATGCACTACTATATGAACTAGATGGGGTTTCCTACTTATCCAAACTTTATCTCCATTGTGTTCATCATGTTCCCAAAAAAACTTTCTAAATTCATGAGAGACACTACGAGTTCATGGTTATTCCATTCATCTCACGAATTCTCCCTCTACTTTCCAAAGTCTCATGAATAATATCTTCAAGCTATATTATAATCTTTTGTGATGATATTATGATTTAGTGAGACCTAGAATGGTTAGATTTATCATATATACACATCGATTATTAAAACCTAGAAGAGAATCAATTATATTCCAAGAAGTATAAGTGTGCTTTTGGTTATCACATATTTGAATACTCAGGGCATCTCATTTCTAAAGAAGGGATCAAATTTAATCTATATAATATTCAATACATTAAAACATGGCCCATTCCTCGGAACATTAAATGATTAAAAGGATTCTTAGGCCACACTATATAGTATAGAAAGTTTTTCCTCAACTATGCCAAACTTCAACCTCACCCAACCCTTGTAGCCCTTCTAAAACACAATTCATTTAAATAGTCTAATGAGGCCACCTATGATTTTGTCACTCTAAAGGAAACTTTGAAACATACACCTATTTTGGAAACTCAAAATTTTACTAAGGTATTTTTCATCAAATGTAATTCTTCAGGAACATGACTTGGTTTAGTCTTAATACATGATAGTAGATCCATTTTATTTGAAAGTAATCACCTCGAAGGAAGATATATTGCAAAGTCCACATATGAGAAATAAATTTTGTCCATATTGCACACAATTAAGAATTGGAATATATATCTATTGGGTAGGCTTTCCATGGTCAAGATAGGTTATTTTAGCCTTAAAACATTCTATGGAGAAACAAACCTCTTTCAAAGAGAAACAAAAGATGAAATGTAAAATGCAAGATTATCATTTTGATAAATTCCTATTACAAAATGGAAATGGAAACATTGTGGTCAATTCACTCTCTATACAACATGCATATGCAACCCATGTCCATGCCATATCTACACTCTTTCTAACATTGATAAAAGAGGTGAGGAAGAAGTGGAATGTTATCCCATACACACAATATTTGATACACCAACTTTAGGATGGTTCCCACCCTCTATAACACTACACTCAGTATGTTGATATTTTGAGGTTTAAAAAAATTATATTCTTGTTCCTAGATTTTAGTTTCAAGAACAATTTTTTATCTAAATTGCACGCCACCCCTATAGTAGGTCATTCTATATTTTTCAAAACATATCATAGAGTCAAATGATCATTCTTTTGGAATGGTATTAAGGGTGGTTTTTTGAAGTATGTCTCCGAGTGTGGAAACTAGGAACTACCATTGCAATAAAAGGAAAACCATCAAATATCTTAGTCTACTTCAAGCCCTTCCCATTTAAAATTAGTGTTGAGAGGAAATTTCAATGGATTTCATTAAAAAATTTCCCAAATAAAAAGGGAAAGATGATTTATTTTTTATTTTTAATTGGATTACCAACTATGATTGTTTTTCATGCATTTATTCAACTTTGAAAGGCATCCAAATTGCAAATGTTTTCCTTAAGTATATTCATAGACTTCATGGCTGCATAAAGATGATTATATCTACAACTAATCCTAAAATTCACCAATGAATTTTGGAAAGGGTTATTTAATCTCTAGGGAACTAAATTTTCAATGAGATCATCTATCATCCACAAAAAAAATGGTCAAACTAAGGCTATGAACAAACTCCTTGAAGGTTATATTCATAGGCTTCATGGCTGCATAAAGATGATTATATCTAGCACTAATCCTAAAATTCACCAGTGAATTTTGGAAAGAGTTATTTAAACTCTAGGGAGCTAAATTTTCAATGAACTCATATATCATCCACAAAAAAAGGTCAAACTAAGCATATGAACAAGCTTCTTGAAAGATTTTTTTGTTACTGCACTTCTAATAAACAATTGTAATGGGTCAAATCCCTACCTTTTGCAAGATGTTGGTAAACACTTCATACTATACAACCTCTTAGATACCCACTTTTGAATCACTTTATGGATATAATCAACTAAGACTTGACATTTACATTCCTTCTATCTCTAAGGTTCTAGTGGTTTCAAATCATAGACAAAAAGTTGATGATACCAAGTTACAACTTAGAGACAATTTAACACTCACACAAAACTAGATTTAACTTCACATTCATCCTTATAAACAATTGTCCATGAATAAAAAATGTAGCCAAAATTCTCCCCAAAATTCTATGGACCTGTTGATGGGGTGGAAATTTTTTGCAACAATAAAGGGTACTCCCCGATACATGGTCCTAATTATATTATGTATCATTTGGTTTAGGAGAGCCATATGGATCTTGGTCTAGATTCCATTACTAGTTATGAGGGTTGGTATATATATATATATATATATATATATATATATACACGAAGACTATCTAAAACTATAAAATAAATCTAATCTACTCTATCCTATCTTATCTTAGCTAGGAGAAAACTATCATAACCGAATGAACTGAAATGAATATAAACTCTACAAAACACTTCACTCAGATAGATGTTATGAAGATGCAAAGTTAGATAACACATGCATACAAATACATAACTAGAATAGTCTAAGTCATATTACCGCATACATTAACAACTCATATGCTCAAGACATAAACATAGGAAAGAATAACATAGTTGTTAGAAAAATAATAATTTGTTTAAGAATAGTCTATGGGAAACAATATATCCTTACAACACATGTAAACAATACATAATCTACTGAAAAATAGTTGACATCAAGACACCATTTACAAACAGTTGTTCTCTATGTCAAAATTGGCCATATGGGCTTCTCAATATTAATTAACACAATATTTTCTATGAAAATAGTTTCTTGAGTGTATACAATGCTTAAAGATCCCCTACATAATGGGCTTATTCCATTATTTATACCACTATTACTAAATCCTGAAAATGTCTTCTTGTATTCCTCAAGAAGCGGTTACAAAATTGTTTAGCTTCCCCCCACTTACTATTGACATGTGTGAGAATGGGAACAAAACTTAGGGTAGTTGGGAAAAAGACAAAACATAATATAGTTGTAAGCAAATTTGAACTTGTTATTTCATGTCATTCATGCACTTTTGTCTCTAATGTAGGTTTTCTAGATCTTGTATTCGTCATAGAGTAAGTTGATTCTTCGGTACAAGAGGTCCTCAAGAGCAGCTTCATGTGTGACCATGTTGTCATTGAGGGTATTCATGCATTTTTATAAGGAAACCATGAACACTTGTATCATGGTGTGTACTTTGGTGGGTTGTATTAGGTGTTTCTTTATTAAATCCATTGTCACCTTGGTAGTTGATTTAGTTATCCATGCTTGTGACCTATACTCTGTTGGATTTTGTCTAGAATTTGTTCCATTGTGAGGGTCTTTCTGAGCTCTTCTAGGGGAGGTAGATGACATTTATGTATTAAAATTTTTGCTAATTTTTGAAGTTGTTAACAAATCATTAGCGAGCTGGTCATCTCTCTATCTTCTCTCTACCCATCTTGCTGATGGTGGTCAAGCGAAGCGTAGTCGATCTTCCTTTCTATTCCTGAGGGGAAATGGATTTCATTTGGAGCCTTTTGTTTTTTAGCCATCCATATATCAACCTCATATAGGCCTTCTCGAATAGTAGTGATTTGCAGTTTTTTAGCTTGGATCCAATTGTATTGTTCTATTATGGTGGATACCATATGTTGAAAAAGGTGTAAGTGGGAATACATTTCTATGATGGCTTCTTCCAGTTCTGTCCCGACTTTCTCTGTACTTGCCTTCAACTCTTTCAGGATTCCCTAGTCTGTATACACTTTCTTGAGCTACTCTTCCAAATATTTGATCCTAGCATCCTTCTCTAGGTTTTGGCCTGACTCCTTATTCATATCTAGAGCCATCAAAGAACATTGACCACATGTTAGTATGTACATATTTGTTAGTTGCACAAAAACCTGAGTCTTTTAATATAGTACAAGAATCATTATGCATGTGTGGAAGGATTTCATATTGTAAATCTGACTAACTTGGAGATTACTACGTTTCATAATAGCCATGATTAGTCTCCAAGAAATAATTTCCTAAAATAGCATGGGCGAAGCTAATGGGATTGTGTTTACCTCCTAGTTTTGTTACCGTATGATTCATATGGGCCTCATTATTCACTTGTACTTAATTGTGATTACCTTTGTATGGGAGCCATAAATGGGACCAATCTGTAGAGAAATAACCTTGGACTTTAGTAAACTATTCCCTTCTCAACAGTTAACCATACATTTCTGGAATGTCAACAACAAAAATGTCAATAACCTAATGTACTCTAGGGTCATAAGTGAGTCTAATTATAATGTCTTTGAGGTCACCTCTTTCTTTAACATATGAATTATGTAACTGTATTATCCTAGAGATAGTCAATTGTTGGATAATATTTATTCTTTGGAAAAATGAGTATGGAATGATGTTGGAGGAAACACCAAAATCCCCTAAACAATTATGTACATTGAAATTAAAAATTTCATAGGTAAGTAGAAAAGGAGGAATCTGGGAGTTCAAATGTGCACCTATACCAGTTGCATCTATGTCACATTTAATCTCGACTTTGTGTTCTTCCTTTTCTTCAACATATTTAGAAATGTTGTCAGCTACAACAACATGCTTCTTCTGAGATTAATCGAGATTGAAAGTGTCAAGAATCAGATCACGGTGCTGAGGAAGTGCACATATATCAAACAAAGAGATGTTAGCTTTAGTTTTATTTAGATGATCAATAACATTATAATCCCAAGGATGCATTTTAGGATTACCTATCAATCTATTTGGTTATGACATGTTGGATTTGTTGTTAGATTTTGGGGTGTTGGGATTAATGTTGTTTGCATTCAGGTTTGACGTAATCGATTTTATATTGTTGGCTGAAATAAGAGAGTTAGGATTATTAATGGGATTTGTTGGGGCTGGGGGAGCTTGGTTTCATAGTAGGAATGGGGTAAATGATTTTCTTAAGAGTGTTATTGGTCTTTGGTGAGGAAGACGTGTTGGGGAAAATACCCTTGCTGTGTAGGTTATAGTCTATAGGAGAAGATTTTATGACTGGTGTATCTCCTACAAAAAATTATTCAATATTCTCATTATCAGAGTCAAAACACCAATCCCATAAGAACATAACATACTCTTGAGGGGTTTCCTTAATGGTTTCTTCGTTTTCTACTTCCTTGGGTTGTTCATCATTTAAATCTTATTGATCTAGTAGCTAGTTGATGACTATTGTCATCGAGTTAACCCACCGAGGACATGTTTTTTTAGAATGATTATGTTGGTGGTAAGAACAAAAATTATCCATGCCAAGTTATCCATATTTAGTGTAAGTTGTGGGACCTCTGGTGGCTTGGGTGGGTTTTCACTCATTTTGAAGAATGGACAAAAAGGACTAGGCCTTGAGGGCCCTTTCTCAATGTTCTTATTAATATCAACAAATTCACTCAACAACTTATTAACCACGTTGCCTAAATATTTGGGTTGTTTCTCAAGAGGAATTTTCAGTAATAAAGGATTTTTCCCATCTGATTAAATTTCCTCAGAGGATGGATGACTATTGTAACAAAAAAATTCCTTTTAAACAACTTTAGCTTCTTCAAAATTCTGAGCTAAGTTATCTTTTCCAGCTCGTTTAACAAACATGCCTATAGAAGGAATCAAAGTTGAAGTATAGTATTTGATGACCAAGGTTTCCAAAGGGGTAGTCTCAGCATAAAGCTTATTGAGGATTGTAGTGAAACATTGATTAAAGTCCTTCACTTCCTCTTTATTTTCAATTTTAATAGCTCCTAATTATTTGCATATAGCTACAAGAGTTTTCTCTTCCCCAAATTTTCCAATGAAAGCCTTTTCAAAATCTTCCCAACCAGTTATAGAACTAGGAGGAAGGTTAAAATACCATGTTGATTATTTTTTCTCAAAGGTGTAAGGGAAAAGTTTGAAAACCACTCATTTGTAATGAACAACAATGAGACGGGTGGATAAAAAGAAACCATTTATATGATCTTCTAGTGAGCTAAATTTATCTGGGTCGAAATTTGGAAGAAGTCTCTCCAGCCATTTCAAAATTTCATGCATAGGTTCTGCTAAGATAAGAGAACCTTGGGACAACCATGGTGGAATCAATACTCTTCGATTTATATTTTCACCCATGTTCTCTTCAAAATGAGGTTCTTGGTTTTCACTGTTGAAGTTATTCTCGGAGCCGAGAGGGGTGGGAGGAATTTTCCTCAAGGGCATAGGAAATTCCTATAGAGAAGTTACTATTATATCCTTTATGGATTTGACAAGAATATTGGATGGATTATTGGGTCTTATGTAGGTATCTCTTCTCCTAGGGAGTCTTGAGGTTGTAGGTAGTTGGCCAAGTAGTTTGGCATATGAGTAGGTAATATGAAAAGTTATAGAAAACTCTCTGTTGGGTATAGGATACCAAGCTTCTAGTTGATTTCCAGGATTTCCAGTAACACTTTCAAATGATGGATTTGAATCTTCAAAGGTAACATCCTGTTTCAAAGGGATATGAGGGAAAAGTTGTTGAATAAGATTATTTTCATAGGACTGACCAATAATTGTCGTGAATTTAAATGAGCCATACAAAATCAGGACCTCCTTATAGAACCAATTTTATTAACGGGGTGGAAATTCCCTGCAACAGTAAGGGGTACTCCCCAGTACACGACCCCAATTAGACTATGCACCATTTGGTTTAGGAGACCCATATGGATTCTATCTCAACTGCCATTACTAGTTATGAGGGTGAATAGTTGGATGGTTATGCCAATGTAGATGTAGATAAAGACTATCTAAAAGCATAAATAAATCTGATCTACTCTATCCTATCATATCCTAGCTAGAAGAAAACTATCGTAACCAAATGAGCTGAAATGAATCTAAGCTATGAAAAACACTTCACTTAGATAATTGTTATGAAGACACAAAGATAGATAAAACATCCATACGAATACATAACCAAAATATTCCAAGTCATATTACTGTATACATTAATAATTCATATGCTCAGGACATAAACAGAAGAAATAATAACACAATTGTTAGAAAAATAAAAATTGCTTTAAGAATAGTATATGGGAAATATTGTATCCTTATAGCACATGTAAACAATACATAATATGTTGAAAAATAGTTGACAACAAGACACCATTTACAAAAAATTGTTCTCTATGTCAAAATTGGCCCTAAGGGATTCTCAATATTAATTAACACAATATTTTCTCTGAAAATAGTTTCTTGAGTGTATACAATACTTGAAGAGCCCCTACAAAATGGGATTCGTTCTTTATTTTTACCATTATTACTGAATCCTGAAAATTTCTTCTTTCATTCCTCAATAAGCGGTTATAGAATTGTTCAGGTTCCCCCCACTTACTATTGACATGTGTGATAATGTAGACGGAACTTAAGGTAGTCAGGAAAAATACGAAAAAAATATAGTTGTAAGAAAATTTGAATTTTCTATTTCATCTCATTCATGCACACTTGTCCCTAATGTAGGATGTCCAGATCTCATATTGGTCATAGAGGGGGTTGATTCTTCAGTACAAGAGTTTCTTAAGAGAAGCTTCATGTGCGGTCATGTTGTCATTGAGGGTACTCATGTCTTTTTCTAAGGTATCCATGAACACCTAAATCATGGTGTGTACTTTGGTGGGATGTATGAGGTGTTTCTATATCAAATCCATCGTCACCTTGGTAGTAGATTTGATTATCCCTCGCTTGTGAATTGTACTCTGTTGGATTTTTTTTAGAAGTTGTTACATTGTGAGGGTATTTCTAATATATTCTAGGGGAGGGATATGACATTTTTGTATTAAAACTTATGTCTCTTTGTGAAGTTTTGAAAAAATCACTAGCAAGCTGGTCATCTCTCTATCTGCTCTTTGCTGAGATTGCTGACAACGGTTAAGCGAAGCTTAGTCGATCTTCCTTTCTATTCCTAAGGGGCGACATATTTCAACTAGATCATATGGGTTTCTAGTGATACATCTATCAATATCATATATACCACACTACTACATATGACCAAATTTGCCATGGTTTGTCATTGCTATTGCCACACATATCCGTCGCACTTTCCACGAAAGAAAAGACTATTTTTCGTGGAATTGTTTTTGTCACTATATCCATGAACCATGTATTCATGGAAAAAACAATGATATAAGTCTGCCACATGTCATCATACTCAATATAGGTTTACCTTGAAAAGTTTGGCAATAGCGACGAAACATCACCGCAATAGGGACGAAAAACCATGCCAAAGTAAAAAACTCACCAACAACTTACGACGTAGATGCCATATGTGAGACGAAAAAAGCGTGGAAAGTTGTGACAAAATTTCATTGCTATTGCCATGAAAATCCTTGGTAGATTAAGAAATCACTATTAGTTTATGACGTAGATGCTATATGTGCGATGAAAAATCGTGGAACGTTGCGACGGACTTTTGTCGCTATTGCCATGGAAATCCTTATTAGATTAAAAACTGATTTTTGGATTGCGACGAACTTTCGTCGCTATTGCCAAGAAAATCCTTGGTAGATTAAAAACGTTTGCGATGAACTTTCAACGCTATTGCCACACCTCTTGTAGGTCTTTTTTTTTTTAAATCTACATGAGAATCTACATGAATAGTTGGAAATAGTTGTAGAGAAGCAAATTTGTATAGTTGATAAGCTAGTCCCTTACACTACTAGAATCGAGAGATAGCTATTGTATCACCATTGTAGCCACCCTATGATATATTTGTATAAACCTCACCTACTTGATAATGATGATTCTTGGCAAATTTTCCAGGATGATAGGGACATTTGTTGCTTTTTTCTTATTGAGAGCAAGTTGATACTCTAATGCCATTCTCATAGACAAAAAAAAGTTTCCCAAGGGATTACTACCTTTGGATAATTCCTTTTCCTTAAGTGATGTTGGGAGTAAGAACACATCCTCTCAAGAGGCTTCAAAGAGAAAGGTATCCTACACTATCCTTATGAATATTGGTGCAGACGATGAAACTTTGTCTATAAGCGCTAATTGTTTCGAGTTAGAAAAGAAAAATAATATTACTTTATTACTTTATTCCTTGAATTCAGGGATGTATTTTTTTATTCATATGATGACTTTTGTGGTTTTGACCTGAGAATTATCCATCATGCTATTACTATAAAATACAACACTATTCCTATTTGGCAAAGACAACAACTAGTTACTCTAGTCTTTGAGGCCACTATTAGGAGGGAAGTTGATAAGATGCTCAATGCCAATATCATAACTGGTTCTATATCTAGTCCCACCACTGACATCCATAGATCCATTTGATTGAGTTGACCTTGTAGCTAGAGAGGAATATGCTTATTCAAAAGCATAGGTAAAGGCATAAGCAATATAGGTGGTTTAATCCATTGACTCAGAAGCAATTAACTGGGTAAATAGAACACCATTAGCAAGAGAGGATACATAGGTAGTTGAGGCATAGGATTCTTCTTCAGTAGCATAGAAAAATAAAAGGGAAAAGGAAGCAATAGGAAAAGTGAACCAAAAGCAGCAAAGGTGGAAGTAGAAGAAGGAGAGATAATTATTGACTTCCATGTCAAGTACTCTGAGTGGGTTTCTAAATTGGTCCCAATTCACAAAATGAATGGGTACATTTAAATATGTGTAGAATTTCTCACCCTTAACAAGGAAAGAGTGAAGGATAACCTTATGCTCCCCAACATGGAACTAATCCTACAACAAGTTGTAGGATCCCAAATGATGTCTCTGCTTGATGGATTCTTAGGCTGTGATCAAATTTACCTCAAGTGAGAAGATCATTATAAAACCACCTTCACTACTCAGTGGGGCACCTTCACTTATGAATGCATGCCCTTTGGTCTAATCAATGTAGGTGCCATGTTTTAGAGAGATACGCACATAACATTCGATGACTTAATTGGGATGATTATTTAGGTTTACCTTGATGACCATACTATTCATTCCAAGCTATCAGGAGATACTTTTAATCACCCGAGGCAAGTATTTCCATGTTTCATAAAGTACGACATGTCCTTGAATATAGCTAAGTCTATATTTGGTGTCTCACGGGAGAAATTACTTGGCCATATTTTTAAATATTCTAGCATTAGCATTGACCTAGAAAGGGTTTGTGTGATTCAAAGCCTTCCTCCACCTTCCACAAAGAAGGACATGCAATCCTTTATGGGAAAAATCAATTTTGTTAGAAGGATTATACATGAGTTTTCCAGGATGGTCAAGCCTATTCATAATCTGCATAAAAAGGAACATGAATTTTCTTGGTCTCAAGACACTAAGAGAGGTTTGGTGGATATCAAAAAGGTCATTTTTGCACCTATGCTTGCTCAACTTGATATTATAAAAGATTTTGTCATATACAATACTATAGAGAAAGCTAGCTTAGTTATCCTGTTACAAAAGTATGATTTGGGTTCAAAACAATCAATTGATTTCATGATCTTAAGCCTTTCTAACGTTGAGTTGAAGTATACCTTGATTGAAAAGAATTATTTCTCTTTGGTCAAGGTTGCTGAAAAATTCCGCCACTTCATTCTTGGAAAACATACCAAGTTAAAGGTTCCTCTACCTATTTCTATTGTCCCAAACTTTCCTTTTAGGAAATATTTCTCATTAGTTAACTAAGATACAAGAGCATGATTTTGAGATATTTACTTCTCACACTATTAAAGGGTGATATTTATATCTCCACCTGGCTTAGCGTGGCGATCCTAATGAAGATTCCAATAGTGATGATGACTCTTTATCTGCTTGATTTGTTGTTGATTGTGAGAATGTATATGTCACTGATCATGCTTAGTATCATGATATTGACTATTACTTATATAATGAACACTGCCTTCCTAACATTGAAATTCACAAAAGGAGATTGAGATTAAAATCCTCAAATTATGTCATATTGTGTATTTTACTGTTCCGTAGGTTTATAGATGACATGCTTTTGTATTTTGTAGACAAATAGATCTCTTAAAACATGTTGATAGTTCTTCACTATATGGATGCTCAACCCTTTCACATTGGTGGCCATTTTGTTTCCAAGGAGATTGCAGACAAAATCATCCATATTGGTCAATAGTGGCCCTCTCTTTTCAAATATTGTTACTAGTTCGTGCAATCTTGCAAGATATGCTAGAATACGATGGGAAGAGAGTAACTTTCTGCAATGCCCTTAAATCTTGTTCTTCTTTATTTCCTTTTTCTATGGGGTCTACACTTCATTGGCCCAATTATCCCACCATATTCTATTGGCCATGTGTTTATCCTCATAGCCACTGATTTCTTTACCAAGGGTGTGAAGTTGTTCCACTAAAAAATTAAAAGGTTGAATAGGTAATTTCCTTCCTAGAAGTCAATATTTTCTCACAATTTATCCTTCCATTGGAAATAATTTATAATAATTGAATTTCTTTCATTTATGGGAAGTTGACTAAGTTTTTTAGCAAGTTTGGGGTTAAGCAGTGAACCTCATCCACTTATTATCCCCTAGGAAATAGCCAAGTAGAATCCATGATCAAAACATTGATTAAAATCTTAAAGAAGAATGTGGGAAAGAGAAACCCTACCAATGGCACATTCAACTCTTGTACGCTCTATAGGTTGCCTACACTACAATAAAAATCAATACTAGGGAAACTCCTTTCTAGGTGTTGTATGGTTAAGAGGCTATGATGCATGTATAACCTTAACTAGCTTCCTTTCCTCTTGCTTTTCAATTCGAAGAATTAAACTCCTCCGAACTCTCCCAAATATTCCACAACAAAGAGAAAATGACCTTAAAAACATGAAACTTAACAATAAATGGTGTAGATTCTATTTGATAATAAAGATAAATTTGTAGTTTTTGATGTGGGGCATAAGGCTTTACTATGGGATTTTGCTCATTCTTGTAAGGGTAAACACACAAGGTTTCAAAAAATTTGGATGGGAGCTTACATAGTTGCCTATGTCATTGGAACTAATGTGTATCTGTGTAAGGATGAACATGTTAGACTATGTTCATTTACTACCAATGGGTCTCATTTGAATCTCTATATCAATCCAAACCTAGAGGTACCGAATCATTAAATAAAAAATAAAACAATAAATCGGTAATTTATGTTTTTTTTTTTTTTTGCTTTCTTTTTGTTGCTTTAGTTTATTGTTGATTTTCTTTTTCATCTAGTCGAGTCTACTCACTATCCTTTGAATTCCTTGTTTCTTTATGCTTACCTTTTTTAGTTTTTTTTTTATATATTTTCTTTCTATTGATTTATGGTATTGGTTGGTACTCCTAGTTCTATATATTTTGACTTCATGGGAATTGATAGTCAATAGCTCTTGAATTTATTCACTTATTTGGTTTCTAATAGTGTTGGCTGGTCTTGACACTAACACTACATTATATAGAAGCCAATCTGCCTAATAATTATTTTGACATATTACACCAAAAGGGATTTTTTTGTATGCAGAGATTGCGAAGTCAACCCCTTCATTCCCTTCACCTCTCCCATTCTCCATCCCAATGATAGTAGATTTATCACACATATGCATGGATAATCCAATGATAATCACACATATCCCAATTATGTTCTCTATAATCATGCTTTTTATGTTCAATGAGTATATCCATAATTTCCTTGAGCTATATTTTCAATTATTGGCAATGTATATCTTGCTAAAGGGTCACATGGCTAAACTAATGTTGGTGATGGAAAGACATTGATTGATCTAGTTGTACCTAAATATTAATAATTTCGTTTTCTACACCCCACTCAACATCCTCTTGGATCATATTATCTACAAGGAAGGATGTTTAGTCAAACTAATTAAAATCATAGTAATTTTAGAATATGTATGGACTAGAGAATGTCCTTGTGTTATGGTCATGCAGGGTATTACCATATATTTATCATGGGGCATGATCAACTAATAATGTAGTAGGAGGAACTACTATGAAAAGGTGTCCCATTTGTATGGATTGTATAATTTGAAAAGGGTTTTTCCAAGTTAAAACGATGGATGGTTATGGCTCCAATTCTTGTTTTTCCTAATTGGTCAAAAAAATTTCATGTCTATGTGGATTCCATTACCATTGCATTGGGAACATGTTGGCATAGCTAGGGGAACACATGCTACACCACCCAAGGTAATTTTCTAGAAAAAAATTGTAATTACACAACCATGAAATGCAAAGGCCTGGTGATGGTGTATATGCTACAAAAATTCAAGTATTATCTTCTAGAACAATCCTTCAAGTTGTTCATTGATAATTTAGTGGTCAAGTATTTGGTTAACAATACAATGTTGGAAGGTTAATTCTATCGATGTTTGCTATTATTTTAGGAGTTTGATTTTGAAGTGGTGGTTAAACTAGGTAAATAAAATGTAGGACCTAATAACCTCTTGAAAATCCACAATTGGAACAATGTTGGGATATCTCATAAAGTGTTGAATGTAGATATATTTTGCATGGGAGTAGTTCTTGAATTCTTCACTAATATTTCCAACTTCAAATATAAATCTACATGCACTAGAATAATATGGTGATAGTAAAGATTGATAACTCATAATTGAGGATACAAATTATTAGTTAATCATATGGTACTTGCAAACATTAGCAGTGGATGGGATTCTTGACTACTATGTGTTGGATCATGAATGATAGGTGGTGCTCTAGGAATCCCATGATGGACATAGAAACATACATTACAGTGAGAAGACACAACTATCACAACATACACTACAATGAGACATGTTGGATGAAAGTATCATTCAACTAGGATAGAGTGCACTCTCCACTCCATTATTCATATTATTATCTTCATTCACTCCCATCAGTACATATTTTCCCTTTCTCTTCTCTCATTTGTTTACTTAGGGTTCATATATGTGTGTGTGTGGGGGGGTGGGGGACGGGGGGGGTTTAAGATTTTGTACTAAAAATCTGTTATAGTTGTATTGCTCAATGTAAGAATACAAAAAAAGTTTTTTCCCACAGTCTATGATTCATACTTTGTTAAACAAATTGATGCTTGTCTACTAAAAATGTAATTCTATCCTTTCATGAGGATTGTGAACTTTTACTAGTATAAAGCCTCCTTTACAAAACACACCAAAACCCTTACCTTATCATGTCCATACAACTTGATAAGAGTTGTCCACGAGATGCATTTCCATCACCAAGACATGCATGAATCATAAAAGAAAAATCATTTATATGAGTAAATAATATATAAGCAAATAAACATGCATTTAGTTAGGTAAAATACTAGAAACATCGATAAACATCCAAATACAAGTCATGAATTTATAAATCTAATTTTTCTTTGATTTATGTTTTTTTACATTCATAAAACTGACAATTGGGGTATCATAATCACCCTTTGACATTGTATTTCTTGTGCCTTGTCCTTCTATTTTTTGTGTTTTAATGCGCTCATGTACCATACTTTTGGTACGTCGCTGAGAAGGGTGTTGAGGCATCTGTGCAGGGTCGTGAACTGCAACAACAAAAATGATCATATCGATATGTTGAAATATAATTGAAATAACTAATTCATTATTTTGATTAACATTACACTATTGCTCTTTACCTGTCTGTGTAGTTGTGACAATTGGTGCATTAATTTCTTATCCACTTGGTTCCTCTCACAGTTCACCCTCCTGAGCTACATGCTCTTCAATTTTGAGAAGATAATATATAAGTATAATTAAGGAAATAAATATCTACAATCACAGTAAATATTTCTAATTCTGAAGCATACATACCGGAATGGGTACTCTGCTCCCCACTATCATTAGACATGTGCACCCTTGTATGACGTGGTGTCTGCTGAATACCGCTAGATTCACTACTGCGGTTGCACTGTTGCTTGAAAAAAAACATAAATACTTAGTTAAGGGTGATATAATAAAATATGAATAGACTTTACAAGCATGCTACTGCAGTTTCCTTATTCATTTTATTTACCTGCGTGGTTGGGGAGATTGGAGTCTACCCCAAGCTTTTCCTATATTCAATCACACTTTTAAAACCATGCTTGTAACCAAGATTTAGGTCCTCCTCAGTGGCAGTAGTGTCGAACATATTTAACTACAATGCATAACACCATTAAAAATACAATAACAAAAACACATATTTGTTCGCTACTGTTAAATAAATATTAACCACAGTCAATCATTTAAATCTTATGATTCGAGCTTTTAGTTTTCCATAGCCACCCTGGCCTAGTTTATGCTGCCCATGCTTTTCCACTCTATCATCGGTTTCTTTGGAGGTGTCTGGTATCCTACATATGGAATTTTTGAAAAAAATTAGATATCAGAATTGTTACTTAAAACAAGAAATAAAAAAATAAATGAGCATATTTCACTAATAATATGACATGTGTTGTACCTTGCTTGACCAACTCATGGATGTCTTCCTTGTTTTTTAAACAAGTTCTCCTTTTCATCCTCTATCATGGCCTTCCACTCTTTCTCCGGAACCATGGGAGGGCGCTCATGCTTGAGGTCTTATTGCAATTTCTCCCTTTATTGGGCCTTGGTATATTTTAAATTCTCACCGGCTAACTTTGTAACCACTTTCTTGTTGAAAGTGTTGTCAAACAAGTTTACCATGTGGTATATTAAATCATCTTTCTTTTTTCTATATTGGCCATTCCACCGTGTGCGAATGGTGGGGACAAAAAACTCCAATTATTTTCCATTTAAGTTTCTATAGAAAACATTGTTTCCTGCAGAAACGTGTTATCCATTAATTTATAATAATCTCAACAAATGTCCATTTCAATTTCAAGATAAAAATGAATCAATTAATTAAGAATTACCTGCAATATTTTGAATCTTGATCAGAAGACATGCGTCATCCACTAGAAAGGTGAGATCTAGTGATCTGGTGCTTTTAATTCATTCTTGTCCATGCCGAATAGTTTCCTCTCCATATACAGTACATTCCTCTCCGGAGTCATGTGGATTCCCAGGCTCCGACTCATCATGCTCCGATGTGTCATGTCGGTCAAAATCATTGCACTCATCAATGGATTCAAGGGGAACCTCATGAGGCTCAAACATCCTCACTTTTACTTTGCTATGTCGACATTTTTGTTTCATTGGACCATCAATGCTACCTATAGCAGTTGCAGGATCGACAGGTTCCCAATGCACAGGTTTTACAAACTCCTACAAATGGAAAACTTTACTTTATCATATCATATAGAAAATATAAAACCAAAAATCTGATATGAAATTGTCATAGCTGATAAAAATATGTGAAGATGCCACTTACCCCACAATTAGTTATTGTATTTTGTAGCTCTACAATTCTTTCCCTGTCCTCCTGTGTCAGGGGTATTTTGATAAGCAAACCTAGATATTCTATGTTTTCCTTCTTCAAGGCCTTCGCTACAGTTGTTATTGGGTTAGTGGAATAAAATATTTTTTCCTCATCAATATACTCAGTGGGAGCCTTCCCACATTGACCATGCCACAATACATTGATGAATAAAATTAATGAGATGAAATTTAACATTTGAGAATTTTAGTTATTTTAGTCATAAGTTATTATTGTATTTAACATTTACTTGCTGAGGCACAACAGGTTCCTTTCCACGGTCACCTTGGACAGATGTAGCGGGTGATTTTTGGCCACAGTCACCTTGGATATAAGTTGACACAATAAATCAATCGACAAAAGTTATGAAATTCACTTGTAACATTTAAAAAATGAAATATTGGAGTAATATCAGAAAGAAATAATGAAATTTCAGAAATTTAGTTGTTGTAGTCATAAGTTGTTACTGTATTTAGCATTTACCTGCTGAGGCATAGCAGGTACCTTTCCATAGTCACCCTGGACAGATGTAGCGGGTGATTTTCTGCCATGGTCACCCTGGACAGAAGTTGACACAATAAATCAATCAACAAAAGTTATGAAATTCACCTGTAACATCAAAAAAATGAAATATTGTAGTAATATCATAAAAAAAAAATAATGAAATTTCAAAAATTTAGTTGTTGTAGTCATAAGTTGTTACTGTATTTAACATTTACCTGCTGAGGCACAACGGGTGCCTTTCCACTGCCACCCTTGATAGATGTAGGAGGTGATTTTTGGCCATGGTCACCCTGGATAGAAGTTGACACAATAAATCAATCAACAAAAGTTATGAAATCCACTTGTAACATTAAAAAAATGAAATATTGCAGTAACATCAGAAAAAAAATAATGAAATTTCAGAAATTTGTTTGTTGTAGTTATAAGTTGTTGTTGTATTTAACATTTACCTACTGAGGCACAATGGGTGCCTTTCCACGGTCACCCTGGACAAATTTAGTCTGTGATATCTCATGGTCACCTTGGATAGATGTTGACAAAATAAATTAATCAACAAGAGTTATGAAAGTAATTGTAACATTAAAAAAATGAAATATTGCAATAATATCGGAAAATAAATAATGAAAAATGAAATATATGCATCAAATATCGCAGTGATAAATTATAACAATGATTGATCAAAGGTTGAGTTGAATGGTATGTAATATATTTACCCCCATAGCCGCACCCCCAAAATCTATTTGATTTAAGTTGTAATTGATCAACAACTCTTCACCTAGAACTATTGTTTTTGTTTGATGCAGGAGCATCGTTAGCAAGCACGCAGAAGAAGGACCACTCAGCACGTGGGAGTTCTTCCAGAACTTCAACGTTGGCGGTTACAACCGATTTTTGAAATCTTCCTTAACTCAACGCCAAAATTTACCATTGGAGGCACGCTTGAACCAGTGCCAAATTTTACCCTTTGAGGCACATTTTGAAAATTGTAAACAGGGCAGGAGTTTCCACTACGACTCTGGAATGCGACTAAACTAAGATAGCATAGGATGAATTTTAGAGTAGGCAAGTAGCTAGGGGAAACCCTAGAAATATTTTTGAGTTAAGTAGAAGTTTGTACGCCTAGTTGGGGTTAGCTGCAATACAGAGAGAAATTAGTTGTAAGAGAGAACTGCGAGTTAGCAGGAGATATCAGTTTTTGAGTTACTGTAATTTGAATGTATTTTGTAGCCATTTCAGCACTTGTGAATATAACAGAAGGAAAATTGAACCAAATACACGTTGTATGATCTGTGTTTGCAATTTCCTGATATCTTTTTTCTTATGAGAAAGTGAATGAATCTCTGTGGGAGAGTAGGAAACTGCGAATGCTAGTTTTTCAGTTTCAATTGTTTCTCTTCATTTAAAGCTCTGCAAGGTGTGCATCGAGCCAGAAGGGAATGCAAGGGGATTGGTGGGGGAATTTCTCCGTGAGAAATCCCTTGGATCTGATTTATCGAGATCCCTTAGACACAAGGAGTGCGCGGGAAATCGAAGTTTGCACCAGATGAAGCTAAGGAGGAATAATACTCTGGGAAAGTATTGTCGAGATCCAGGAATCCATTTCCTAGGAGAAGCGAAGGCCAAAACCTTCGGGGACTTAGAAAATTATTCTAAGTATGAAATATTAAAAATCTCAAGAGGGAGAGCACTATTGACCGTCAGATTGCGGTGAAGGGTCAGTGGTTGTTTAAGGTGAGACATGGATGCAAATTTCAACATTGCGTATGCCCAGGAGGAAAGACCCACGAGGACCTGAAAGGACAGTGGAGAGCTTTCGGGGAGGGACGTGAAATCCCATGAGCCATTGGATTGAGAGGAGTTGTGAGTAGGTTAGTGGGGAGACCATTCAACGCTCGACCCTCAGGGTGAATAGTAGCCGTCAGACCCTAATAGATCTGGGTCGTTGATCCCATTTCAGGTTTTTGGCTATCAGGAATGCAAAGGGAAAGAGACGGGAATCTTGGCCCACAAAACCCTGAAAGGATCAAGACCGTCGGATCTTCGAAGGTTGGGAGCCGTCGATCTGCAGTGTGGAGGTGTATCAGGTTTTGGCTATGGGGAGTACAAGGGGTGAGAGTAGGGACTCTTGACCTGTGAAACCCCGAAAGGATCCAGGCTGTCGGATCTTCGGAGGTTTAGAACCATTGATCCATGGCGTGGGGTTATTTTAGATTTTGGAGAACGAGGATACAAAAGGTAAGAGTCGGGACTCTTGACCTACGAAATCCCAAAAGGATTCAAGCCATCAGATCTCTGAAGGCTTAGAGTCATCGATCCACAACGAGGGATTTTTTCGGCATTTTGACGACTTGGTGGAGGAGTGAATAGATTTCATGTAGGGTGAAGTCATGAAACACGAAACGCTGAAATAATCGTAGCCGTCGGTCCAAGAGAGACATGAGTCATATATCTCACATCATTGTGATTTTGACATTCGTGACTTGGAGTGGTCGGGTGCCTTGTATCCCAGGTCCCGAGACTGCAAACCGCGACGTGCTTTCGTAGTGAAGCTTGTGGTCATGGGTGTGTGGTCATGTGAGTTGGAAAAAGGGAGGAGCTAACCTCCATTATCCCTCATTGGAGTTTCAATACTTGGAGGAGCCAAGGAATCGTCGTATTGGAAAGATAGGGGTCACGAAACATGACGTGCCTTTCAGGCTAGGCCCGTGGTCACACCTGTGGTCACATGGAGTGGAGTTTTTCATATAGTGTTGGTTTGTGTGGGAAAAAATCATATAAGGACCTGTGGATTAGAAGAGGGAGGTTCCAACTCAGAACCAGAAGAGCCATTTCGGTTCCAAAATCAAAAGATCCTGACCGGGAGGTCGTGCATCCCTTAGAGGGATAGGGGGTCTGCACCAGGTGGTATTAGAGCAGATTGTTCTTCATCTGTAGACTTCAGGAGAAAGAGAAAGAGGAAGAGACAGAGAACTCAAAGTTGTACTCTATGTGAGACAAGCAGTCAACAAAATGCCGCCAAGGAGACGAGTGGCACCTTTATCCAATCATGCTGTAGAGAGGGAGATGTGAGAACTTCGTGCTAGATTGGAAACAATGGAAGCAACACAGAGAAGAGCACCTGACGCTCGTCAGTGAAGAGGTTGAAGTTGAAGAAGCTACAAAAGAAGACGTTGTAGAGGAATTCTTGTTGAAAGCAGTTGCCAGACTGGGAGGCACAGCTAAGATAGAGGTTCCCATGTATGAGGGAAACCTAGATGTTGAAGAACTGTTGGATTGGATAAGATCCATGGATAGACACTTCGATTATGAAGACGTCGATGAGGAGAAGAAGGTGAAGCAGGCAGTCAACAGGTTAAAAGGACATGCAATGCTATGGTGGGATGAACCACAGGCTAAGAGGAGAAGCAAAGGAAAACAGAGGATAAAGAGTTGGGACATAATGGTAGCCAAGATGAAGGATAAGTTCATGCCCAAACATTATCAGATAAATATGTTCAGGAAGATGCAAAACCTGAGACAGAAAGGGATGACAGTTAAAGAGTACACCGAGGAGTTCTACCGGCTGAACATCAGAACTGGACAATAGGAAATAGATGAAGAGAAAGTCTCCAGATATATAAATGGATTGAAATATAAGATCCAGGATGAGATCAGCATGATGTCAGCTAGATCCATGGAGGATGCTTATCAGTTTGCATTGAAGGTAGAGGAGAAGCTGACTAGAAAAAAAAACCAGCGAGGAAGAGGTAAGTTCCTGGTCCCAAGAAAAATCAAGGGATTTAACCGTGACAGAGCACATCAGTCTAGGGATGAGGATGAGAAACCACACAATCACTCGGAATGAGGAGGAAGTTCCAGGGAAAGATAGGTTGGTGGAAGAAACTCTTTTAGAAGAGGCAGAGGAGGAGTAAGAGCTTATGCCTGTGGAAAGACAAGACACATGTCTTGGGAATTCCCTGAGAAGAAGAAAGAAGGAGGAGGAGAAGCTCACATTTCAGAAGCACACCAAAGAGATGTTGAAACAGAAGGAGCAGAGGATGGAGCATCCCTGATGTTGAGAAAAGTTCTCTTAAAACCAGAGGCAGGAATTGAAAAGCCAGTGCAGAGAAGCAGTCTCTTTAGGACAGCTTGCAAGACTAAGGATAAAGTATGCAAGGTGATCATTGACAGCGGGAGTACTAAAAACCTAGTATCCACAGAGATGGTGGAGAAATTGGAGCTAAAGACAACTGCACATCCAAAGCCATACAAGGTCTCATGGTTGCAAAAAGGACACCAGATAACGATTACTAAACAATGCCTAGTTGAAATGAAGATAGGAGGTTATAAAGATGAAATCCCGTGTGATGTAATCCCCATGGATGTATGCCATATTCTTTTGGGAAGACCATGGCAGTTTGAAAAAAATGTCATTCATGATGGGAGGAAAAACACATATACATTAGAGAAGAATGGTAGGACGCATATGTTGCTACCAATGGAGGAGAAGAGAGTAAAAGAGGAAGCTAGCACAAACATACTTCTCATGAGTGGGAAGGAACTCTTGAAAGAAGTCAAGGAAGAACAGGAGATGCAGTTCCCTATGGTGAGGAAGCCCAGAGTCATCCTTACGAGTACATCAATGGATGATTTTCCTGAAGAAGTTTAGGAGCTGCTGGATAATTTTATTGATATAGTGGTGGATGAACTACCAAACTCATTGCCGCTCATTGGGAGTATCAGTCATCATATCGAATTGATACCAGGAGAAAGTCTGTCGAACAAAGTAGCGTACAAGTTAACACCTCGAGAGAATGAGGAGGTGAAGAACCAAGTCCAAGAATTTCTAGACAAAGGTTTGGTCAGAGAAAGTTTGAGCCCATGCACAGTACCAACTGTGTTGAGACCAAAGAAATATGGAGGATGGAGAATGTGCACAGAATCGAGAGCCATCAACAAGATCACCATTAGGTACAAATTTCCTTTACCAAGAATGGATGATTTAATGGATTTCTTAAGTGGAGCAAATTTATTTTCTAATATAGATCTGAAAAGTGGATATCACCAGATTAGGATGAGAGAAGGTGATGAATTAAAGATAACCTTTAAGACAAACGAAGGTCTATATGAGTGGCTATTTATTCCATTTGGCTTAACAAATGCCCCAAGTGCTTTTATCGGGTTGATGAATGAAATTCTGAAAGATTTCATTGGCAAGTTCGTGGTTGTATATCTGGACGATATACTAATCTTTAGCAGGACTAAAGAGGAGCATTTGAGGCACCTAACGCTAGTAATGAGGAGGCTATAGCAGGAGAAACTACTGATCAATCTGAAGAAGTCCTCTTTTATGAAGATGAAACTCATTTATTTGGGTTTTGTGATCTCATCGAATGAACTGAAGATGGATCCAGAGAAAGTGAAAGCGATTAGAGAATGGCCGTCACCAAGGAGCATGTTCGAGGTAAGGAGATTTCATGGTTTAACATGTTTCTATAGGAAGTTCATTAGAGACTTCAGTGGAATTTGTGTGCCAATGATGGATACAGTGAAAAAGCGACACAAGTCTTTTAAATGGATAGAGGAGGCTGAAAAGAGATTCAATATACTGAAAGAGAAGAGAACAGAATGACCAATTTTGCTCTTGCCAAATTTTAGGAAGACATTTCAGGTAAGATGTGACACAAGTGGAGTTGCAATAGGAGCAGTTCTGAGTCAGGACAATTGACCTGTTGCCTATTTCAATGAGAAGCTGAATGAGATGAAGAGGAAATACTCCATGTATGACAAGGAGTTTTATGCCATAATTCAAGCTTTGAAGAAATGGAGGCATTATCTTGTCCCGCAAGAGTTTGTCTTGTTTAGCGATATCCAAGATTTACAATTCATAACCAAACAAGAAAAACTAAATCAGAGGCATGCAAAATGGGTTGAATTTATGTAAAATTTTACTTTTTTCATAAAACATATTGCTAGGAATGCTAACAAGGTTGCTGATGTGTTAAGCAAGAGATGTTTAATTCTGCAGGAATTCCAGGTGAAGACCTTGAGGTTTGAACACCTTAAGGACATGTATCATGATGATGCAGATTTCAAGGAGGCATATGAAGGATGTGCTAATCCTGTGTTGAGAGATAGAAGTCAGTGGACAAAGTACATGATTCAGGAAGGACTGTTGTTCATAGGAAATCAGTTGTGCATACCAAAATGCTCAATGAGGGACAATCTTCTGAAGGAGAAGCACAATGGAGGATTGGCTGGACATTTCAACCATGATAAGATGTTTGCGCAGTTGAGTAGTTCATACTATTGTCCAGGTATGAGAACAGAGGTGATAAATTTTGTGAACATATGTAGAATCTGCCAACATGCAAAGGGGAAAAAGCAAAACACTGGATTGTATCAGCCATTGCCAATACCAAAGAGGCCTTGGGATGAAATAAGCATGGATTTTGTGTTGGGATTTCCAAGAAAAAAAAGGGGATTTGATTCCATATTTGTGGTAGTGGATAGATTTTCAAATATGGTACATTTCATCCCATGCCAGAAGACTAGTGATGCAACACATGTTGAAAATCTATTTTTCGAGGAACTTGTAAGACTTCATGGCCTACCTAGGAGCATTGTCTCAGACAGAGACACAAAATTTGTTGGCCATTTTTGGAGGACATCGTGGAAGAAGATTGGGATAGAATTGTCCTTCATCTCAACTTATCACCCTCAGACAGACGGGCAGACTGAGGTGGTGAATATAAGTCTGGGAAATTTGTTAAGAAGCTTAGTCACTGAAAATCATAATCAGTGGGACCAGATTCTACCACAAGCAGAATTTGCATACAAAAACTCACCAAACAGGAGTACTGGAAGGAGTCCATTCCAAATACTGTATGGAATGCAACCCATAGGAGTATTTGAGTTGAGAGACTTGGAACAGGGTGAGATCAGAAGTGCTAGAGTAGAATATTTTGTTGCAGAAATGCATAAAATCCATAGCCAGATCAGAGAACAATTGCAAAGTTATAACCAAAAGTACAAGCATAGAGCTGATCAACATTGCAGGGAAATTCAATTTGAAGTGGGAGATCAGGTTTTAGGACATCTTAGGATGGAAAGGTTCCCTAGGGGAACATATGACAAATTGAAGATGAAGAAGATAGGACCCTGTAAGATCTTGAGGAAGTTTGATGCAAATGCCTATGAGATCGAGCTACCGGATGGTGTGGGAATTTCACCCATATTCAATGTTTCAGAGCTGTGTCCTTACAGGAAAGATGACACAGAAGGGTCAGAAGATCAAGGAAATATTCAGTGGGAGAAACAAATGTCTGTAGCAGAAAATCCACAAATGGAGAGAATTATTGATCATAGGATTGGCAAGAAGACCAGGGGAAAAACCTATTTTGAATATCTGATCAAATGGAAGGGACACCCAATTGAAGATGCCAGTTGGGAAAATGAAGCTTCCATCTAGAAGTAGGGAAAATCAGAAGAGGAGCTCATGGACAGGAGTCCATAAATTTTTGTCAAGGGGAGTATGATGCAGGAGCATCGTTGGAAAGCATGTAGAAGCAGGACCACTCAACACGTGGGATTTCTTCCAGAACTTCAACGTTGGCAGTTACAGCTGATTTTTGAAATCCTCCTTAACTAAACACCAAAATTTACCTTTGGAGGTAGCACGCTGAACAGGGCGGAGGATATGCAGACGCCAATACAATTCCTCGTACCTGAGGTAGAGGAAGAGGCTGAGGCGGAGTCATCACATGCTACACATGTGGAAAGAATGGACACAAGGTAGTTGATTGTCCAGATAGGAAGAAGGATGGAGGAGAAGCTCACATCGCCGAGGCACAGAGGCGAGCTGTTGAAGCAGAAGACGTAGAAGATGGAAGGTCGTTGATGATGCGTAAATTTCTCTTAACGCCCGAGAAGGAGGTGGAGGACACCACTCAAAGAAGCAAACTTTTCAGAACTGCATGCAAGACCAAAGACAGGAAATGCAAAGTTATCGTGGACAGTGGTAGCACCGACAATCTCGTTTCAACCGAGATGGTGGAGAAACTAGAACTGGAGACGACTGATCATCTGAGTCCATACAAGGTTTCATGGCTACAGAAGGGACATCAGGTGAATGTCACTAAACAATGCTTAGTTGACATTAAAATAGGGGGATATAATGAAAAGATTTTATGTGATGTCATTCCTATGGATGTTTTCCATTTACTGCTGGGAAAACCATGGCAGTATGATAGAAACGTGATTCATGATGGGAAAATGAATACGTATACCCTGGAAAAGAATGGGAGAACACATATGTTACTTCCAATAAAAGATAAGGAGGTAAAGCCGGAAGTGAACAATAGGGTAATTCTCATGAGTGGGAAGGAGCTTCTTAGAGAAGTTAAGAAGAAAGAAGATCCACAATTCTTTGTGGTCAGAAAACCCAAAATCATTTTGACCAGCACAAGAGTGGATGATTTGCCAGAATAAATTCAGGAACTACTAGAGGAATTTGTTGATATTGTGGTGGACGAACTGCCTCATTCGTTGTTGCCAATGAGGAGCATAAGTCACCACATAGACCTTGTACCGGGAGCTAGTTTTCCAAATAAGGCTGCGTACAGGTTGACACCTCAGGAGAACGAGGAGGTTAAGAAGCAGGTCCAGGAGTTATTGGACAAGGGGTTGGTCAGGGAAAGTTTGAGTCCGTGTTCCGTTCCAATGGTACTCAGCCCAAAGAAAGATGGAGGCTGGAGAATGTACACCGATTCCAGAGCCATTAACAAGATCACCATCAGGTATAGGTTCCCATTGCCAAGAATGGATGACTTGATGGACTGTTTAAGTGGAGCCAATTTTTTGTCAAAGGTCGATTTGAAAAGCGGATACCATCAAATTCGCATGAGGGAAGGCGATGAGTGGAAGACAGCCTTCAAAACCAACGAAGGGTTGTACGAATGGCTAGTCATGTCGTTTGGCTTGACAAATGCGCCGAGTACATTCATGAGGTTAATGAACGAAGTGATGAAAGAATTCATAGGTAAGTTTGTCATTGTTTATCTAGATGACATATTGATTTTCAAAAAGACTAAGGCAGAACATCTGAAGCATTTAGCTGCAGTAATGAGGAAGCTATAGCAAGAGAAGGTGTTGATCAACGTGAGGAAACCTTCATTTATGAAGATAGAGCTCATTTACTTGGGATTTTTCATATCGGCAAATGAATTGAAGATGGATCCAAGTAAAGTGGAGGTAATCAAGAATTGGCCATCACCAAGAAATGTTTTCGAGGTGAGAAGTTTTCATGGACTGGCAAGTTTCTACAGGAAATTCATCCGAAATTTTAGCGGAATCAACGAAACAATGATGGACACAGTCAGGAAAAGACATAAATCTTTTCATTGGACTGAAGAGGCTGAGAAAAGCTTCAATCTGTTGAAGCGTAAGATCACAGAGCAACCGGTGTTAGTGTTGCCGAATTTTCGAAAGACGTTCCAGGTGAAATGTGATGCGAGTGGCTTTGCCATAGGAGCGGTCTTGAGTCAGGATGACAGACCAATTGCTTATTTCAGTGAGAAGCTGAATGAGGCAAAGGAAAAATACTCCACATATGATAAAGAATTTTATGCCATCATACAGGAATTGAAAAAATGGAGACACTATTTGATTCCAAGGGAATTCATTTTATATAGTGATAATCATGCATTGCAGTATGTGACACAGCAGGAGAAATTAAATCAGAGGCATGTTAAATGGGTAGAATACATGCATAATTTTACATTTGTTATCAAACATATTTCAGGTACTGCTAACAAAGTGGATGATGCTTTTAGCAGGAAATGTTTTTTGTTGCAGGAGTTCAAAGTCAAGACTTTAGGATTTGATGATCTCAAGGAGATGTACGCAGGTGATGCAGATTTTGTAGAAGCGTATGGAGCAGCTGATAACCCAGTTCTCAGAGACAGAAGTCAGTGGATAGACTACATGATCCAAGATGGATTGCTGTTTAGGGGAAATCAGTTGTGTATTCCAAATTGATCCATGAGGGAGAACTTGTTGAAAGAAAAGCACAGCGGAGGCTTAACAGGGCACTTTGGCCATGATAAAACATTCGTGAAGCTGAGCAAGTCATACTTTTGGCCAGGGATGCGATCAGAAGTTAAAAGGTTTGTTGACAAATGTAGAATTTGCCAACATTCTAAGGGCAGGAAGCAGAATGCAGGTCTTTATCAGCCATTGCCCATACCAGAAAGGCCATGGGAGGTGATCAACATGGATTTCATACTAGGATTGCCGAGGACGCAAAGAGCACATGATTCCATCTTTGTGGTAGTTGACAGGTTTTCAAAGATGGCACATTTTATTCTGTGCTAGAAGACCAGCGATGCGACTCACATCGCAAATTTATTTTTCAAAGAGGTTGTTAGACTTCATGCACTGCCGAAAAGCATAGTTTCAGACAGGGATACCAAATTCATTGGACATTTCTGGAGGACACTCTAGAAGAAGATGGGAACTAATTTGATGTTCAGTTCTACCTATCATCCACAGACAGATGGGCAGACAGAAGTGGTCAACAGAAGTCTAGGGGACTTACTGAGGAGCTTAGTGACGGAGCACCATAGCAGCTGGGATAGCGTATTGCCACAAGAAGAATTTTCCTACAATGATTCGGTGAATCAAAGCACAGGAAAAAGTCTGTTTGAGATAGTATACGACAGACAGCCGAAAGGTGTTTCGGAGTTGAGGGATTTGGAACAAATAATGACTAAGAGCGTAAACGTTGAAGAATTCGCCGAGGTGATGAAGGAACTTCATAGCAGGGTGAAGCAACGACTGACATAATCAAACCAGAAATATAAACGTAGAGCATATCAACATCGGAGACAACTTCAGTTTGAAGTTGGCGATCTAGTTCTGGCACACCTGAGGAAGGAAAGGTTCCCAAGGGGAACATACAACAAGCTAAAAATGAAGAAAATTGGGCCATGCAAAGTCCTAAAGAAATTGGGATAAAACGCTTATGAGATTGAACTGCCGGATGAGATCGAAATATCTCCGACATTCAATGTCTCAGACTTATATCCATATAAGGCTGAAGAAGTAGGAGCTGGAAGTGATGAACAACCAGAAATTCAGTGGCAGAAGCAAATGTCGATTGCAGAAAAGCCACAGATGGAGCGTATACTTGACAAGAGGGTGAGCAAAAAGACCAGACGAAGGGAATACTATGAGTATCTGGTGAAATGGAAGAACCATCCAGTGGAAGATGCCAGCTGGGAGACATAAACAATGATTCAAAGGCATGGACAGAGCATGCAGGAGCTCATGGACAGGAGCCCATGAAATCTTTCAAGCAGGGGAGTATGATGCAGGAGCATCGCGACTACCAAAGCAAGCGTGGAGCCAGCGCATGTGTTTTAAACACCTGACATATAAGCTTGATAACTTTTTGAATTTTCATTAAAGATGAAGTGCCATATCCTTCAAGGAAACATTTATGAAGGAGCGCCTGTTGTATTGTATCAGACCTCGAGCCTTACACTCTTGTCTGAAGTAGATAGGAGGCATTTACTTTAGTTAATGCAGGTAGATAGGATTTTATTTCTAGATTAGATAGTTTTAGAGTTTGAGAGGAAAAATGTATATAAAAACCCTCCTTTGTACATTGTAACATTATCAAGCATTCAGGAGAAGAGAAGAGCAATCAGAGAAAATTGTGAAGAACACCCATGTACAGGCATTTGAATTAATAGAAGAAAAGTTCTGATTCAAATTCATGGTTGTGTTGATTTCTCTGTGTATATTGTTCATGTGCTTATGAATGTTTGTTTTCTTGATATGCATTTGCTTTGTGTATGTTGTGCATGAGATTTCATGTTTGAACTGAAGTCTGAGAAGGGAGAGAATAAGTTTCAATTATTTCTCTATCTGAGCCAGGAGATTCATGTAAGGCGTGAAGTGGAATTCATCCACAAGGGAGTGCGTTGATGAAGGCTTAGATAGTTTAACACTTGTTCTCATTCACCCAGAAGTGGAAGTGGGTTGCCGAAGCCGTGCAAGGAGTGTGCAGGCTGAAGAAGAAGTCTCAGTTGGAAATCTGAGCAAAGGGAGGTCAAAGACTGCTTCTGCAGGAGTTGCACAGAGTCTGAGTATTCAACCCTTGAGGTGGATGAATATCAAGCGCGAAGGGTGTGCACATGCTCTCTAAAGAGTCTGAGTGGATAAGCTCAGGAGGTTTATCACCTTTGTGATATCGTGAAAGAGGGTCGGAGAGTTTTATTGAAGAAGGGTCAAGACGGATTTACAGGTGCAGGCTTTGAAGAGAAAAGTGCGAGAAGAAGCACTTAGTCATTTTCAAGAAATCCTTGAGGAGGAGGAATCGACGGTCAAGATTCGTCGAGGAAAATTGCGAAGTTCCGACAGTCGTTAGATCTCGGAAAAGTTGCACAGGGTTTAAGCCCGAAGGAGCAGAGGGAGATCTCGGAGATTCGGAGTTCGGGATATCGGGGGATCTGTGATTGTGGAATTTGGGTGGAGAGAAATCGTGATCCGTGATTTCCTGAAAGGATCTCAACCGCTGATCTTGGAGAGACATGTGTCGAAGAGCAGGTGAGTCAGTGGGGCTCGGTTCATCGGAGAATCGGGACTTCCGGAGTCAAGAGTCTTGTGCAAGAATTCATGATTAACGAATTCCCGAGAAGGATTAGAGTCATTGATCACTGCTGGGGTACATGGCGCAAGATACCGAGAAGTCGGGGTTCGACGTTTCGGGTTTTCTGAGGACAAGGGAACCGTCGCATCAAAAACCGCAATATCACAAATCACGATATCCCGATAGTTAGAGTTGTGGGCCCCGGAAGGTGGAATAGGAGCCAGGTGTCATCGCGTATCGGGTTTCGGGGAATTGAATATCCCGTGTTCATTGACAACGGGAATCGCGATCTTTCGATCCACGATTTCCCGACAGGGTTAAAGGCCTTAGGGCAGGACAGGTGTAGGAAGGTTGAGCATTTCCATGATTCGACGACAAGTGGCATCAAAGATCAGGGATCGAGGATTCGTAAGGTAAGTGGTTTACAACAGCACAACCACTGATTTCCCGACAGGACAATCTCCGAAAAGAGGAAAAGAGCATGGGCGAATATTCATCGGGTTTTGGGGTTGAGTGAAGACCCGATCCTGTGCTTTCTGGACTCGCGATTTTGCAAGGTCCGATTTCCCGAATTCAAGGAGGGAGATCCCAAAGAGCGTTCTGTGGGTGATAAAGTCCCGAAAGGGATCGGAAGAACCTTGAAGTTCTTAAGGCCAAGAGCATAAGAAGGTCCTGAGGAGGCGGACGTACTCTGTGGAGTGCGGGCTGCATCATTTGAGGTGAGACAGGCACGTAAATTTCAACATTGTGTATTCCCAGGAGGAAAGACCCACGAGGACCTGAATGGACGATGGAGAGCTTTCAGGGACGGATGCAAAATCCCATGAGCTGTTGGATTGAGAGGAGTTGTGAGTAGGATAGTGGGAAGACCTTTCAGCGCTCTACCCTCAGAGGGAATAGTAGCCTTCAGACCCCAATAGATCTGGTTCGTTGATCCCATTTCGGGTTTTCGGCTACCAGGAATGCAAAGGGAAAGAGACGAGACTCTTGGCCCACAAAACCTTGAAAGGATCCAGACTGTCAGATCTTAGGAGGTTGGGAGTTGTCAATCTGCAGTGTGGAGGTGTATTGGGTTTCGACTACCAAGAGTACAAGGGGTGAGAGTAGGGACTCTTGACCCGCGAAACCCCGAAAGGATCTAGGCCATCAGATCTTCAAAGGTTTAGAACCGTTGATCCATGGGGTGTGGTTATTTTGGATTTCGGTGACCGGGGATACAAAAGGTAAGAGTTGAGACTCTTGACCTATGAAATCTTGAAAGGATTCAGGCCATTGGATCTCCGGAGGAATAGAGCCGTCGATCCGCAGCGAGGGAGTGTTTCGACATTTCAGCAAACGGGTGGAGGACCGAACATATTTCATGCAGGGCGAAGTCACAAAATGTGAAACACCGAAATAATCATAGTCGTCGGTCCAAGAGAGACCCGAGCCATAGATCTTGCATCATCATGATTTTAGTGTTCCTGACTTAGAGGGGTTAGGCGCCTTGTATCACAGGTCCCAACACTGCGAACCGCGACACGCTTTTGTGGTAAAGCTTGTGGTCATGGGTGTGTGGTCACGTGAGTTAGGAAAAGGGAGGAGCTAACCTCTGTTAGCCCTCATCGAAGTTTCAGAACTTCGAGGAGCCAAGGACTCATCGTATTGGAAAGCTCAGGGTCACGAAACGTGACGTGCCTTTTAGGCTAGGCTCGTGGTCACGCCTGTGGTCATGTGGAGTGGAGTTTTTTGTCTAGTGTTGGTTTGCATGGGAAAAACTCAGATAAGGACCTGTGGATTAGAAGAGGGAGGTTCCAGCTCGGAACTAGAAGAGCCATTTCAGTATTGAAATTAGAAGATCCTGATCGGGAGGTCGTGCAACCCTCTTGAGGGATAGGGGGTTTGTACCATTGTTGCACATACAAATATACAATTTCCTTCACGTCCCTCAAATATGAAATTCGGTTTCTTATTTGTTTCCATTGGTCGTGTACTATTTATAAATCCCACAATGTTTCCAGTATCTTTTGGCCTTCCATCAATATACATAGTTTCCCCTTTATTTTGATTGTTATCTATTAGTTGTATATAATTTGTGGCAACTCTGTATCTCCTCATACTTCACGTATATCAGACCAACATCAACTAGTGATTGTATTTGTATAATGGTATGACATACTCCATCAATTTAGTTATAGTGCCATAGTCGATCTTTATGCCATCCATGGAAAATAACCCCAATCCATATAAGAACGAAGGAGCAATGCGATACATCCTCCCACTGATGAAGAAATATGTGTCCACTTCAGGTAGCTCCTTAGGTGCCCATCATTCTACTAGATGTCTATACCTCAAGGGAAACTCAATGTCACCTATTCTCTCAACATCATAATTACATGACCCTCCGTTGGCAATAAAAAATTGCATGCGTATACGAAATCTTTTCCTTACCTTTTCAGATCTAGTTGATCTAGAACCAGTAGATCTAGTACAACACGTCTCACTTTCAACCTCTCTTAGTATATTTTGATCATCACTCAAGGAAGATAGATCCAAAAGATAGCTATCTGGTGGTACCTACACTCGTTAAAACAATAAGATAAGTTATTGTGCGAATATAAGTTTGTGGTACCAACACTCGAAAAAATGAGAAGATAAGTTTGCGAGCAAATATTTAGGGAATCCATGTTTTGCTTGGAGAATATACTTGATTCTATTGTATATAACAAACTTATTGGGGTCCTTGTTTACTTGATTCATATCATAATTGGCATCCCATTATTGTTATCTTGGGATGCTTTGGGGTGTGAGTCTTCTCTTTTATAGTTTCATATAGTTTCATAGTTGCATAGTTGCATAGTTGCATAAGTTGCATATAGTTGCATATACTTGCACAGTTGCATATAGTTGCATAAGTTGCATATAGTTGCATATAGTTGCAATATAGTTGCATATAGTTTCATAAGTTGCATTGTTGCATAAAGTTTCATATAGTTGCATAGTTGTATATAGTTGCATATAGTTGCATAAGTTGCATATTTGCATATAGTTTCATAAGTTGCATATAGTTGCATAGTTGCATATAGTTGCATAAGTTGCATTGTTTCATAAAGTTGCATGTAGCATAAAGTTGCATAAGTTCCATAAAGTTTCATAAGTTGCATGTGGCATAAAGTTGCATAAGTTGCATGTTGCATAAAGTTGCATAAGTTTCATTGTTGCATAAAGTTGCATAAATTTGCATAGTTGCATAAGTTGCATAGTTGCATAAAGTTTCATAAGTTGCATAAGTTTCATAGTTGCATAAAGTTGCATAAGTTGCATAGTTTCATAAAGTTGCATAAGTTGCATAGTTGCATGTTGCATAAAGTTGCGTAGTTGCAATAAGTTGCATAAGTTGCATAGCTGCATAACTTGCATAGTTGCATAAGTTGCATAAGTTCCATAGTTGCATAAACTTTCATATAGTTGCATCGTTGCATAAGTTGCATAAAGTTCGCATAAAGTTCGCATAATGTTGCATAAAGTTGCATAAAGTGGAAACCCATGTGTATTTCCACTTTTCATCAATATAGGGGCATGTTGGGTTCCCACAATGGTTATCAAGCAAAGAATTATCATGTGGTAAATTCCATCCTTATGTCAGGGTACTTGCTCGAGCAAACTTTTCTCATGAGTACCCTCCTATTTTCTTATGCATATTTGCTTTGCCAATTAGTGTCACCTTATTTTCTTTGTCTTCAATTGTTTCTTTTCCTTTCAATATTCTTCACGCAACTTGTTTCTATTCTATTCCATGAAGTATATCTCATGCAATGGGGGTGAAACTTAGTTTATGGTTTCTACACTTCATAGTGTATGGTTTCTACACTTCATAGTGTATAGTTTCTACACTTCATATTGATCATACACATATCACATTGCATATTGGTGTGTAGAGTATTTCATGGTGCATTTCCCATACACAACCTACACTAGGAAAACACTTAGGTCCTCCTAGTGATGGATCATAGTGTGTTGAAACCCCTCATTTTGAGTCCTTTACCTTAGTCTAGATGTGTGATTATGTCTTTCCATGTCATTTCTAGTGCCATCATGCAACACTATTTTGTGTTTATCCTTCCTTGGTTATATGTTTGTCTATGGTAGATGCTTTGACCAACACATTTAGATCCCTCCCTTACCAGTTATGACCTCTCTTGGGCCTTGTGCACTAGTTGGGGTCTTTTTTAGTTGAGGATTCTCCCTTGGGTCCCAAAACTTCCCTAATCCATTAGGGTGCACTCTTCAATGCATAAAATAAAACCAATTGTTGATTAGTTGCACAAAGTTGCATAAGTTGAATAAAGTTGTGTAGTTTCATGTTGATTTATAAAGTTGGATAGTTATCTGGTGGTGTAGGAAGAGGCCTAACACCTTCAAAATGATCATTCTCCTCCAACTATCCAGCTTTAAAGTTGCGTAAATTTCATAAAGTTGCGTAAGTTGCAAGTTGATAAATCAAGGGATTCCACCAACACTCATTTAAATTTATTTTTAATCGCTTGCCAATACTTCTTTTAGTTTGTTGATATTGAGCTTGCACATGAGGTAGTTTATATCTATGAGGATTTAGGATAAATTTTTCCAGCTTGAATTTGATGTGTAAATATTTATGAAGGTATTGGATCCCTTAATGAGTCCTTAGTACTATTGACGAGTTGAATAAGTTTTGAAATCACCAAGCAACCATGGAAACTAAATGTTGCATAGAATAAGAGTTTAATTTTTTTTATGAGTAATGGAGAATTCACATTGTAGAATCTCCTTCAATATTTTGTTGTTATCTCTATGAACCATTTTTTCAAAAAAACATCTAAGTTGTTGACTTGAAGGATTTGTTGATTTCCCAATCCATCATTTTTCCTCATGATAGATAAATCACTAAGTCAGGAGACCAAAAGTCCTTTAAAAGTTAGTAATTGAACCTTCATCAATGAAGTAAGAAAAGAAAGGTGTCAATTTTTTTGTATATTTGGATAATTTAGCCAATAAAAGGAAACTTTCTAGGTTGGGAGGCCAGTGAGTCTCCAAAACTAGTGACTAAACATTATTGAGCCTTAAGGTATAGGATTTACCCCCAAAATAAAAATCACTTATTCAGTGAGGTTACTCGTTGTCCAAACCAACTGATTGAGGTTATTGACCCTTGCACTCAACAAATTTCCTCCTTGGGGTAAATCACTCACTTGTCCTTATTTGTCCCTATGACCTCTCTTGGGCCTTGTGCACTAGTTGGGGTGTTTTTTAGTTGAGGATCCTCCCTTGGGTCCCCAAACTTCCCTAATCCATTAGGGCACACTCTTCAATGCATAAAATAAAACCAATTGTTGTGTAGTTGCATAAAGTTGTGTAAGTTGCATAAAGTTGCGTAGTTGCATGCTGATTTATAAAGTTGGATAGTGGTCTGGTGGTGTGTAGGAAGAGGCCTAGAACTTTCAAAATGATCATTCTCCTCCAACTATCCAACTTTAAAGTTGTGTAAATTGCATAAATTTACGTAAGTTGCAAGTTGAGAAATCAAGGGATTCCACCAACACTCATTTAAATTTATTTTTAATCGCTTGCCAATACTTCATTTAGTTTTTTGATATTGATCTCGCACATGAGGTAGTTTATATCTATGAGGATTTAGGATCAATTTTTCAAGCTTGAATTTGATGTATAAATATTTATGAAGGTATTGGATCCCTTAATGACTCCTTAGCACTGTTGACGAGTTGAAGAAGTTTTGAAATCACCAAGCAACCATGGAAACTCAATGTTGCATAGAATAAGAGTTTAATTTTTTTTATGAGTAATGGAGAATTCACATTGTAGAATCTCCTTCAATATTTTGTTGTTATCTCTATGAACCATTTTGTCAAGAAAACATCTAAGTCATTGACTTGAAGGACTTGTTGATTTCCCAATCCATCATTTTTCCTCATGATAGATAAATCACTAAGTCAGGAGACCAAAATTCCTTTAAAAGTTAGTAATTGAACCTTCATCATTGAAGTAAGAAAATAAAAGGTGTCAATTTTTTTGTATATTTGGATAATTTAGCCAAGAAAAGGAAACTCTCTAGGTTGGGAGGCTAGTGAGTCTCCAAACCTAGTGACTAAACCTTCTTGAGCCTTAAGGTATACGATTTACCCACAAAAGAAAAATAACTTATTCAGTGAGGTTACTCATTTTCCAAACCAACCGATTGAGCTTATTGACCCTTGCACTCAACAAATTTACTCCTCGGGGTAAATCACTCACTTGGTGTTGTTGGCTACCTTCCAAACTGAGAGATTGGACTTTTGTTTCACAAACTCATTAATTAGCATTTAATTTTTGGATGATTGCTAAGTGTAACTCCCATGTTTCTTGGAAGATGTGGATTTTTAAAGCCATACACTACCCTATTTGTCCTTATTTGTCATTTTATTCATTGTGTTGAATTTTTTCTTCTTCATTTGGTTGTTTTTTTCTTTACTCAATGTGTTTTGCTAGTCTAATCATATCCAAAGTGATACTCGCAAGTAGTTGAGCATTTTACCTATTTCTAGAGTGATGCACACTACCTAAAGCCACAAGAGTATCACCACCTATATATAAAATAAATTTTTATTCCATTGGGGTTTACAAGGTTTCATTTTCAAGTTTAAAGGTTTTCTATAGTTGGTTGTTGAAAACGAGATTGTGAAACCCTATGGAAATGTATTTTCATCTCTAGATTGAGGATGTTGTTTTTCTTGGTTTTCAAAGCTATCCATCAACCAAGAAAATCAATTTCTCTTGTCATGGTTGTTAGAGATATGCAAAGTAGAAAAGAAATTGATCTGCAAAAAAATATAATGCATTTGAATAATTGGGCATCACCATAGTAAACAATAAATTTTTATAATGCATTTGAATAACCCTCCATTTGAATAAATTGGGCATCACATTTGAATAATGCATTTGAATAAATTGGGCATCACATTTGAATAGTGCATTTGAATAACCCTCACTTTTCGTATTGGAATTTTTTTTGAAGAACTTGGAGAAATGGATTTTGAAGTTTGGCATATCATGTTTCAAGGCATTGTCATTCATGAGATTGTAATGCATTGTCTTAGCATTTTATTTGGTGCCTATTTTTTCTTAAGATTAGGGAATGTAATTCAAGCCCTTGCAGAGATATCAAGGAGGTCATTGGAATAATTGATGCGTTGATGGAAGGGATTCAAGGCCAAGATCCATACACTAAAGGATTTCCCTCTAAAAGGATAAAAACAATCACTAGAGACGATGATCATTAAATGATAGCACTGTCTTAAGAGACGACTCTTTCTTGATGGCGCAATAACCCTTTGGTCAAATTTCAATGGAGGCATGAATTCTTATTTATTCTCTAAGGTAGATGAGGCTTTTCCAACTCTAATATTGGTAAACATGTTACATCCAGATTTGGGTTTTCTAGGAAGATAACAAGTAACATGGACATTGTCACCAAATTTGACTTTGATACATATTGATTTGAATAAGTATCATATGGTGTTTTAATACTTCTTGAATTTGAGATATGGTCTAAATTTGTGATGAGTATGATTATAGATGCGGCCACATTTACAAGAAAACTAGAGATCAAGGTGGGGTTTTATTCGTTGGCCACCGATTCTTAAAGAGGACAAGTCTTAAGAAGCTTCAGATACTCCAACACATTATTGAAATTATAGAAGGGTCTACACATTATTGAAATTATACATGATAAGGATGGGTAGGTTTATAATTATTTGGATTTCTTGATTGAAAATGAAGTTCAATATACTAGTCAGATTCAAAATAATATTCACCTTCATTGAAAATGAAGTTCAATGATTACTCAACAACAGGGAGAAAAGCTTACCATTGAATCTATAATGTTGCTCGATCTAGGGCTGATGTGTCACCTCAGGTGTCAATGGTCCCTCCTCTACTATGATTCCCTAGTTGATTTCGTGGATGCCCTACTTGCTTCAGTGTGATGTCCTTGATTTCATGGATGCCCTACTCTTCATGTGGTTGATTTCGTGGATGCCCTACTTGCTTCATTCAGCCACCAAGTCTCCATGGGTAGCACGGGTAGCTCGGTATCCATGGGTATCTCTGTCTCCATGCAAAGAGTGTCGAGGATATACTCACTCCAACTATGTATCCATGGGTAGCTCTGTCTCAAAATAAAAATGTGGCTCTGTCTCCATGATGTGGTGATTGTATTGTGAACAATGGGCGCGGGGATAGTTAATTTCCATTTTGGTTATAATTTAAAATGTGTGCAGGGATAGTCTCTTTATTTCCCTAGTTTTAGTTTTTTAAATAGTTTCTTAAATTCACAATAGTTTATTTATTTCCCTAGGTTTTGTTTTTTAAATGATTTTTTTGGATTTTTTAAAATGATTTTTTTGGAATTTTTTGGATTGTGGAAAAAGATTTAAATGCAACAATGAATATGGAAATGATCCTAATTATAAATTAAAGTTCAATAATAAACCTTACTCATCTAAACATGGATAAGAAAATGATCTATAGGTACCATAAAATTCAATGCAAGGTCCTGCACCCAAAACAACAACTAGAAAGTCATATTAGATTCTTCATGTCAACACGAAATAGTTTGAAAACATCTCGTTCAATGGAAACATCAATAATATTAAGTATGTAAATTTAATCCAATGTATCTTCTTCAAGTTAGAGGTGTTGTTGGTAGAGATGAATCAAAAGGATCAACATTTCCAAAGGGATGGAGTCTAAGGGAATGATAGTGGAGTAGATAGACGTAGGGTAAAATTCAATAGGAGGGCCATTATGGAGGTTATCCTAAGGACTATCTAAAAATGTCATGGCCTCTAAGAAATTTTCATCATTAGGAAAGATCATGGTCGAAGAAGTAGGACCCGACACTTTTGCACATAGGGGGTGAAATTGGCTTTGTTACCCCTATGTATAAATGCCCATTTTTAATCTTCAATCCAAATTCATGAAAATCAAATGGGCATGGTGAGCATAGATCCATTGGTTTGTTCAACACCAGGTGAGATAGAAAATTTATATAGGTAAAACAAGGATAAATTGTATGATGTTTATTCATTTCCTTAGTGGAAAAATGCCTCAATATTGATTACAAAAAGAACCCATCATTTATTTTGATACAGTAGAATATCTAGGGGTTGGCACTATAAAATCACGGCCCTAGAGAAACCATCCTTTTAATACAAATAGGGAAGTATGTTACTCAGATAAAACCTACAAAGAGATAAGGAGAATGAGAGTATAAGAAATGATGTCACCAATGTTGCATATCCCTCTAATAAACCAACTGCTTAAGATTTCAATACTGTATTGGCAAAAAACTCCTTATGATCCCCCTTGTTGTGTTGTTGTAGCTTCTTCATTTATAGAATGCCCTTCTCAAAATGGTGCATTAACTAAATCCTAGTTTTTTCTTGGATATGTTATGGTTGAATCCATGATTTGAGGATGTGGTTGGGTTGGTTAGGTTGTTCTTTTAACTTGTGCCATTTAAGTGAAAGAATCCATAATAAAAGGAAACCTAAAAATGTTTACTCATATTCTCTTGTCCATATCTAGATCTAAGGTTGCTCCCTTTTAGTGTTGGGCTAGTGGTCATTTTGATACTTATAATGGTTGCTGAGAGTGGACAATGGTTGACCATAAATGTTGTAATTAGGTCATGTGATTTCTTCATTAACTAGCTCACAATGGAGAATTTGTATAGAGAAATTTAATAATCCATGAAGAATTGAGGCTTGTTGGCTACGAATTTGAATACCCATCTAGCCATGTAGTTGGATTTATAGGTTGTAGATAGGAGTGGCATCATACCTAGCCTTTGATAGGTAACTTGAAACTTTGATTGTTTCCTAAGATCTTCCCTTATCTGTATGAATTTTAAGACCAACTCTCTTTTGAAAATTAACAATGAATCGACCTAACCACAACCCCATGATTATATCCATTGGGTTGCTGAAAACATGCCACTTGGGGACCCATGTATTATGGTGAATATCCTTGGTGAAGCCTTTTAGTGGAGTCCCTTTTGATTTGTCGAACACATCCACATGATAATTTATGATTGGATAGAACTGGTGATGGGGACCCTTGGGTGAATGTTCATGGGGGGGGGCATGCGTTAGGCTCTTATCGGTTTTAGATATTTGTATTCTCATAGGGTGAATCTTTTTTTCAATTAAATATCAATCATTGATCTGTATTAGTGAGTGGAATCTCCACTTATAAATATCTCATCTTGTGTTTTTGCAATATTTTACACAAGTGGGCAAAGGCTCATTCTTTATGGGAGTTGATATTAAAAAAATGGTGGAAGTGGCCACATAATTCAATTGTGAAGCAGGTTTGTCCAACTAAATAGTAGGGATAGAATATGTATGATCCACTAAAGGTGATACATTATATTCGGTCAAATGTGGTTGTGGATCATAATATGAGGATTGATTTATGGTGAAAATGAATCCTTCATGCGGAAATTGCATCACAAAAAGAGTAAGTAGTTACGACTTTCACGGTGTACATACAATTGTGCCTGAGGAATAGGTTGGATTTTGTTGGAATTGTCACAACCACTACATCAATTAAAAAAATATTGTTACCACCCAAGGTATATTTGAGTCTAGAAATCCTTCCATATCATTAAGGCATGCAAAAAATATATCCATGTCAAATTTCAGTGCATACAAAAACATTTTGAAAGAATTTCAACATTGGCCCCACTCACATGTTACCGTTTCCCATCAGGTTACTGTACTTGAACTAGATTACATATGATAATGAAGCTCTAAATGGGTGCCAAATGGAAAAATGGTACTACTCTAGGGTAACTCATCATAGGAAGGCTCCACCATTAGATGTTTTCAAAGTGAAGAAATCAACTTCCCTTGACGTAAGATCAGGAAATTGATCTCGATGACGATGCATTGTTTTAATCATTTTACTCACCACTTCCCATGATAACCTACCGAAGTATTATTCAGCATATTCTATCAAATGCTCTATCAAATAAAGGTTGTTTGCAATGTATAAATGTAAATCATCCCACTCTCGAGCAGCTATATGATAAAATAACAATTTAATATCATTAATTAGCTATTGTTAATAAAGGAATAATTTAATATAGTTCAATATGCAGGAACAAAAAATGTAAAAACTTAGTATGATAAAATAAAATTGGAAAAATAAATGTGTAATATATTAAATCTACGTCAACATCTAATAATTACCTTTCACATTCCTCATTTTACCTTTCCCCAATAGGACCTCCCCTTCAAATTTGTTGATGGAGTCGAGATGCCAAATGCGAGGCACATTCATATTTTCTGCTAATTTAGGTAGATATTTACTAATATACACCATGCATTGATATATCATATATCCCTCAACCATAGAACCCTCCAGACGTGCTCTTTGTTTAACAAAATCCTTCAATGACTTCAACTACCTCTCCACCATCCACATCGACCTTGTGTGTACTGGTCCACATAATTCAATCTCTTCAACTTGGTGTATAAGGTAGTGTCCTTGTACATTGAAAAATGATGGAGTTAGATATTGTTGCATTTGACACATTATTTGGGGAATTTCTCTCTTCCAATACCTTATATATTCTTTATGGATTTCTTTTGATGATAGCCACCTACAAATGTCAATGCAATAAAATAATATCAAGGCATACATAAATTTGTAGATAAAACTTAATATGTCAATAAGTTCCACTACAAATCACATAAGAAGTACATTTTCCTTATAAAATATTACTTACCTCATGTATTTTCCAAGTACATAAATAATTTGTTTTATGTTGTTGTCAAAGTCGTATGGGAGAGATAAAGGTAGAACATACTGTAACAAAAAACAAATAATTATTATTTGTTTCCAAAAAATGCATACCAATAATCAAATATATTATAACCTACTAATTACCTTAATGAATGTATGCCAGTCATGTGTTTTAATCCCACCAAAATCACCCTTTTACATTAAGATATTTTGTATGTTCAACGAAAACCCCGTCAGAAACCTAATTTTTTGAATGACCAATTTTATAATATTTCTCTGTTGCTCCATCAATAACTAAGAAAGACTGGTACTCTGTTCATGACCATTGCCATTAGAATTAATAATAAAACTTTGCAATGCATGATTATCTTCCTGGATGTCACAACAAATCTTTCCAATTCTCTCTTTGTCAGTCCTTCCATCTAATATTCGCCATAACAATTCTATTACGTTCTTCTCGATATGCATTGTATCAAACAAATGAACTATTTGTAGGTGCTTGTAGTATGGCAATCTACTGAATTGCATGGGGTAAATTTTAATTCCTCGTGGAAGCCCATTCGTGCCTTAACGACATTCATGAAACATCAACAAATTGAAATTAACACTAATTAATCAAACTAAATGAAATTAATACTAATGAAATTAACCAAAGATTTATATAATATGTCATACATAAATAATTTTCATACCTTGACGATTTCTAATATATTCCAACTTTCATAGGCGAGGTGTCATTCTTCGTGGTTTTTTTCCATTCTCTTATTTACCATTGAATTTTGCTTTGTCTGTAGTTCGATAACTATGGTTCTTAGGCAGAAAGTGCCTATACTCATCAAACACTTCCTTTCCTAAACTCCTTGAACAACGTGATTTTATCCTAGGACCACAAAATGGGCATGCAAATTTACCCTTTGTTTGAAGCCCTAAAATATATATGAATTAATGTAGAGAATTAGAGTTACAATTTAAAATAATGCATAATATTTTCAATAAATATATAATATAATATTAAATCACAAAAGAAAGTAACAATATACCACAAAAATGTGTTAACATGGGAGCATCATGAATTGTCCATGATAGTATTCCATGGAATTGAAATCGTTTTTTCCCTATTGGTCTAGAGATGTCATACATAGTGACACCAACCCATAACTTCAACAACTCATCGATAAGAGGCTCAATATATACGTTCATATCTTTAACCTGGTACTTACACTACTACATATTGAAAAATTTGCGACGACCACTTGCGACGAAAGTACTCTTTCGTTGCAACATGCAAGAGAAAAAGTTCAATTTTTCTAAATCCACCCCGTATTCGTCGGTATCTCAATGCATGTACTTTGACTAAATTAATATGGTTAATGTTCGTCGCAAGAGTGACGAATCTAGTTTGTTTAAATTAATATGGTCAATGTTCATCGCAAGAGAGACGACTAGCCTAACGTTAAAATTGACCATTAAAAATGACAAATAAATAGGTAAAAAAAAGAAATATTTTTAGGTCACGGTCGTTGCAATTGCGACGATAGTGACCTAAAATTGGACTATAAATATTTGACGATTTAAAGATGTTGCGACAATCTTGCTATAACAACGATGGTTCTAAAAGGGTATTTTTGTACGGAAGAATGTTGTTAGAGGTGGGGAAAAAAGTAAAGCGAGTGAAAAGGGTGTTGGTAGATGTTATTTCCCTTGTAAAAAATGTTGTCTCGGACGTCTCGTAAGAATTTTAATAGCAACAACTACAAAACATTGTAGGAAATATGGGCACATTGATGGTGGATCGAATGAATATCATCCCAAGGTAATTAGCTATATATTCATTATCTTTTTTTATTTTGTCAATTTTATATAAAATTATATATATTGTTTGAATGTTTTTTATAGTATACACTAATTTTGCATGATTGTTTGTAATTATAAAGCTAGAGTTTCCCTCTAAATTTCCACAGAATATTGCACCAAGTATTAGTAGAAATGATGTTGTACAAGCTGAGGAACATCATCATGACCAAGCAAATGAGGATCTCATGGAAGAAGATGATGGGACAAAGAAAGTTAATGATCCCATGGAAGAAGATGATGGGACAAATCAAATGATCCAAGATTTGTTTTCACAGCCGGATGAGGATGGGGAAAATCCTGGTATTTATGATGAACCTCTATTAGAAAAGGAAAATAAATGACTTTATGAAGGATCAAGAGAAAATATTCTCTCTGCTACATTGGTGCTAGTGAACTTAAAGGTTATAAATAATTTTCTGAACACTTGTATGACACAGATACTAAGGTATGTAATATGTTTCATCTCATATTATACATAAATGTTGATTTTTTTCTATTTGTTTTTAGTGTTAATTAATGTGTAAAATAAGAATGCAATTTTTACGATTAATATTCTTACATTAACTAGTTATTTGTTATGTTGTATATTGTTAGGTGAATTTTTGTTACCATCGTCAAATATTTTACCTCGCACATATTGAGGTTTGCATGCCATTATGAAAGACATTAGAATGGATTATCAAACTATAGATGCATGTGCTAATGAACATATTATATATTATGGACAACATGCTTTGAAAACAGAATGTCTGCAATGTCTTATCACTAGATATCAAACCAATCAAGTAACAAAAAGGGTGCCTCGAAAGGTTCTTCATCATATTCCCATAATGCCACATTTGTAGCGATTGTTCAGGTGTGAAAGCATAGCATAATTTATGGATTAACATGCATGTAACATAAGTGGATATGGTGTTCTTCGAATGCCTATCGATGGTTCTGCATTTAGGGAAATTGAGGAAAATTGGGCAGATTTCAAAGATGAACCTCGTAATGTTAGGCTTTCATTGGCAGCTGATGGTGTTAATCCATTCAGAGAGCTTAGGTATATTTACTCAGTGTGGCCTATTTTTGTTATCAACAATAACATTCCTCCTTGGATGTCAATAAAGAGGGAGCACATAATGTTGACAATGATTGTTCCAGGTATTTGTTTACATTAAT
>ML791251.1:330448-343418 GCA_009831015.1 Picea engelmannii
TAGATATTGTTAAGGATAGATGAGTTAGGTGTTGATGGGCAATGATTTTAGGGGTTACAAGGGTTAATGATTATAGGGTTAACATGTAGGGGTTAAAATAATTAAGGGTTAGGATTTATTGGATTAGGGGTTATAGGGAAGAGGTGATATGTGATATATGATATGAAGGTTATAAAAAATTTAAGGGTTGGGTGTTAGATATTATTAAGGATATATGAGTTAGGTGTTATGAGCGATAATTATATATTAGGTGCTATGTTTATGGATGATAGGTGGTTAGGTTATAATAGGGATTATAGGTGGTAAGGTTATAAGCTTTATGTTTTAGGGGTTACAAGGATTAATGATTATAGGGTTAACATGTAGGGGTTAAAATAATTAAGGGTTATGATTTATTGGATTAGGGGTTATACTAGGGAAGAGGTGATAAGTGATATATGGTATCAAGGTTATAAAAAATTTAAGGGTTGGGTGTTAGATATTGTTAAGGATATATGAGTTAGGTGTTAACGGTAAGGGATTATAGGGGTTGAGATATATCCGTTTAGGTTATAAATATCAAGTGCTAGGGGTTAGGAGGGATAACTTATATATTAGGTGCTATGGTGAGGGATTACATGGGTTATATGTGGTAATGATTATAAGCTTTATATTTTAGGGGTTAATGATTATAAGGTTGAGGGGTGAGGGGTTATAGGGTCAATATTATAGATATTATAAGAAAGAAAGGTTTTTGAGTGAAGATTTGAGATGGTTTGTGGTTATAGGAGTTAGGGGTTAGAAGGGTTAATGTTTAGGGGTTTTATGGGTTGTATTGATTAGGTATTAATATTTAACATTGTTATATAGTGTAGGTATTATGAGAGTTCATGTTTATAAGTGTGAGGGATTAAGGGTGGTAGGTTAGGTTTTATGGTAACATGTGTTATAAGGGTAAGGGGTTTTAAGGGTTAAGAGTTATAAGTCTTATTTCTTAGTGGATAGTGTTATTGGGGTTATAATATGAGGATTAGATGTAAGGATTTATATGGTTATGTTTTAGGGGTTATAATGAATATGTGTTAAGGTTAAGGAGTTATATTGGTGAGGGGTTAGAGGTTATAATTTACTGGTGTTAGGAATTAAGAGTTACCATTTACATGAGTTATTTGTAGGATAAATTAAGGTGATAACCATGAAACTTAAGGTTATATATGTAATTATGTTATAGGGGATTTAGAGGTTATAATACTCAATGGTTAAAGTTTATATTAATTCTAGGTTATAGAGGTTAAGTGTTAGGGGTGATGGGTGTAATAAAGTTAAGGGGTTGGAATTAAGAGTTACAGTTTATATAATTTCTTGAGTTATTGATTAATTTCTTGATTAAGTTACTAGGCTCTTTCGATCACAACCTAGAAAGACTCCTGGAGTGATAACAAAACTAATTGTTGGATAAATTTTAGATCACAACAGATCACGACAGGCTCCTAATCCTCTTTCCTGACAATGAATCTCCTGCGATCTGGTACAACAAATATTCTGCGATCTGGCTAGAACGTGGCCACTAGAGAAGATGATGAATGATCCTTGACAACAGTTTTCAGGGTCTATTGGCGGTAACAATAGTGATATGCACTCTCCCTTAAGCTTTGGTAGTTAGAATATGTGACAATTTGCAAGAAATTCCTTGCAAACATTGGTATCAATTAAATAATCAAATCTACAGAGGCGACTTGCTCTCTCGTGCAATTCTAGAAAACATCAAATTCTTCAACAACTTAATAGTAAAAATGATCCTTCAATGAAGTGCGGCCCATTCAAAACTCTTCAGCAACTTGAAGATGCGACCTCCTCCACACACAACGAATCAGAGTTTGACGGATGACTTCTCCACGCAGCAGATTGACGGATGGCTCTTGGTGAGATAGACGAATGGCTCCTCCATGCAGCAACTCAACAATCTCTAACCTGCTCTGATTATTATAAGAGTGTTTGGTCACTTTTCACACAAACCTATTACTAATAAGTGGTAATAACAGAAATTTGGGTGTTAACCCATAATGTTTTCAATCTGCCTTCTAGGTCGCACTAACCATTGTCATTGACCATATCATACAAAAGGATGTAAATATCAACAAGATAAACGAAATCCTTGTTCAAATTTAGCTCTAATAACAAGATAAACACCAAATTGTTGTAGGAGACCTCCTTGTTTGTGGGACAAGGGACCATTAGAACCACTATAATATATATATATAAATTAAAAAAAAAAAAAAAAAAAACATGCTCCCTTATAACAAAACACACACCCATATGTTATAATATATTTATAATATATAATTTATATATTATAAATATATAAATTAAGAAATAAATAAAAAACAAAAACAAAACCCTTTTAACAAAAACAAATCCCCCCCATTTGTGTATGCATATCCCCGATCCATACCCCGATCGCATCTTGTACTGTGCACTCCATACCCCGTGTGAATAAAGTGTGCACGCGACCTCTGCGAGGATAAAGGTTAGTCTGCGAGGAGAGGAGAAAGGGTAGTCTGCGAGGAGAGCAGGAGCATGTGAGGGAAAATGAGGGCGAGTCTATGAGGAGAAAAGGGAGAACACGAGGGCACATGAGGGCGAGTATGCAAGGAGAAAGGGGAGCACACGAGGGCACATGAGGGCGAGTCTGTGAGGAGAAAGGGGAGCACACGAGGGCACACGTGAGGTCAACAAGAATGGTGAGTACCCTAAGTGTTATATGTAGTATTCACAATGGGTTCTTGATATCCACATCTTCGAACATCAATAGTAGTGCTTGGAAACGACCATGCATGTCTCTCAACTATCTCCACATAATAAAACTCTTTTTATTCAGGATGAGTGTCTATAGAATAAGGGAAAAAGTTCTTTGTTTTTTCCTTATGTGGTTCAAAAAGTAACTCTATAACACAATCACCCATATTCTCTTCTTCATCTGAATCTGTGTCATAAATAGGGGGGGCACTAAAAAACAAAACATAGGATCTAGGATTGCTCTGTTCAGGAAGCTTGGATTATTGGTGGAAGTTTGTGTGAATTCTTCATTTTTCAACTTGAGAATGGGAAAATTTGTTTCTTTATCATGTATGATAGTAGGACTTACCTCATCATAGAATTTCAAACATGTATCATACTCTTCATTCCAAACGTCTTCATTTTCATTTTCTTTGAAATTTGGAATCTATACCTAATATTTGGCAAAGATCAGTCATGTTGTAGGGATAGGGGTGCTTAAGGGCTACCCACATGCAACCTTACCTACATCAATGTTGGAGGTAGAATCCAAGTACTAATCTATCTTTAAAATTGGAAAGAATGCTTCAATGATGCCTTCATCATCTTCAAGATGAGAGTTGGGAGTTTGTTCAATAGGGTTTTGTGCACCATATACTTCCTTGAGTCTTTCAACAATGGGAATACATTTCTTATGATAATTAGGGCTCCATTTCCTACAAAATGCCTCAACAAATCTTGCAAAAGATAACACTTCTCCTCTACCAAGATGTCCAAACCATCTCTTTCATTATTTTTCATACTAAATGAAAAAACAATTCATCATAACATCTTCATGAATGATGCCCATGCTCAAATTGAATTCCATGAAAGATGAAATATGTAGTATGACTGAATCATCATGTCCACAAAAATTTGGAATTGATATTGCATATATACTTGGGTTTTTATGAGGGAACCTTGAGACATTTAAGAAATCAAAAGGAGCATGCCAATCGGCCAACTGTGGAGGCAATACCATTTTTATTTTCTTCTAGGTCTTCAATACAAGGTTGAAAATAAAATATGAAATGAGCAATGATCAAACCTCATATCAATACCAAAGGTGGAGTCACCAAGATGATATTTTCTTCAAAGAGCCTTCAAAATGATTGGATGTGCTCACCTTTACACCCAACAAAATCTTCAAAATTTGTAAGGAACAAGAGATTTGTCCCTTCATGGAGCCACCATTGGAGAAGGAGATATGTAATACAACATTCTCACTATGGTGTCATGAAGCATAATCTTAAAATTTCTGGGTGAATGGACTTTATCCCCAACAACGACGCCAAAAATGTTATGTCCCAAATTGTACTTAACGATAAAATCTCTAATCCACAAGGCACAACTCAAGGGGAAACTATTAGGAAGGTCATCACTGTCACCTAATAAAATTATCCTCTTCACTTTAGGTTGGCTCTCCTCTAGATCAAGGGAGGTATTTCTACTAGGATTACTAAAGCTAAGCAATGAGGCACACAGTGAAGGAGTAGCTTTAGTAAAACAATGTTTTGGGGTTTTTATGATTTAAAAAAGGTGATGGAAGGAAGTAGATATCAATGTCCAATCCAACATGGGTAATAGAGTCAATGTGAATCAAAGGTGATTATGGAGTCAAGAAGAAACATTCTTCATAATTGGTATATTTTGTTCAAGGATTAGGGCTAAGAGATTAGAACCAAAAAGGAAGAGTAATCCCTCATCTAATCAAGATTAACAATGGAGATGAAGGCCCAACAAGAAGGGGTCATCATGGGAACAACCTTCACCAAAAAGATCAACTATGGATTTATATTCTTACTTAATAATTCTTTCTAGGGTTCCAATATGGATAGATAAATACCAAACCAACAAAGGAAGAAGGAGATGAATTACCCTAGAACATCTTCCCTCCAATGGTATAAAAATCCCTTCAATGGATTGATCTAGTAATTAGTTCGTAGAATACTTGAGCATTTCACCATTAATCTTTATGCACCAAACAAGAACCACAATAGATAAGCTTCAATAATTGACAACAATCATCTACAAAGAAAGAAAACTTTACACAACCATATGCTCCAAGAAAGATATGGCAATTAAGCTCTAAGGAGTGAATGCTCCAAAAATCCAACCATGAGTGATAAGGAGGAAGAAAAAATCTTCATGTAGAGTGTTTCTCAACTTCATTTACAATAAAATAGCAATGTCTCATGTGAGATCCTTATATATAGCCTATAACAATGTCTCATGTGAGATCCTTATATCTAGCCTAGGGAGGGATAAAATATTACTTCCTCAAACTACTTAGTCAAAAAATACAATAAAAATGAGGTGGTCAAACCACATTTACAAAGATGCAAGTGAAAAGGCCCCAAGAAAGTGTAACGTCTCCCTTAATGAAGGAAGAAGGTGAATCCAAGGTGTAATGTCTAGCATCCAAAGGCCTCCAAAGGGGTATATCCTCAACAAAATCCTCAAAGTATGCAAGTAAAGTCTTTTAGGTATATTCCAAGGTGGACACATAGATCTCCAAGGTGAAAAATCTCCATAAATCATCAGTAAGACAAATAGTTCCATAATGCAACCTCCAAGGTGGATGTCCCATGAAGTCATTTGACACAAGCCTCTAAATGAGTGATTTAAAATCTAGGACATGACATGGCATGAGAAGTCTTGGTACATGAAGAAAAACTCTAAACTATTTTGACCAACCTTGGACTGCCTTGGGATACATGATAATGCCTTATGAAATGTGAATTGCCTTGGGAACTATAAAGATGCCCAAAAATTAGGATGAAGACAAATGTTCAAGAGGAACCATAAAACATCATATGTTCCATCAACATGTCTTAAAACCCTCTAGCTCGTTATAATTCATGAAACCAAATAAGTGCCCCAACTATCCAAGGCTCATAAAAATCACAAGGGGCAGTGAAGAAATTCACTAGTAGTACCTCTATACAAGATAAGGGGTAATCGGTACCTTGCCAACTACCTCCCTTTATTCTTTTTGTTAATGATCCATGTCAATTTGTAAGAGGTTTTAGTTATAATGAAAGTAGTAAAGTTTGTTTATTACTTAATATAGACTCTCAAAATTGAGGTGTAATTGTCCAACTCACTTACATGGCCATGATGGCCCCACTTTTTCAAAGGGATAAACATACCACATGCTTTGTATATAATTATACTTTGGTGGGGGGATTTACCATCCCCTTTGACCAACAATGAAAACCATTAGAGTGGTAAAGTGAAAACCCTCTATGAGTTTCACTTGTCTAGCAGTTTCCTCTGTAACGATATTCACCTGTATCTAATCCTTACAAAGAATACACATGGACTCCACCATTAAGCCTTTTGGATATGAAAGTCTCTTTATCCATACTTAAACATTGAAATATGACAATATATGATGCAGAAAGAGGGGATTCAACAAATTTTAATATTTTCTGATATGTTTGAAAAAGGGTCATATAATAATAATAATAATAATAATCTAATTTTAAGGTCACGACCAAGCCAGACAAAGAAGGGGGTCTCATAAATAGTTGTCTTTCTTTCTCTTCATCAAATAGTCCTTCAAAATCTACACACTAAAGCAAATCATAATTATGCCATTAATCCTATCAACCTTCAATGTCAATTCAAAAAAATATTTACAGTATTTGAAGTATTCTTCAAGGAAATGTGTTCAGTGTTGAATACCAATTCTTCAACACTTTGCTACATGTACAATTTTTTTTTATTACAATGTCTTTACAATCTTCATGAAGCCTTTGCATACGCTTGAGATTAGTAAGGATTCCATATGAGAAAAAATATAGATTTGGAAACCTCTTGCTCCTTCCCCTAGCTAGTTTTCATCGAAGTTGAATTTCTTGCATTTCATTTTCCTCTTGCATGGTTTAAAGAGTCGAGTCAAAATGCCATTAGTTTCATGACCACTCCTTTGAGTAACAACAATGTAAAATCAAGCGCTAATTAAAATTTATCTAGCAACGTTTCTAGGGCTCTTCAAACCCATCTTAGCTTAGGTGTAAAGCTTTGGAATAAGATTGTGAGAATAACTTTCCAAAGATGCTAAACAAACATAAAGACTTGAGTTAGGGAGTGAAATACAATTGCTATATCACTGACTTTGGGAAGCCCTTCTAACAAAAGGGTCAATCACGAGGTCGCGTTGGGGCCCTCAAAGTAATCAACCCTACTTTGTTGGTCTTGGTGTTGACTTTCAACTGTCCCCCCTCTTCTTTGGTATAATAGGTGGTACCATAGAGGCCATAATATTTTAGACTTCCTACACAAGGAGACAACACAAGGAAGGTGGTGTTGTACCTTGGATCGACGTTGGCTAGACACACTCAGACTCCTTGGAGGTTTTCCCACTGCTTGATGAGGTAAATTGCACCAGGTCATTAGTTCGTTAAGCAGGTTTTCAACATAACTTTCCCACCCGCTAAAACTCAGCCCCTTCACGCATCGATTCTATGATGTTGGATTCCATCACCAACTATCGCTTCTTTGTGAGAAGGTTTGTTTACATGCTTGACTCCTAGATTAATTAGTGTGTGTTATTTTTTCTCCTTAGTTGGCCTTAGGATTGAGTTTTTGTCTAATGGCATCAATTTTGGGTTAATTCCTCATTTGATCAATACAAAATATGGATACAATTAAAATAAAAGGTAATAAAGAGGTAACAAATAGCTCATACCTAACTTACGTCTTATAATTCTCCAACATTGTTCTTTACACTTAGTGCAACAAACACCAAATGGAATGGCTTACACAAGGTCAATGGAGAATGCTATTTTTATCTTATTCTTATCACCATAACTAACTTATTATTCAACTTGGATTGAACAAAATTAGTATTTGTATAGTTCTAATCTTGGCTTGAACAAAACCAATATTTGTATAGTTCTACTCTTGTATCGAACAAAAGTAATATTTGTATAGTTCTACTCTTGGCTTACCTTAGACATATTGCCAACTAAAGCACCCAAGATTTGCAACACACCAATTGATGGTTGGATTTCTTACTCCATAGCATTGACCCTCATCTTCAATGGACATTTCTTATAATAATTCTAATTTGCACAAATCCAACAAACAACAACCTTACTACTGATCCATATGATAAATTTATCATGTCCTTAGTGTTATCACATTAATATGTCCTTAATATGTCCAAAATCAAGAGGGATATCACATTAAATTAGGTGGTTGACCACTAATATTGGTAATTGCACCCTAGTCTAATTGTGCATCCAAAACTAAAGATATAATTTTTTTATTTAGAACTCTGAATATGATGATGGACTACTAACTAACAACACATGCACATGCAACTGCAGGTACAACCAAACAGGTACCTGTCAGATATTTCTTAATCGAGTGAGGAAAGATTAGGACAAATAGAGGCTGGAAATGCGACTGCATATAGTAGATATGATAAGAAAACAAGGACCATAGGTGAAGAAGTCAGAGTAAAATTTTGTAGACGCATGAAATTTTTTCTTGCCGAAGGAGGATCATTCTCTTATGATGATGAGAGCATAGGAGACATAGATGTTCCACTTAGGTATAAGAATCTGGTGAAACAATGGGTACCTAAGGAACTATCTCCTATAGATGTTGACTTCGTTGTCAACAATAGGACATATCGCATTGCGCCATCCTCCCTGCATGGCTTGGGGCTATTTTCCATGGATGGAATAATTGTAAAATACAATACAGTAACTGAATTGATGGACTATGTCGGACCGTGTTACAATTATAATGATTGGATGTGGCTGGTCCGGTACATGTGAAGTATGCGGAGATATGCACTCGCTGGAAATTATATACAAATAATAAACAAGGATAAAAATAAGGGAGCGACTATCTATATTGATGGAAGGCCTAAAGCTTCCGACAATATCGCAGGGTTTATAAACATCACACAACCCGGGACAACAAACAAACAACCGAATTGCATATATGAGGGACATGAAGAGAATTGGGTAGTCCTGTGCGCAATAAAAAAGACATCTCCCAGGGAAGAGTTATTAGTGGATTACCATTTGAATCGAATAGAAACATTGACTAATAGTGTGCAGGTTCTTATGCAACACCTCTTTAAGAAACCTCTACTTATTGCATTATATTTTTTAATTATCTTTAACATTGTTGTAAACATTATCTTTAACATTGTTCTTTTGTTATCATTAACATTTTTTTAAATATTTGGGGGTTCTAATTATATTATAATGTGGCAGCATGATCATGGAAAAGGGACATCCGCAGAACATGTAAATGATTATTAATTTCCACTTTCATTTTACGTTGGTTTTATTATTTGCTTATATAATTTTATTGAAATAACATTGTTTTTGCTGAAATTATATGTAGTCCGCAGGCCATGTGGATCATGATTCTGCCGATGAGGAGGGGTTTTATTCATGCGTTGATACGATGGTCTTATTAAAAAAAAGATCATTAAAGCTAACAAGGAACTTGTTATCTTGTTAGATCATCCAGAACAAACTTCCGATGTCAAAGAAAAGATCAATCTCCTTATGTCACAACTTAACACATATAAGGTAATAACCACAATTTAAAGTGTTTTTTTTTTAATGTACTCATATGTTCAATTATGATACTTTGTTCTTTAACTTTTACATTATCTCACAAAAAAACATTTTCTTTTTTATAAAAGAATTTTTGGAGCCTGTTCAACCCGATGTTGGTAGTAGTGGTGCTACAGAGACACTACAAAATCCTAATGCGGGTGGTCATACAGTTGCTAGAGAACTATTTACTTCTCCATCTTCCACACCTAATTTAGATAGGAGCCATGACATGCACCGCCAGGCATCCACACCTTGATCAGAGTCTAGAGATGGTGGCAGAGATGAGGATCATAGTGATGTGGTTGATATGGTTTCATTTCTTGGAGCTAGACGTGTGACAAGCACGGGGACCCTTCCATGCACATTTTTGGTCGACGATAATGGACTTCCATTAAAACAATCAAGACTCCCAGGTAGTTTTAATTCATATTTTAATCGTTTAATGTTGTCCTCATACAAAAATCATCTATATTATTAATTTTAAATTAATGATCATATATTTTTGTGTGTGTAGGAAATGACATTTTTTATAGGCACCTAGAGAGCAAGACCTTGTCTATTTTTGGGGCAACCTTACACATGAGGTGGAATTGCCATAATTCCAACCTCAAAAAGGAACTTATGGATTATCTTGAAGGCCTCTTTGGAGTAGACATGTTCAATAAAAAAGTGATCACATCTACAGAGGGTGAATATTTAAAATATACGCGAGATGTTTATAAACGAAGCTTGGCAGGAAATCCTAGGTATGAGCATCCTCCCTCAATTCCAGAGAGGGAGTGGAAGGCGATCATTGATGATGCAAAAGAGAATATTTTGAAAAAATCAGGAGAACAAATAACTGGTACACCAAAGTAAATTACAATTTTTTGAGTTAAATACTAGCTTTATTTTTCTTTAGATTTAAATAAAAGTGTGGTTATATATAACATACTTGAAAATTTTGATGATAGGTTGCCTAACACTTCGAAGGAAACCAAAGAAAGGATTGCCAAACATGGCCAACACAAGCTAGGCTAGGGCCTCTACTTGAGGTTATAATCATGAATCATAAGTACCCAAACATCTTAAGAATATTATTTGTATCACCTTACAACTTTAAGGTAATTGCAGCCAAAAACATTAAAAAACCACACCCTTATGCAATGCAGGGTGACGAATTCGGAACTGAAACCACAGAGGAAGACCTCCAACTTGGTTACAAGTACGGTTATAAATTCATGGTTGATCATAGGAAAAGCATGGGGCAGACCCCAAGATCCAATTTGCGGGATAAGGTAAATAAAAATCAGTCCACATTAACCTTTCGTTACTTATAAAATACATAAATGTTTGATATCGTCCATAATTTAATTTCTTACTTTGTTTTAATCAGGGGAGAAACACTATCAACGAAACCATTAGTACTAGACAATAGAGCGTTGATAGTGCAACACAGCCAGAAGATCATGGTGCTCCCTAGCAGCCCCATCCCAGTGAGGTGCAACCCCAAGATGTTCCTGTGACTAAGGCCCACGATGGTAAAATGTCTATATATTAAGTATATACTTAATAATTTTGTACTTATAAATTTTGACGTTTCAATGGAAGAGAATGTCATAGTTGATCCTCCTCGACCTGAAGATTAGGTGAATAGGCTGACAACCATTCCAACGGTGCCGACTAGAGGACCAGGTAAATAATTACATTGCAGATTTTTTTTTTAATATTAATGAACTACTTCAATGATATTTAAAAATTGGCCATATAAATTTAATATTTTTTATTTTTTTAGGTGATGGCCCCTCACAGCAGCATCCACGCCATGGGCGCGAGACCAGACGTAATTGGAGTGAAAGGACTAAAACAACATCAATTGCTGAAGAGAACCCAGTAAACGAAGATATCGAGATGGATGAATTGCTTAAGAACTGGAAAGCACAAAAGAAGACTAAAAGAAATTCATGATGTCATGTAATAATTTTATAAGACAATTAGATGTACATTATATAGCTGAACATGTAATGATGCATATAATGAATTGACATTATGGGTACTTTTTCATTTGATAATATACACAAGGCTATTTCTATGGCTTGTATATATCTGTGAATGTAATTTTGTTATACACTTAACGATAATTTCAGCTTTTCTTATAAGACTTGGTATATATTGATTCAATACTCCTTGATTCAAGACGTGAGAATGCAAGCAAGACCTGGTGCCTTGTGCTTGGGCTATGGAGTCTAGGAAACAAATAGAACTTGAATATGCAATATGCAACTTCAAAAATATTGTGACATGATATATGCAACTTTGAAAGTATTGTGACATGTCACATGTGGCAAGCATCTTTTTCCAAGAAATGTGCAAACTTTAAACTTGGTGCAACATGCAAAAATAAATTTTTGGGAAGATGCAATAATAAGTTTTAAGGATTAAACATGAGGGGCTGGAAATGGCCATGTCAATCATTTTATAATATTTTTTCAGAGCATTACCCTTCTTTTCATCGTGTCTCACATGACAAAGAGAATTACCATTCTTTTCATTATGTATTCTCATTGTGTCATGGACATGGTGTTGCTACTCAACATTTCGTCAAAGCCTACTTATTCATTCCTCTATGATATGCACAATGATGTTGAACCTTCCACAAATCATTGTGAGTAGAAAAATAATCCAAGGACAGGAACCCAAGGATTTCAATGTTAAGTTCTTGTGATTCCACAAGGTGGGATACAAAGAGGAATTGTTTCCATGCATAAACATGCTAGATACCTTGATTGAGAATGCAGATGTAACAAGTTGAAAATTGAAATCATAGAGCAATGGCATAATCGAGCAATATGGCGTTGATACTCTTCAAAGGATGTATGAGTTCTCACCTCCCACAATGTCAGTAAGCCTTTGGTGGTTGCAAAAGTTTAGGAAAATGCATTATGTTTATAACATTGTGAAGTCATGGTGGCTTTTAGTTAAGCCATTACAAACTACCACAAGTAAGGTACACTTAATAAAAAAATTGCAAATGGAACTTCAAGCCTTAGAAATTCTCTTGAACCTCTTGTATGGTAGACGAGGCACTAGATACATATGGTTAAGATGGATTTTGATTATGCATGGGGTGCTCAAGCATGGGATGATATTTTATTAGGTATACTTCATATATAATATTCTTGCACATTGTATTTGAAAGGCTAAAACTCCATTAGATAGTGGTGCACTTTAGTTTTACATGGTGTCTTATCTTATGTATTGTGTATGTGTGAGCTAAGAGTTCTCTTGTTTCAAGCCCACCTAGTAGCCTTCCTTTTCACTCGTACATGATTATTTCCTTATAGATGTTTAGCTATTATTCAATAATTTAACCTTTTAATGTCTTTGAAAAATGCAGGTTTGAAGGGTGGTCGCCTCCACGATTCAAAACACATTTCTAAAAAGGTATAAATAATTTTCTTCTCTTATCATTCATATAATATTATTAGAATGAGATCTTACAAGCACACTAGATCAATTCAATCCATCTACCATTAATAAACAAACTTGTAACTCACCCATGAGATCAAACCATAATAATAGTGTTAGAAGGAAGTTACCCT
>ML791252.1:0-16594 GCA_009831015.1 Picea engelmannii
AATATCCACATAACAAAGATCCTTTCTGTAAGATAGATTAAAGAGTGATTGAACAATAATCAATGATTAACATGCAATTACCACAAATCCTTTGTAGCTCATAAATCCATTAACCAAAGGTAGCTTTTGATCTTCAAAATATGTAAATATTACTCAAGTAAGATGATAAGAAAGAATGGAAACAAGAGAAAAAAAGTCTAGTATCACAACTTTCATGAATCTCTAATGGCAGAAAATGCCTGCAACACATGCCCTCAGGCTTACACATGAGAAACTCAACTACTCCTCTAGGTCTCTCCTCTCTTGGATCATGAATCCAACCCTTTTATCATAAAAAATGCTTTCATTTATAGTGAATAATATATATCTACCATAAGGATGTTGAAACCAAGGAGTTACATAGGATCCTCCTCCATTTAGGAGTCTTGTTACAAAATATTCCAACAAAAGCCTAACAAATTCCTATTTTTTGGGGGATTTTGTCTATAATGATAAATTCCTTTTGAAACAGGTCATTCTGATTGATCTGGAGATGGAACACATGTCCCTCATGCCCAACTAACTCCTATGAGACCATTTGAACCTTCCTTGACAGGTGACAACCTCCAAACAAGGAGAATATCCAAAAACTATGCAAAAAAAGGAGTTTGCAGTGCAATGGTGTTTTAATTATATCTCTCGAATGCCAAATTGGGTTAGGATGAAATTTGGTCAGTAAGTCAATTCCATTATCATGCTCCTCCAAAAAAAAATTCAGAAAAACCCACATCACTGTTTTGGAGTTATGATCAAATCTTTAGAAGCAGTTTCTATAGGAAATGAGTTCACATCGCCCTTGTCTGTCGGTTCACAGCGCCAGTTCGCAGCGCCAATTTCAAGAATTTTACCAAACCCCCTCCACAGCCTTTCAAAATTGTATGAAAAACTTCATAGAGTACATGGTAGCTCTGAGGCTGTTGTGGATGTTGATAATTCCGAACGTGAGTGCCTGCAACCTATCCAAGCTACAACCCTCTCTTTCCTCCAGTTCACAACGCCTGTACCAGTTAGTAGCGCTTCTATTTGTGAGTTTGCAACGCCAATTTCAAAATGTATCATACACATCAAGGAAGTTGTTAGAAAATTTGGTGACATAATCCCTGAAAATGGTTAAAAAGAAGGCCCTGATAACCATAAAATATTTTTGAAAATATCCTTTAAAGCAATGACTAGAGATGAAAGAAAAATGTACTTGGAGTACGTTGCAAACTTGCCTAGTGAGTTGGAAACACACAAACTTAACTTGAGTTGACCCTTGTGCGGATGGATAGTGACAAAAGGAATCTCAGGTACATGATGGAGGTGTGACATGTCATAATCATGATGAAAAAAAACAAGAGTGTGACTTGTAAAGCCTAGACGTATAATACATAATCCCAAGTTCCTTTGTAGGATTTGCAAAGGAGATCACCTTACTTGTTTGTGCCCTGCTACTGTTGTGGTACAAGAAGCGTGGTCCTTGCCTGGGGTTCCTTCAGGTTTTGAGTCGTCTTTGGTTTCCCAACATTCTAGTCCTTCTTTGGTTGATATAGTGGTCATGCCAATGCAATCTTCAGCTGACACCCCTCTTCCTTTAGGGGGTGATCTGTCTCTTGACCCTTTTGTATCACATCATGTTCAACCAGTGGTCGTGTCAATGCAATATTTTACTGACACCACTCCTATTATTGGGGGTGATTCATCTATGGACCTTGTTGTCTCGCATCCTTTTCAACCAACGGTTGAAGAAGTGGTCGTGTCGATGCAATTTTCGGTCGATCCCACTCTTCTCTTAGAGAGTGACAAGTCTAAGGAAGTGACATTGTCGATGCAATCTTCGGTCAATCCCACTCTTCTTTTGGAGGGTGATGTGTCCTTCGACCATGTCCTTAGCATTTTTAGTCCTGTACCTTCTGAACAAGGGAGCATTCTACTCTCTCCGAGTATGCTCCCTCCAAATCCTATGGTGGTTTCCTTTGATTGGAATGATCTTGTAGAGCCTCGACTTCCTTCTTCTACACCCTTCCAGATAAGGCACATTCTTCGATATATTGTAGATAAGGTAACCTCTGCATTATTTTATGCTCCTCAACTTGGAAAGCTTTGGGTTTTCCCAAGCTTGTGTCAGCTATATATGAGTTGCTGACTTTTGACAGAAGTACTGCATGGGAGCCTTGGCCTCCCCCATTATATGCTTCTTAGAACAACATCCTCCGAGTCTTGTTTAATCTCTTTTCTCACTCTCTCAAAAAGTGAAAAGATTGTCGAGTGAACTTGTCTCTTTCACACTCATTAAATGGATTTCAAAGGACGTCTGTTTGGTGTAAGCTTAACCCTTTTTCGGACCAAGTAGACTAATTTCGAAAAATGAATACTCTAGTCACTAGTGGCTAGAAGAGTTCTCTTGGGTATTGTTTTATACTTTTTTGGGCTGAGGGGACTAAATTCATGAAAAAGGACATTCTTTGGAGTTAAGTTGTAATTGCATCTCATTCTCTTGCTTGCAGTATTGAGACTATTGTTGATTCCTGCTTTCTCATTATAAGACTATCACCTCACCCCATGCAACTTGCTCAGAATGCCTTTTCCATTACTCTATGCAGACTTGAAGTCCCTTTTTGCAATTCCCAGAGCTAAAAATCACATTTTTCCACACATACGCTCCCTCACAGCTATACAAATGTGTATATGCAGGTTGCACCATTACAACCCACGTACATCGGGTTTTGTGCCAAAAAAAAATAAAAATGGTGCCGAGTTTCCATGTCACGTCATGAGATCCATGATCCTTGACCTTCCATATACTAGAAACGTTCTGACTTGGCCCTTCAGTTCCATTTGAAGGCTATAAATGGGCCATATCCAAGCTGTGGAAAGAAGAAAATAATTCAACTTTTGAGAGAAAAGTTACTCTGGAGAAATTATTCACTTCATATTGAGTCTGCATCCCTTTGTCCTTTAAAGTCTGAACACATTGTTTATCCCCCAAGTGCTTCCCTCTTTGATGGAGAACCTCATTGTCTCTCTTATATGAGCTTTCCTTTCATGGAGGATTGAAGTGGTGGAGGCCCAGTTGGAAGGGACTTAGTTTTTAGGTTCTGAGATGTGCTGACACAGAAGTTTGTCACTCATACACTTTTGTTGATCATACTTTAATAGAAATACTCTTTTCTCGTCCAATTAATGTCTTGCAAATATATGAAGTGTTATTCCATGGGCATATTTGTTATGAATGTTGATGGATTATGCTATTATATGTGCTAAGGTTATATATTATCACCATGTGCTTGCGTATCTTTGTTGTTGAGGAAACATTGTAAGTATATAACTTTGAATCGAGTGCTCAACAATGGACTTCATCGAACGTTCGGACAAGGTAGGCTCTTTATCTTGTCTTGTTATCATGTTTGTTTATATAGAATACTTGAGATTAGAGTTTATTTCTGCAGTCATTTCCGTCTGTTGTGGTTTACCCCATGCCATAGAGTGATTTTACTTGTAACATGTTTCCTCTTCTTCCTCTTCCTTAGAGTTTGTTTTCTCTTAACTTTCACTGACATCTCCTATGTTAGGATCCCTCTTCATGGAAGTCTCCATGTCATTCATCTTTTCTCGGAGTTGCCTCACCTCCTATTTCAATTTTTCATTTACAACTGGTCTATCTTGACCTCTTATTTTGGGTCGCATCTTCTCCTTCTTCATGAGCAAACTTACTGGTGGTATCTTTGCTCTAATACCAAAATTGATGACAACTAGGTCAAATTTCTCCAAGAACAGAGCCCAGAAATATATGTCAATGACCTCAACTTCTTCTCGCTATCCAAATCCCTTCAATTCATGTCCAAGATCCTCGCACCAGTCTGCAATTGAAAATTTGGGTTGAAATTCCCAAGCGATAGTGTTACCGGGGTAGTTTATAAATGTTTTTGGGGTCGATCACTCCAATGATATCGAAATGAGGTGCTTCAATCGGTTGGAGTTCAGTACTCCGAATGACTCATAGTACTAGTTTCGATCTACTGCCAATATGGATTGTTGAACTTCTTCTCCAATGGATGGTTTAGATTCGTTATGGGATTTCTATCGTCGAGGTGTCAGAGTGATAGGCAGATCACCTCTCCTCTGATGGTAAGTTCCAAACAAAATCTTATTGTAGTATTTTGACAATAGGGAATCTCGATAGACGTAGTCTGACGTAGGCAGGGTATGGCAGGATTAAACTATGAACTGATGTCAACCATAAATATTGTTAGGCTCCACTCCATACCTAATATATGTCATCGATTCATCTTCAAAAGAACTCATAGGATTCACTACAATGATTTTGATGATGCTCACAGTATCCTGCAAACAAAATTGCTCATCGCTAAATAAAACACTTCATGCACAGAGTTTGAACAAACACACATGAAGCTTAATTCCACACAATCTGATATTTATTTAAAATATTGAAGAAATAAATTTACAACATGAATGCTCTATTCCTTATTGGTCTCTTGTGCCTCTGCAAAAATTCACGCACTCACACTCTTTCACACTTTCTAACCTTTTCATATTTGGTTACAATACATTTTAAATATTAATGATGCTCAAATATCTCAAAACAAACAATCCAAGCTATCCTAAAAAACCATCTAACTTAGAATTCCTTATCCTCAAATTTAGAAACAACTCAACACCTGTCCAAACCACTCAATCTAGAACATATTCTAGAAATATCCATCTAACTATTACTATAAATAATAAAATTAAGGAAACCAACTTCCTTTGGTAAAAGTTTGTGACCCTTGGGTCAATTTCAAAATTTACTGCCAGATGCTTTTGCATCACAAGAAAAATATCATAGATCTAAGGATTCAGTTGGAAGAAGCCAAGGTGATTGAAGAAACACTCAAGAGATAACTAGAAGAAAAGAAGAAAATAATAGAGAATCTGAAAATAATAGAGAAGCTGAAATAGTCTCACTAAGAAAGGAACTACAGAAGAAGGACATCCAACTAAATTTTGGCAATATAACCAAAATACTGGATGAAATCATATGCAATAAAAAACCATTCTATGACAAGTATGGACTTGGATACAAACAAAATAATACTCATGAGGGTTCAAGCTCTACGATGACAAAAAAATAAGCAGAGAAAAAAAGTTATGCAGATACTATCAATGGTTCCATCAAGAAAGAATAATGCAAGCCTCTAAAGGAGGACATACATAAAATAGAAATAAAGAAGAATCGAGAAGAAGATTGTGCATTTATAGGAACATGGAATCATCAACCAACAATGAAGAAGACCCAAGAAGAAGATCATGATTTCAGAAGAACAACACCAACTAAAATACCACCCACACCTAGGTACCAAAATATTTTTCTTGTCTTGTGTTATTCTTGCAATAGTTTTGGGCATAAAGCCATAAAGTGTAGAGGATATGCAAAGGGTAGAAACACTTGGAACATAAGGAGCTATGAAAATCCCAAGAAACATTTTAAGGTAAATTATCCCAGAAAGCCTCGTGAGCTGTTTGACATAAATTATAACATTTTTGGTGCTCTGGGTTATGAAATTGAATGCTACAAATGTAACAATTTTGGACACATAGCCATAAATTGCATAATAAATTTGATAGTTACTTCAAGGAAAACTAGGCATGTTCCTTTCAATCATATAGGGGAACAATAAAGAACTTGGAGAAGGAAGCAAGAAGATTTGAAGGTTGATAAATGTGGGCTTTCCTTACAAGCCCAAAATAGAAGAAGACATTGGTATATTGACAATGGATGCTCAAAGCATATGACTGGAGACAAAAACAAATTTGTAACATTAAAGTAAGAAAAAGAGGGGTCTATCACGTTTGGCAATGATAACTTAGCCAAAATTTTAGGAAAAGGCACAGTTAATCTTCGAAACAAATATGTTGTGGCAAAAAATGTCCTACTTGTTGAAAATATGAAACATAATTTACTAAGTGTGAGCCAAATGTGTGATCAGGGACACACACTTATATTAAATTCAAAAGAATGTGAAATAAGGAAAGAAGGATCAGGAAGACTAGTGGCAAAAACAACAAGGACTCCAAACACCATATACATCTTGAATGAGATCAAAGAAGAAAGATGTTGTTTGGGAAAATAAGATGAAAGTTGGATTTGGCATAGAAGAATGGGCCATATACACTTTGATAATCTTGTCAACATTAGCAAGAAGCAAGATGTAAGAGAAATGTCAGAAATTACAAATCCAATGAATAACATGTTCAAGCATTGTTAGCATGGAAAACAAACAAAAGTTGAATTCAATACAAAGGAATACTCTACGACAAAACCATTGGATATTGTACACACTTATTTATGTGGGACCACGAGAACAAAAGGACTGGATGGTGAACAATAATTAATGCTACTCATTGATGACTACACCAAAATGACTTGGGTTTTCTTCCTCAGAAAAAAGTCAGAAGCTTTTGAATGATTCAGGGTATTCAAGGAACTAGTTGAAAATGAAAATGATTTGAAAATAAAACACTTAAGATCGGATAATGGAGGTGAGTTTACTTCAAATGAATTTAGGGATTTTTGTGAAAAACGGGCAATTAAAAACAATTCTCAATAGCTAGAACACCTCGGCAAAATGAAGTTTCTGAAAGGAAAAACAAAACTGTACAAGAAATGTCCAGAACCATGTTGAATGACTCCAAGCTAAGTGATATATTTTGGGGACAAGTAATGCATACAATTGTTCATATCTTAAACAAATGATTGATCAGAAGTAATAGTGATAAGACTCCATATGAGTTATGGACAGAAAGATTGACCAATGCCAAGCACTTTAGAGTGTTTGGAAACAAGTGTTACATAAAAAGGGAATACAAGAAGATTGGAAAATTTGACTCTCGGGTGGACGAAGGCATATTTGTTGGGTACTCATGCAAAACGAAAGCATATAATTTCTACAATATAAGAATCAACTTGGTGGAAAGCATCAATGTAAAAGTTGATGAAACAAACTTGTTGAAGACCAAGAAGGAAAGAAGAAATTCAAACATCTTTGAAGAACAGAAAAATGAAGAACTAAATCAAGAAGAAGAGGAAGAAGAATAAGAATAGTAAGAAGAGAAGTAGCCAGAAGTAGAACAAGCAGAAAACAACCAAAAATATTTTCAGACACCTTGTAGGACACCTAATTGTCAGGGTCAAAAGAATCATCCACTAGAACAAATCATTGGAGATAGAAGTGTCGAAGTAGTGTTGGGTATGCTTTATATTCTTTGCCTCAAGAAACATGACACATATTTTACCTTGTTTTTCGTATCGCCTCAATTTTCATGTCCATTGTTGGGTAGTTTTTCGGCACATGGTTTTTGCGATGGTTTTCTATCGGTTAAGGAATTGGGGTTGTTGACTAATTAAATTCATTGGGTTAGGGTTTTGGATGCCACTAGATCCTATATGTATATTGTATTATAAACAATGTACTACTATGAATGAATATAGAATATGTTGGGTTTCTCGGTTTGGGTTTCCAGGGGAAAAATCTCTGTGTAATGTGTGTATTTTCCATTGTATCTTTTTATGTTCTTTTATTGAAAATATGTTTGCAGTAAAATATTTTACAAGTTTAAAATCTACATTTGGTATCAAAGCTTTGTTGGCTTCATGGGGACGCCTTTGTGGTCAAGGGTTTGGCTCGAGAATGTGATAGTCCTTGCTATAGTGGGAGATATGTGGTATTGTTTTTTCAGGTGAAAAGAAATGGTGAACAGTTTGAAAATGAAGATCTAGAAGTTTAATGGGAAATGTTTTGAGTTGTGGAAGCTAAAGATGGAAGATCTGTTGGTGGACATAGATCAGTGGATCGTGGTGGATTCAGGTACTTCGATTACAAGAACTTCAACAAATGACTAGAAAAAGTTGGATCGGAAGGCGAAGAGCACAATCCGACTGTGTCTCTCAGATTCAATATTACTGAATGTGTCAGAGGAAGATACAACCAAATATTTATGGGATAAGTTTGGGAAGTTGTATTAGTCTAAGTCCCTAGTAAATAAACTATTCATGAGAAAGAAGTTGTATAACCTGAGGATGAGAGATGGAGACTCGGTGGAAGGGAATTTGAATACCTTCATTACTGTGGTAAGTTAGTTAGTATCTGTTGAGATTAAAATTTTAGATGAAGATAAGTGTATTGGTTTATTGTGCTCTTTACTAGACTCGTGGGATAGTATGGTTGTGGCCATAGGTATTAATACAACTACCTTGAAGTTTGATGAAGTGGTATCATCCTTCTTGTCGAAGGATATGAGATGGAAGAACATGGAAGGACAGAACACAAATGCATTATTTGCAAGAGGACGCTCCTAGGAAAGAAATAGATCTAAGTCCTCAAGTGGTAGATATAAGTCTAAGGGAAGATATAAGCCTCCCGAAAAGTTTGAAAAGGTATGCTTGAGATGTGGAAAACAAGGGCACTACATGAAGCAGTGTAGATCCAAAGTTGATAAAAAGAAGGGATATGAAGAATCTCCTTCTACAGAAGAAAACACCTCCAAGAAAGTAGGGGATGTGTACTTGGCTTCTTCAAGCACACATGGATATCATGAGGCATGTTTGGTTGAATTAGATTCATCCTTTCATATGACTCCCCACAGGGAGTGATTCTGTGAATATGAAAGGTATGATGGAGGTAATTTTTTCCTAGGTGATGACTTGACAACCAAAATCATAGGTAGAGGAAATGTCAAGTTCAAGCTCATAGATGGAAGGATTAGAACACTACCTAGTGTTCTACACATCCCAGTATTGGACAAAAATTTGATTTGTGTAAGCAAAATGGAAGATGCATGGGTAAAAGCAATATTTGAAACGAAAACTTGCGGGATGGTTCGAGGAGCAATGGTGTTGTTGAAGGGAGTTCGGTTTGGAACTATGTATAAGCTGCAAGGAAGTACTATTAGTGATGGGTGTAATAGTTCCATTGTTCCTGATATTGGAGTTGAAGATGAAAGAACTTCTACAGTCTCTAGAGAAAATTTTATGTTGTGGCATCAAATATTGGGGCATATCAAAGAGAAGGGTCTTCGACTACTACACAGTAAAGGAATGTTGAAGGTATGTCCAACTTCTCTCTGGATTTTGATTTATGTGAACAATGTATATATGGGAAGCATAATTGGGTAAGATTCCCCTATGGTGCAACAAGGGTAGATTGAATTTTACAGCTATTTCATAGTGACATGTTTGGACTTGTGTAGGTTCCATATTTGGGAAAATATGTGTACTATGTCTCATTTATAGATGAATTCTCAAGGAATACTTGGATATATTTCCTCAGGAAGAAATATGAAGTCTTTGAAAGGTTTAAAGAGTTTAAGGATCTTGTTGAGAATAAAACAAAGAAAATAATTAAGGTGTTGAGGACAGATAATGGCAGAGAGTTCCACGGGAATAAATTTAAAGAATTTTGTAAGAAGTAAAATAAAGCAAGGAAGAAGAATACTCCATATTCACCTCAACAGAATAGAGTTGCAGAAAGGATGAACAAGATGTTGATGGAAAAATAAAGGTGCATGCTCAAAGGTGTTGGGTTAGGGAAAGAATTATGGGCAGAGGCAGTGGGTACTGCATGTTACCTGATAAAAATATCACCCTCATCAATGCTAGATGACAAGACTCCACAAGAGGTATGGAGTGGTAAGAAACCATATCTCACACATCTCAAGGTATTTGGATGTGAGGCCTATGTTCATGTTCCAAAGGAAAAAATGAGTAAGCTAGATAAGAAGGATGAAAATTGTATCTTTATTGGGTATAAAGATGGTCTCAAAGGTTATAAGATTTGGAACTCATAAACTAAGAAGGTTGTGTATATCCGAGATGCGGTATTTAGAGAAATGAAGGATTTTGTTAAAAGGAAGTCCTATCAAGTAAGGAAGAACCAAATAAAATAGAGTTTGATTTAAAGGATGATGAATCCGAATCTATAGAAGAAGAAGATCCTCATACTTCAGTATTGAGGAGATCGATTCGAGAAAGAAGGTTATCATAAAGGCATACTCCATCTGATCTTTATTCAAATTTTACTTTGTCTATTACTGATGATGATCCTAGAATTGTCAGGGAGGCATTAGATTCAGAGGATGGAAAACTCTGGAAAAAGGCCATGGATGAAGAAATGACAATCCTAGATAATAATGAGGCTTGGGATCTAGTGGAGTTTCCAACTGGAAGAAATCCCATTGGTAGCAAATGGGTACTTAAAAATAAGCTGAACGAAGAAGGCAAAGTGGAGAAATACAAAGCTTGGTTAGTAGAAAAGGGTTATTCCCAGCTTGAGGGAATTGATTTTGGTGATATTTTTTCTCATGTTGCCAAGTTAACTTCGATAAGATTTTTGCTATCTGTTTCTACTACATTTGATTTTGAAGTAGAACAAATGGATGTGAAGACAACATTCCTACATGGGTATATGGAAGAATAAATCTATATCAAGCAGCCATAAGGCTTTATTGTGAAGAGAAAGAAGGAGCTGGTATGGAAGATGAAAGAGTCCCTATATGGTTTAAAACAATCACCAAGGATGTGATATCAAAAATTTGATACTTATATGTTGGGACTTGGCTTCACAAGAAGAAAAGAGGATCATTTTGTGTATTTTAAATTAATTGGTGATCATTTGATTTATTTGGTCTTGTATGTGGATGACATGTTGCTGATAGGAAACAACAAGGAGATTATCCAAGATGTAAAAAATCAGTTGTCCTTTAAATTTGACATGAAGGATCTTGGTGTTGAAAATTTCATTTTGGGCATGGAAATTAAAAGAGATCGGAAAAAGATGAAACTTTGGTTAAATCATAGAAACTTTGGCTATGTCGAGACAATATTACATATGTTCAATAAGCAGGAATGTAAACTGGTCAAGGTCCCTATTCCTATTGGTGTAAAGTTATCTTTGGATCAGTGTCCCAAGACACAAGGAGAGGAGGAGGAAATGTTTCATGTTCCATATGAGAGTGCAGTTGGTAGTTTGATGTATGTAATGGTTTGTACTAGACCGGACATTGCACATGTAGTGCAATTTTTGAGAAGGTGTATGTCAAAACCAAGGAAGGAGCATTGGACAACAATAAAAAGGGTTTTCGGGTATTTGCATGGTACTGCTAGCTATGGATTGTGCTACCAAGGAATACCAAGATTGGACAAAGTGTTGGACATACATGGCTTTATGGATGCAGACCGGGATGGAGATCCAGATCGTAGGAGATCTACAAGCGGGTATGTGTTTAACCTTTTTGGAGGAGCAATCAGTTGGATGAGAAAAAGACAGGTTGTAGTGGCACTTTCAACTACAAAAGTTGAATACATGGAAACCACTCATGCAAGTAAGGAAGTAGTATGGTTACAAAGATTGTGTTCATGTATTGGGTTGGTACAGCAAGTTGTAAGGATAAATTGTGACAGTCATAGTGAATATGTTCTGGCGAAGAACATGGCTTATCATTCGAATACAAAGCATATTGATATTCAATATCACTTTGTGAAAGACATGGTTGAAGAAAATAAAGTGTTGTTGATGAAGGTGGACACTTTGAATAACGTTGCAGATTCATTAACAAAATCTGTGAGCAATGAGAAGTTCTCTTGGTGTAGAGGATCCACGAGCATTGCTTCCCTGGATTGTTGACTATGTAACCATGTAACCTCCTATATGCAAAAAAAACAAAAAGTGGGAGAATGTTGGGTATGTGTTATATTCTTTGAAAAAAATTCCTCGGGAAACATGTTGCATTTTTTGCCTCGTTTTTCATGTCCATTGTTGGGTGATTTTTTGGCACATGATTTTTGTTGATGCTTTTCTATTTCCAGTTAAGAAATTAGGGTTTTTGACTAATCGAGGTCATTGGGTTAGGGTTTTGGATGTCATTGGCTCCTATATGTATATTGTATTGTAAATAATGTACTACTCTGAATGGATATATAATATGTTGGTTTTCCTGGTTTGGGTTTCCAGGGGAAAAATATATGTGTAATGTGTGTATTTTCCATTGTATCTTTTATGTTCTTTTATTGAAAATTTGTTTGCAGTAAAATAGTGTATAAGGTTAAAATATACAAGTAGAAACCAGAAGAAGAAGGAAAGCACAGACACCTGAACAAGGAAATTTTTCATTATTGTCCATAGTTGAACCAAGTAACTTTGAGGAAGCCATAAATTATGAACATTAGGTCAAAGATATGGAATAAGAACTAAATCAAATAGAGAAGAATGATACATGGGAACTAGTTCCAAGACCAAAGGACAAAAATGTGATTGGGACAAAATGGGTCTTCAGAAACAAGCTAAACGAAGATGGACAGGTAACCAGAAACAAAGCAAGACTAGTGTGCAAAGGATATGCCCAAGTTGAAGGAATAGATTTTGAAGAAACCTTTGCTTTCATGTCTAGAATGGAAGAAATCATAAAGTTCTTGGCTTATGCATGCTCCAAAAGGATCAAAGTGTATCAAATGGATGTAAAATCATCTTTTCTAAATGGGGAATTATAAGAAGAAGTCTACATAGAAAAACCAGAAGGGTTTCTACTATAATAAAAGGAAGACTATATTTGTAGATTGAAGAAAGAACTATATGAACTTAAGAAATCTCTGAGAGAATGGTACTCAAGATTGGAAATATACTTACAACAACAAGGATTCAGAAGGGGAAATCCAAATAGTAACCTCTACATAAAAGTGTATCAAGTATGATTATTATTGAAGTGTATGTTCATGACATCATCTTTGGAAGTGATGATGATAGATTGAGTTAGAAGTTTTCCAAGGACATGTATAACGAATTTGAAATGACCCTATTTGGGGAGTTTAATTTCTTCTTGGGACTCCATATATATTAGCTAGATGAAGGCATTCTCATTTCCCAAACCAAGTACATCAATAAAATTTTAAATAAGTTCAAAATGGAAGACTGTAAACCTGTGAGTACTCTTATGGTTACTGGTTGCAAGTTGAGCAAAGATGATGAATCTAAAGAAGCAGATCAAAGACTCTACAAATCAATGATTGGTAGGTTACTCTATGCGATAAATTCAAGACCATATGTAATGCAAGTAGTTGGACATGTCGCAATATTTCAAGTGGCACCAAAGGAAACCCATGTTCTAGCAGTGAAAAGGATCTTTAGATATCTTAAAGGAACAACAGATTTTGGGATATGGTAACTGAAATAAAATGAATTAACTATGGTCACCTACATGAATGCAGATTGAGAAGGAAGTATTGATGACAAAAGAAGTACACGTGGAGAAAATTTCTACTTAGGTGACTGCTTAGTGTACCGGTTGAGCAAGAAGCAAACTTCAATATCCTTATCCATAGAAGAAGCATAATATATCGCACCAACAACATGTTGTACTTAGATTCTATGGATGAAGCAAAACCCGCAAGACATACAAGTGAGATGTGATGAGCCTATTCCGATACTTTGTGACAACAACAATGCTATAAACATCTCCAAGAATCTAGTGATGCATTCTAAGACCAAACATATTCCTATTAAGCTCCACTTTATGTGGGAACAAGTCACATAAAAGAATATCAAGTTGGAGTACATTGGGACAAAAGAAAAGATTGTAGACGTCTTTACAAAGCCTCTTCCTAGGGAGAAATTTGAGTATCTTTGAGAAAAACTAGGAGTAAATTCTGCTCCAAATTTATTTTCACAATCTTATGTAAGAACAAAAAGGGGAATATTATCATGGGGAGTTACCCTTTTCCATTGATGTAAAAGGGGGAGAGAAAAATAGTAAAACTAGAAGCATGAAGATAGGGGGTGTCAACATGAAGACAAGAGGATAGTACAATCATTGGGATTAGAGCATGAAGATAGTGGTAGCATGGTTGTTTTACTAAGTTGTCATCAATGCCAAAGGGGGAGATTGTTGGAAAATTGGTTTTCATTGATGCCAACCTTAGAAGAATCCATAAAGAAAACCCCAAAATCCCCTAAACGTGATGATGATGCATCCAATTGAAGAAGGCTTGAAGATCCTTGAAGGAGCCTTGACATAAGTGTATATAACTCCAAAGTGGTCCCCTTATGGCATAGCTTTTAAGAATAGCCCTCACGAGATGAGATAACATGTGGTTGTTTCCACATGCCCAATTTGAGTTGTACACAAATGGAGCCTTGTAGGATCCTTGAAGAAGCCCCTAAATCCAAGAGAAGAAGCTCATAAAGCCAAGTGAATAAATACCTAAAGCAAAGAGAATAATCCATTAAAGTAAAGTAAAGAAACCCCTAAGATCGGTCATCCTTAAGGAAGAGGTGCAACCCAAAAGTTGTGACCCTTGCTCAAACCCCCTCATGTGGAGAAGAATCATATAAATAAGAGGATCCTCATTCAGAATTTGGATGACACCAATTTGACATATCCAAGGAAGAGGAGTTAATTTTCAAGGGAAGATGAAGTGAAGAAAGGTGAAATTCCAAGGGAAGATGAAGTCTTGTGATGATTCGTTCTAGGGTTTTATTTGAAGGTCATCTTGGTATTTTCGACATAATTTTTTTTCTAGAATGATTAAGATATCAAAACTTGGAGGTGTTTCAGAAGATATAACAAAGAATATTTGATACAAAGTTTAGGTCTTGACTCATTACAGGTTTGGAGTTATACTCAGTGGAGGTTGAGGTTTTTAAAACTAGGGTTTTCTTCTTCAAAAAAAATCATCTTACCATTTTTGCTATACATTTTTTTCAGCATGAGTCAAGGATAGAAACTTTGAGTAGTTTCATAGAAGATATCTAAGAATATTGGGTACAAGTTTGAGATCCTGATTCATTACAAGTATGGAGTTATACTTGTTTGAAGTTAGGGTTTGTGACTAATCCATAAATTCGTCCCAAAAACGAGTTCAAGATAAAATGGTTATATCGGAATCTTGGTAGGTCCAAATTGAATTCCAATTGTTGCATTATAAGGAGAAAAAATACTAATATATGAGGTCCAAGTTTCAGATTCAAAAATGGAAAATTGAGCTCATGGAGAATCTTACAAGTTTGCATATTTGAGGTACAATTCTGAGCAGTTTTGTATGCAGATTTAAGAAGTGAGTTTGGGATTGTATTTGAAGGTTGATTTGATCATGCATAATAATTTAAAATATTCCAAGGGGATTGGTATCTCCTTCCAGTAGGTGCTGGAAAACACAAGGAGTGTGTTCTTACTTCAAATTGGTGCTTGTAAAATCTTGAAACTACTTAAGAAAAGTTTCTGTGGTTTTCTCCCAGTTGGGTTTCTACGAAAAACATTGTGTGCAATGTGTATGAGTTTATGTGATGTTGAATGACATGATTAATGGTTAATGTTTTTGTAATTCTTAAAGGTTAAAGTTTTTGAAATAAATCTATACTGATTCACCCCCCCCTCTTAGTATTCTTGAATATTCTAACAGAGTCAACCCCTTATAAAAAACTAAAACTCATGGAATTGGATGATACAATGTTCCCAACAATTAGGAAATATCAGTTGCACTCTGTATATACAAAAGCACCCGTTATTCCCTACGTGGAATCGATGGAATGGTTTATCAGTCACAATGATTCTTAGAATTGTAGGATTGTCAATGACAAGGGAGAATGTATTGGCTCTTTCTTCCCTCAATATGTCAATACATATTATAAATTTCCAAAACCTGATGAATCCCTCACTAAATAATTCTTGATTGCCTTCTACGAAAAGTATGACACTATAAATATATTGGGAAACTCGTAGAAGGAAGATAAACAATTTGTTAATAAATCATCAGGGAGATATTCCATCATTGGTCTGAGAGAACCCTACATGCGTGTCATAATTCTTCTATGTAGACTATATGGGGAAAAATATTGTTCTCAATTCTTTGAATCTTGTCTACCATTGGCCTACCATGTAGTGATGTGGGGGAGGAAGTTTAATTGGGGAGGTATCATTTCCATTAAAATTAGTCTAAGGATCAATCAAGCACAGTCACCACAGCTTGGCACTCCCCCTTATTTTCATATGGTATATTTCCTCCTGGATGTGTTGTTTTCCCATAATACTTTCCCAGGTTTATCACTCAGTTGATAGGTCTTTGAGATGCCAGTACACGTGTATTTCAACATGTTGTGTGTGAGTAGGTATAAGAAGTTTTACTCCCAGATATGTGACTTCTTCATGTCTAGGATCTACTTTCTTATCTTTGGGAAAGAGTGACTCATATAATAGCTCAGAAAAACCTTAAATTTAATACCTAAATAAAACAGTGACGCTAACTAAAGCAAATATTTTTTTCTAAACATTAAAATTATGGCTCTTTTCGACCTAATTGAAATTGTGGTTTTGACAATAGATCCCTATGAAAAAAAAAACCCAAAATTGGATACAAAATGGTCAGTTAAAAATTTATTTACTACCTTTTTTTTGTGCTTAAATTTACATTGAAAAATAAATAAATAGAAATGACAAAATTTTATCAATTTTTCTTTTTTAAATGAAGAAAAAAACACATTCAAAAAAATATATTTAAAACCCAAACTAAAAAAAAAAAACATTAAAAAAGGGT
>ML791252.1:24399-60195 GCA_009831015.1 Picea engelmannii
CATATTTTGAAGATCAAAAGCTACCTTTGGTTAATGGATTTATGAGCTACAAAGGATTTGTGGTAATTGCATGTTAATCATTGATTATTGTTCAATCACTCTTTAATCTATCTTACAGAAAGGATCTTTGTTATGTGGATATTCTTCTTTTTTGTTTACCTTCTATTCTTCTACACATATTTGCATAAGAATTTTTTTCTGGTAGGCATCATGATTGCCTATGATCTGCAGAATGTTATGACTTCATGCCCAATAAAATGTATTTGCAAGTAGTCTAATGCCCTCCCTTTTACTCTTCTCTTATTGATCACCAAGCATAACTTGTTTTAATCATTTAAATCAAACGGGTACTGTGCTTATCGTCTAAGAGTCTAAGGGTGATTCTTAGTGCTAACACATCCTAAGGTTGTGATCTTTCAAGTAGCTTCTTTTCAAATGACTTATTTTAATTATCTGTGGACTTTACCTTCCCCATTGGCTTCTATGGAAGGGGTAGGGAATCCTGGCATGGCTATGCCCCTATCCACAGCTGAGGTTTCATACAACATTGTTCAGGAAACCTCGACCAACCTTGATCCAGCGCCCCCTTAGGAGCTAGATCCTGTTTTAGAGCCTATTTGGGCTCTAGACTCTCTTACTTTTCACGATCCTTTGGACTTGGTCTTTCCCTATGACGAGGGGATTTTAGAGGCAATGACTAAGCCAGATAGAACTTGGGATGATCTTCACCATAGATCTTACTTTTTACCCGAGCTTAGGAGAGTGGAAGTAGGAGAGTTTACCACGACCATGAATGGAGATGCCACTTGTCCTATTAACCATTTGGCCATGCATGAAACATATGTTGAGGTAAACATGGCAAGTATAGTTTAGACGATTCAAATTGACATCTCTAAAAATCCTAGCGTCATTGAAAATGTCTTCATCGGAGTGGATTGCTCCCTTGAGGATATTTAGGTGTACATTGAATTATTTAAAGAGTTTCACGACGTTTTTTTCCTGATCTTATGAGGAAACGCCAGGCATTGACCCTCGTATAGTTGAACGTGAGATTAGGACTTATCTCGATTCTAAGCCTGTTTGGAAGAAGCTTCGCCCAGTCAACCCTCGTAAGGAATCGACTATCAAGGCTGAGGTAGAGAAATTTATTGAGGTTGGTTTCATCTACCGAGTTCAATTGACAGAATGGGTGTCAAACCATGTTCCTGTCAATAAAAAAACAAGGTACGATTCGAGTGTGCATCGACTTTCGTGATATGACTAAATCTTGCCCGAAAGATAAATTTTCCTACCCCATTCATTGATCAGATTATCGATGAATGTGTGGGCTATGAAGTTTTTTCTTTTATGGATGGTTTCTCAGGGTACAATCAAATTCAGATCAATCCCCAAGAATCAACATAACACTGCTTTCATATGTCCTTAGGGTACGTTTGCATATAGGAAAATGCCTTTTGGCCTAAAAAATTTTGGAGCTACTTTTTCAGCGGGCCATGTCATTCGCCTTCCATGACCTCAAACATATAGTTGAGGCGTATCTTGATGATCTGTCATCACATTCTCGTAAAATATCTGATCATCTTGCCCACTTTCAACCTATTTTTGAGAAATGTCGCTACTACCGGATCTGCCTAAATCCAAACAAGTGTAGTTTTTGTGTAACGTTGGGATGTTTGTTAGGCTTTATCGTGTCAAATAAATGGATCATGGTCGATCCTCTTAAGTTTGAAGAAATAGTTTAGTTTCCTCCCCTGTGCACAATCCACAACTATAGAGTCTTCGGGGGAAAGCTAACAATCCATCCTTTCCCCTTATATTGGCATGTTGGTGGTGAGGATAGTATATCGAGAATAGTGCACTTGGAGACAAAGTAGAGGAACCCAGGCGAGGTTTGTGGAGTGACTCCAACAAAATTCAGGTTGTAACTTCCAATTTTTTTATTAATAAAAGAGAATATTTCTTGTCTGAGATCATTATGTTTATGTGTTTGTATTTATGGATGTTTCTCATGAATATCTAACCCTCTAGATAATATTGATAATTAATCATATGTTGTCATAGTTCATTCTGTAACATTTTTTCAGTTCAGCTTTGGGAGGATGCCTACAATCTTGGAACATACAACAATCGGAAGGGATCGACAACAATCATGAGGACTTAAGGTACACATTTTGATCTTCCAAGGAAAGTTTTTTTTAGAATCTTTTCTGGTTTGAGGATGTTTGGCCATGTGTCTAGGGTCTCTATTGAGACTTTCAGATTCTTTTGATGTTTATTACTGAGTCCTCTAGTAATTTGGTTTGATTTTTATAAAGAAAATCAAGGTTATTTGGTGCCTGTATCATTCTAAGCCATTATTGGATTTTCTTTTTGGTTTCCATTCATTTTTGGCTTTCTTTTGATCTCTTTGTTGCATTTTGAGTTTTGGGATTTAGATCTAATTTGTCCAAGTCTTCCTAAGTATATGAGCACTTTTGTTTGATAGCAGGCGCGTGCATACACTAATTCTATATAGGAGTTAAGTGTGTACATGTGTGCTCAAAAACATGTAAGTGTTGGGTCATATGTGTGCCTTGTAGGAGGTCAAAGTGCATACATACGCGCCCCATAGAAGGAAAAGTAAATTATAGATTTCATACGCGCCCCCCTACATTGATATAGGGTGCATACATGAGCTTATACATGCCACCTATAATGGAGACGGTCACGTACACCTCCAAAAAATGACTTTTTTTCTTGTTTTTCAACATTTTTTAAGCCATGTTTTGGCTTGTTTTGGAGTCTTTTTTGGGGCATTTGGTCCTAAATATTTTTGTGGATTATAGGAGGTTGATAAGGAACTAAATTTGAATGGAAAACAAAGTCTTTTGATCCATATTTTTCTCCCTTTTACCCCTTGGACTACATGACTATAAGACTAGTCTTGTTTTCAAGATCTCAGTTTCATTTTCGTTGTTCTGGTCATCTTTGAAACTTGAGTTTGTATTTGAGTTTGAAACTTTTCTTTTGTGCTTTATTTAGATTTTTCAAACATAAAAGAACATTTTTTTTTTATTTGAGCATTTTTTTATTATCTTTTTCTTTTGGTAGAAAGAAAAAGAAAATGGAAAAAACCTAGTTTCATGCTAGTTAGGTTTCTTTCTTTATGTTGCATTGTTTTGCTTTATATTTGGAAATGAAAGAGATATTAGCATAGGATTTTGTTTTATTCTCATATTGAAATCATTTCAAAGGAAAAACAACAAAGACACCCTTGTGTTTTCTTCTTTTTTATTTTTGAAAAGGATGCATTGTGCATTTCGCATTAGAAAGAGAAAAAATTACATTTCAAGGTTTGAAAGATTGTTCATGCATTTTTATTTTTGAAACTCTTTTTCATTGAAGAATTAGTGTAAATTTTTGTTTGTGAGTGTTCTTATAAGCTTCATCTTTTCAAGAGTCTCACACAACATCAGTTTCACTTCCATACCCTTTGATTAAAGAACAACTGCTAAAATGAACGCTAAATTTAAAATTTACTAGAATTTGTTTCTAGGGTTCATAAACAAGTTTAGGGTTAGGGCTGTTGGAACATAGAATAAATGAAAAATGAAAAATTTAAATTTTTATTACAATAGGCATTTTGAATTTTACTTGCGTGAGAGTTTGGTTTGGCTTTTTCACCGATGAGATTATTTTGTGGAGATCCAAACATCTCTCCCTATTTTTTTCTTAAAAGTAAAGGGTCCTCATATAAAAATTTTGGAATATTGCATAGGTTTGCTTTTGGTTTCTCGTTTTGAATTATTTTTTTGTTTTCATAATTTGTCATTTTTAATAATCCCATCATCTGCGTCTCCTCGAGAGCTTTCCGACGATACAAATTTTCCTCATTTTGACTCTCGGATCAAAAGTTATGGCCTTTTGAAGTTTTGTGTTTTTCCATTGTTTTGATGACATGGCAATTTACGTGGCAGTACTGAGTAGGAAATTATTTGTAGGTGGCGCTTCCACGTCATCACCACATCAAAATTAGTTGCCACATCTCTTTCGTATTCTTGTGTTTTATTATATTTTATTGTATATATGATTTTATTAGGTTTTTATTATTTATTATTTTTATTTTATTTTTATGTCGAAGGCATGTATATAGGAAAAGGTTTTTCCCCAAACTTGTCAACGGGGAAAACCACCTTATCACTCAAGCTCTCAACCAGTAAAACCAACTTATCAATCCAACAGTCATTTCTTTGATACATATTAACTCTGATAGTCTGGCATTGTCAATTAAGTCTTGCTTCAAACCTCATTGCCTTCTCCTGCACTGCCTTCACTGGTTGTGTCTTCCAACCATCTTCTGTTACACCATATGATTATGAAAAACTTAAAGACTTTTCCCAGTTCTTCATTCTCTACATTAACATCTAGATTTATATGGTTGTTTTTTCCATTCATTCACAGTTGAGAATTGGAAGAATGCTCAAATTGATGGAAGGCAGTCTCATGGTGGCCATTGCTTGTACTTTTGTTGTTGGAATTACCATGGTCGCAATATGTCACTACACTAAATTCCTATTATTCGATAAGGGGAAGCATAGTATGTGCATGCCTCTAGGGCCTACTGTGTGGCCAAATATTGGACACCTTCATTTGTTAGATGTGAACCAACCTCTACACACTATAGCCCGGATCTATGTCAGCATCACCCTCCTCCTCAAATTCGGCTTTCACAAAGTCTTGGTAGTGAGCACATGGGAGCTAGCCAAAGAGTGTCTCACCACTCATGACATGAAATTTGCCTCTAAGGACCCTTCCGACTATGGAATGTTGGGAGAGTGGTGGTCGAACGAAGACCTTCCCGAAAACACTCTAGAAGCAGACCTACTGCTCGAGGTTCGATCCTGCGACCTTAAAAAAAAAAAAATCATATATATATATATATATATATATATAATCTCACGATAGTATTTCAACAAATGTTTTAATGGTTGTTGGCTTGGATACATGTCAACAAAAGGACCACTGAGAAAAATGTTCACAAGCATACTTACAGTGGATTTTATAACACCAATCTGGAGCTAGGAGTTTCCCACCTTTGGTAAGTTCAAATCTCATGGGCTTTACCCAATACAATGGGCTATTATGGAATTTAAACCCAAGTCCACCCATATTCTCTATAATGATTTCCAGCACCAAATCCCAATTCCATCCCAGCCCTTGTTATCATTAATGCTTTTCAGTGCCAGAACCTTAGCCCACCTCATTTTCTCCTTAATACCTCCAGGTATCAAAACCCAAGCCCACCCATGTTTTCCTTAATGCCTGCCATTTTGCATTTTTTGATATGGGTGGTTGGAGATTGCACTCAACACCTTACTATATAATCGGCGACAGGTCGCGTCAGCTTGGCGGCCAAAGGTAGGTCTTGGGTTCAATTGAGACCCTGTCTAATTTCCAATATTCTCAGCTGAGAAATTTGTGTACGAGTTGTTTCTATTAATCTTAATTAACAACCCGTTCAATTTCCAATATTCCAAACTGACAAATTTGTGTAGCTTTCGAGGTGATTCAGGTTCCATTAGTTATTTTCTATTAAGTATATGCGCCCAATTTTGGACTTCTTGTAAGTGTGAATGAAAATTTAAATGCCGGTCAATGCTTCACGAGATCACCGATGTTATCTTGGCCACTCTTTGCAACAATCAAAGAAAGTCAAAAAATATTAATTTAATGGTACAATTAAAACAAATACTTTAATGGTTGCTTACTTTAATGGAGAAATTTGACCTAGTTGTCATCAATTTTGGTATCAGAGCAAAGATACCACCATTAAGTGTGCTCATGAAGAAGGAGAAGATGTGACCCAAATTAAGAGGTCAAGATAGACCAGTTGTAAATGAAAAATTGAAACAGGAGGTGAGGTAACTCCGAGCAAATATGAATGACATGGAGACTTCCATGAAGAGGGATCCTAACATAGGAGATGTCAGTGAAAGTTAAGAGACAAAAACCTCTGAGGAGCAGGAAGAAGAGGAAACATGTTACGAGGAAAATCACTCTATGGCATGTGGTAAACCACAACAGACATAAATGACTGCAAAAATAAACTCTAATCTCAAGGATGTTATATAAACAAACATGCTAACAAGACAAGATAAAGAGCCTACCTCGTCCAGACATTCGATAAAGTCCACCGTTGACAGAAGGACCACTGATAAAATCATGGATGCAGGTCGATAGAAGGACCACTGATAAAATAATTCACAAGCATACCTACAACGGATTTTATAACACCGATATGGAAAAGTACCTACAAGAACAGGAGAAATCTGAAGTGATTATAATGGGAATGTTGATTAATCTGCATTACATACAATTTTTCCATTTTATTGTTTAAACATATATTTTTATAAATCTAAATAAATTTAATAATAATAAAATCTACAGGTATTCAGGTTTAATTCTTCTTAATTGGTAGTCGGCTCAGGACGCCATACAACTTTGATCTTCCACCACATTCACCACGATGTTGACATGTGACGTGTCTCAAACTCTGTGGATTCTTGAAAGAGGAGCCCAGATTGCTAGTTCATAATACGATGTTGGCACACTGCATGTCTCACTCCATGGATTCTTGAAAGAGGAATCCAGATTGCCAGCTCATAATGCGAGGAACCTTAGATTTTGACTTTCGACTTAAATAATACAATGTAGATTAAATTAAAATTAAAATTTCATTATATTTAAAATTCAAAATTATATTTTAATATTAAATAATAATAACATATTTGTTTTAATTAAATAATAATATATGTTCACTAGTTTTAATTAATTGTATAGATTCATTTTAATTTATTTTTCATTTATTAAATACGAAAAGGATAAAAATTTAATGTCCAATTTTTGTAATTCAAAATTATGCAAAATTATGTGTTAATATGAAAATGATACAAAAATTTAATGTCCAAATTGTATAATTCAAAATTATATCTTAATATTGAATTATTATCATTAAATTTAAATTTGTTTTTATTCTTTTATAAATTAAATTTTATGTCAATATAATACTTTGGAGTTGTAAGCAACCTTATCGTGTTCTAGGATGAGACACCTTTCAATTCCTTTCAAAGACGAGGTTGTGTGGCAGCGTAGTCCCTGCCAATGAGGTTAGAAAGAAAATTGTGGAAAATGGGTTGAATTGTAAATGAATGAAGTGTTCGGTGCAAAATGTATATCACGAAAATGTTGTGTGCAACATGTATATCACGGAACATGGGGCAAAAGTAAATGACGCTTGGCATGTAGAGCACCATTTATTTTTTGAATGTATATAACAAACATTTATTTTTTGAAAGTATATAAGAAAGTACAAATTTGTTGACAATGGAAGAATAAATTTGGAAATTTAAATGCATTTGCCATATGGACTGGTGAAAGATAAAAATATATGAAGACATAAAATTAGAAGGAGATAAGAAATATAAAAATTTAAATGCATTAGTGAACAAGGGGTATAAGTAAATGACGCTTGCAATGTAGAGCACAATTTATTTTGAAATATATAAAAAATTAAAAGTCTCTTACATATAAAAAATTAAATTCATTTGTCATACAGACAGTTGAAAGATAAGAATGTATGAAAACATAAATGTAAAAGGAGATAGGAAAACATTTTTATTTGAAATATGTCAAAAAATAAAAGTTCGTTACATACTACTGGAAAATTGGAAATATACAAAAAAGTTAAAGTCTGTTACATATAAATCGGAATTTCAATGCGTTTGTCATGTAGACTGGGATTGGGGCTCCCGCGGACCATTAGAGAAATATGTACAAGAAACATGATTGTAGAAAGAATATAGAGTGCAATACCTGCAAAAACAATAAATGGAAAGGTTTAAGTGATTGCCTACACATCTGTATTTAAGAAAGTGGAATAACTGGGTTGATAAACAAAGAAGGATGTGATCAATAGACTTATAGTGAGGGTACATATGAGGCCTTCGGATATTTGCTTGTAGATGTCGTTTCATTGATGTCGCTGACGACTGCGATTTCGATGATGTCATCGACGACTGCTGGAATCCTGGCAACTTCATGTTGTCTTTCGTCAATGACCTGCTTCAATTGCGTTTCGCGCCATTATTCAATGTAGATTCTCATTGGGGCGACGTTGATCTCATTCCGGATGTTTATGTTGAAAAGATCATTTTCTAATTCCTAGAAGTTGATAGAAAGATTACAGAGAGCCTGATGAATTTCCTCATTCTGTACTAAATATTTGACTAGCTAGTCGTGGATGTGAGCTTGATCAAATTGAAGGATGTTGTAAAACATTTCTAGAGACAAGTCCTTAAACATAGCAACCTAGTTATCAAACTCTTGCCTGGTTAATGGCAAGGAGTTTGCGATTAAGTCAAGGTCTTCGAACTCGTTGGTTTTCCCGGCTAAGTCTATATTTGACATCCTTGTGAATAATTTATCTTTCTTCGATATGGCTTGTTCACATTACTAAACAATGAGATGCAGGTTCTTCACTTTTTCTTTCCAACATGCATTCAATTGGCCGATCTGGTTTTTGGATGGAAGATCTTGTTCTCTTCTTTTTGTTTATGTCATATTGTTGAAAATGGTGCCAAAAGGAATGACCATTTTTAAAAATAAATTTTCTTCATCTTTTAACTCGGCCTGCAAATGTTCAAGCAAACTATGTGCCCTGGTTCCAAGGGAAGTGATGGTTTGTGATATTTTCCATACCTGGGTAACCAGTTCCATTCTTTTTTTTATATTATTCTCCACATATCCTTTACATGATGCGAGCAGGGTGGAGGATGCTTTTACGTTGGCTCTAGGGGTGGCAGGCATGGCTATTGACAAAGGATCGACAAGCAATGGCATATGAATGAAAGCGTCTTCCAATTCCTTGACCTGGTCCTTCAGTCTAGCATTCTCGGTCTGGATGCTTCCAATGGAATCATGAAGTGATTCTCCGCTTGCGATGTGAAGTTGACAGATTTGGGATGGTCGCATGTTGGCAAGGTCAACCTCTGAATGAGATTTTCCTTTCTTATTTTTAACATCTTTTTTTTCAATTAATTTTTTGGACTGGCTATCAAAAACAGCACTCTCAAACATGAAGGATTCATCTTCGTCAAAATTTTCGGTAACAGATATGTCCATTGGACGGCTATGGTGGATGGCATCTCTGGGCTAATCAAGGAAGCGGATCATGCTATCTAGATCAGTGTCAAGTTCCATGTTCTCACTCTGAATTTATGGCTCTTCTGCCTGCCCCACATTTTTTTTCTCTTCTTCTCTACTAGAAGCTTGTGAGAAGTATCAATTTTAGAGTGAGGAGGGTCATTATCTCCTCCTCCGTTTGAAGAAATCTGAGTTTCTTTGTTGTTGTGATGGACCGTTGGAGCGATGCTCTGGGATGTCATACTTTTTGGAGTGTTATTTTTCGATTGAACACTCTTGTCACCAGGGCCTTTCCCCTGTTGCGTGTACAATTTAGTGCAGCTTTGCATTGTGTCTACGTCGTCGACATCAGAGGCAGAACCATTGTCGCCACTGTATTTGTTTTTGGGCAGGTGTTTATTCAAAAAACAATCGTCGAGGCCAAGTGTTTGTAAATGTTGTCGAAAAATATTATAGGGGTCAAACCCTCTTATGATTTCAACATATCTTAGGTTGGAGATGCTAGAATGTGCTACGAATTCATCAATTTTGTTGACTTTTTTCAACACGATCTCCCCTACTTTCCAAGGCAGAGGAATGAACTGTTTTTTTTCTTCGTTTGCAACAGATGGAACCAGTAGTTGTATTGTTGTGCTACTTCTGCAACAAGCATTTTGTCCGTAATGTGACATGGAAGGAGAGAAGGTTGTTCCGTGGAGCCAAAAATTCTTATGACAATGTAATTATCCAAATGTTCGAGTGTCCCCTTCTTGTCCAAAAAACTGGTTTCCTGTTCAGATATGCAGGGAGCATCTTCTACTAAAAAAAAAACTTTGAAAACAGACACGAAGCCATTAAAAACCTCATAAAAATAGTGGGAATCCTTGTGCTTCCACAAGGCCTGGTACCATAACGTTACTGGGTAAAATTCGCAGTTGACATTCTTGGACAGAGACAATTTTGGAAACCGACATGAATGCGTTATTGCAAAAACTAAATAGGACGACATATAAAATTTATTTTCCCTTTTGAAGCTTGACAATTGGGAACAGATTTCATGGGAAATTAACATGCCCCAATAAAAAATGGCTTGTTCATTGACTGTGAAATACAAAATATAAAGGGCCATCAAGAAAACAGTTGTTGTGGAGTCTTGTCCCGTTATTCTTGTAAATAGCCAGGCAATTTCTCAAAATGTATTTCTAAACGAACTAACCTTGAAGCTTGTAATATCTTCAGGAACTAGAAGCGGGTTTTCCAAAAAATGCAGCAAGAGGTCCAACCCGTTATTATGCTTTTCTAGGAACTGCTTGCAATATTCTCCTCTGAACGTCAATGTTGGCGCCAACAATCTTAGCATCTAACGGAAGACCTGAGGTGACAAAGAAATAGAAGAGCGGTCCCGCAGTGGAATAATTCTTTTTTCTGAAATAAATTTATCGACACACCAAGAGACCAGGTCCTTACAGTCAAAAACCTCAGGAACACAACCTGCATGAGAAATTCCAGAGGTCCAAATTACTTGGTTCTCTGCGGCAGAGGTTGAGTAATAAGAATATGCCCTGGACCACTGGAAGTTATAGTCCTCACACCCGAGGATGTTCACTGTATCTCCAAAAAACTATTGTCGAGCTAATTCCATAGGTTTATGAGAACGTTGGTTTTCTCCAGACAATGGTTTAAATGAACAATTAGAGTCGATAATGTAACTCTCCTCTAAATCTTCGTTAAATGCTTATGAATGGGAAATCTCCTTGAGCCTTTCACTGATTAATGATGAACTATTAGCAGTAAAGATTATTTAGAAATGCGAAGGTGGTGGGTACAGTGAAGAGCAATTAAGGATTGGAGGTTTCGTGAACATGTGAAGGCCACGACGTGCGAATGACATTTCATGATTTTTAAATCAACACTTGGAAGGGATAATATAACCCCCCCACAAATCTTGGTTTAATGCACATCAATAGGAGATCTCCTTGAGCCTTTCGCCCATCAATGACAATCTATACAGTTCCTGCATGATGACCTGTTAGAATTAAATGCCAATAATTCCATATTTAGAAACAATATATGTATATATATATATATATATTATAGATAAGTGCAAAGGTGACGGAGACGATGGAGAGCAAGGAAAGAATGGAAAGCTCTGAAAAGCGGTCGGACGAGATTCAAAAAGGGTTACGGGGATACTCTGGACAGGCGAGTGTTGCACGGTCAAATTTTATGTATCGAAATTTTTTAGTGCAAAATGTGTAAAACGAAAGAGATGATGATGGGGCAGTTCAGCGGTCGGTTTGTATATTTGCGGAATTCCGACAAAGTCGCAATTTTTTAGTGCAAAATGTGTAAAATGGAAGAGATGATGATGGGGCAGTTCAGCATCCGGTTTGTATATTTGCGGAATTCTGGCAAAGTGGCTAAGTATGGAATAGGGAAATTTCTAATTGCATGCCTAGAAATAAGATCCTATATATAATTGGCAATTGCTAATTGCATGCCTAGAAATAAGATCCTATATATAATTGGCAATTGCTAATTGCCAAGGGGCGCGGGCACAGGAAACAACGACTAGGAACTGGATATTTATTCAACTCGCCAAACCAACGATCCACCAAAGAAATTTGAAGAAATGGTGAAGTATGGAAAGCGGACAGACATGCTTCAAAATGGGGTGACAATAGTTCCACAAAAGATGCGAGGACTCGACGATTAAATTGTATTTCTCGGAAGTTTTCAGTGAAAAATGTATACCACAGAAGAGGGCATGATATGTGGACCATAATACGGAATAGGGTATGATCTGAGTCCAGTTGCAAATTTATATATCGCGGAAGTGTTGGTATTGTTCACAGGCCATGGAACAACATAACTCCAATATAGAGGCCGCCTATCGGGAATTCATGGTCGGAGAAGTTTCTGGGTATGGAAGGGGGAAGTGGTCGGTCGGTGTCACGATAAAAGAGGACAAGTGCAAGTGTGAACCCACAACACCATCCACACACGCAGCCATACATTTTCAAAAAAATGAATAAGTGACGAAAAAGATAAAGTTCAGGGAAAAGAGAAACGAAACAGAATTGCGAAGTTGGCGGGAACAGAAAACCGCGACCAAGAATACGATCTATGAGTTTACTTGGTTCTTGCTTGTATGCTTCGTCTGTCAATTTGTATATCGCCAAACTTCGAGGCATTTTATTGGCCAGTCAACCCACAAGTCTGACTGTCAATTTGTATAGTGCAGGACTGTGGGTGTTGTTTGCAGGACACAGAACTATAGAGGAAATGCTTTGCCCTTTAATATATCTTCTGTGGGGAAAATGTGGTATGGCTCATTTTAGCACTTTTCCATCCATAAACAAAGGCAATCTTGAGCCTACCAGCCCTGGAGCCCATCTGTCAATTTGTATATCGCGGAGCTCCGAATGTTGTTTGGAGGTCATGAAAAAGTAGAAGTGTAATGTTGACCCAGTTAGCACGCAAGTCCGTGTGTCAATTTGTATATCGTAGAACTCTGGGTGCTAGTTGTAGGACATGGAACAATAGAGGGTCAATTTAAAGAAACAGGTAGCGCTCGTTGGAAACGTGTGAATCCGCTAATCCGCGCGGTAAGGCATTTTTGGAAAAAAAAACGATTAAGTAACCAGGAAGAGAAACTAGAGGGAATAAAAGAGTGGGAAAAGAGAAAGGTGGAAGGCAGTTTTCGTAAGCACGAATTGGTTTCAAAGAAGCCCCATTGTTGCAAAACCATCATTTTCTACTAATTGTCAGCAAATGCATTGTTGAAGATTAGATTTTATTGCAACCCGTGTGTGTAAGTATGTTCTTGATACATTCTTCCATGACTGTAACATATTAACTTAACTACTAAACTTAATTTTCTACTAATTGCCAGCAAATGTTTTGTTAAAGATTAGATTTTATTGGAACGTGTGGGTGTACTTGTGTTCTTGATACATTCTTCCATCACTGCAACATATTAAATCAAGTATTAAAGTTCTTGCATTATGGGTTGTTAGCATTAAAACTTAATAATTGCATGTCTAGAAACAAAAATAACGATTTTGCTGCAAGATTGTACATCGGTATTGCCATGTGCTATTTGCATTACGAATACAATTGAACGTTGGTTTGAAACTGTGTAATCCATTTTTTGTTTACATAAAGGTTGGTAGATTGACACAGTACATTGTCATATAATTGTTAGATGTTTCATCTTAGAAAAAATAACCTAAGTAAACACAATATCCAAGAAGTACGAGAGCACCGAACCATGCCGATGAGAACAGTCGTTAAATCCAGAAAAGAAATAGCAATGAAGAGTCCAAGGTAATTATTTTTTAATAACAAATCCATTTAACAAAATAAGAAAAACATTGAGTATTGTACATCTATCCTTAGAAATTGGACCCAGTTCTTCGGGCCAAAACATTGAACGTATCTACGACAAACATAGGCATGGGATCCACAGTATGCAAGATCCTCGCAGTTTGCTCGTCGATGAGTCATCCTGTGCTGAAATTGATAGTTTTCAAAAGCTTCCCATGAGGAAGAAGACGAAAAATGTTGTAGGGCAAATGGAATATCCCTTAGCTGAAACTGCCTCTGCATAGTCGAAAATATTTCAGGAGCACAAGTTGCACGTGCAATTTCAGAGGCCCAAATTAGTCCATTCTGGGTGGAAGGAGATAACTAGTAGAAAAATGCCTTGCAGTAGTGAGAGTTTTGGACCTGATTCCCAAAGATGTTAATTGTATATCTAGAGAACAAAACACTAGTCCCACAAGTGAAATTTTTTTTGTCTTGAAATATATCTCTAGGAGCATAAACAGATCATTACTTTACAGTGAAACTCTTCCCCCCATAACAGACTAATTTGGAACTATGGAATTCATATTTTCACGCTACAACGCAGTTATTGTGTTTACTGTCGGTTTCTTTTTTGAAACTCTTTTTGGTGTTGTCAGGACCACCATCACCGAGCCGAAAAGTTTCGTCCGTTATGGTTGATTTCAATTTGGGCACAGGAGTGGGAAGAGTATCTGCATTGCCATCATCCGTTGTCGTATCATCGCCCATCAGATCATCTTCTTCCGGATCGAAATTCATGACATCAACCTCTGCGCCAGCCATGAATGAAACTAGGCAGGTTCTCTGAGAAAGCAGGGTAGCCTTGGAATTATTTGGCTTGAAATATATCTCTTGGTATACCAAGGGACCATCTCCTTTTTTTCTCCTGGGCAGAGGGAGATGAGTAGTAAGAATATGCCCTGGAATAGTGGAACCTCTGGCCATTATGCCCCAATGTGTTTATTGTATCTGGACAGAACTGTTGCCACAACTTAACAAGAATTTTTGTTTGCTCGAGACTATGTTTGAAATGAAAATCGGGGTGGGATAATATAACCCTCCGCAAATTATGGTTTAATGCATATCAATGGAATATCTCCTTGAGCCTTTAGGTGATCAATGACAATCTCTAGGGTTCATGCGGAATGAGCTGTCACCATCACAACTCACTAATTGCATAATTATAAAAAAGTGTGAAGGTGGCAATAACGATGAAGAGAGATTAAGAATTAGAAATTTCTTAAAAGCGCAAACCCGCCGACGCACAAAAAATAGATTGCATCGTGTTTGAAATGAATACCTGGAAAGGATAACATACTTGTGCGCAAATCTTAGTTTAATTTGTAGTAATGACAAATCTTCTCCAGACTTCCGGACATTAATGACAATCTTAACGGTTCCTGCAAGATGAACTACTAGCATTAAAGCTTAATTATTGCATATCTGGAAACAAGTACGAAGGTAGCGGTGATGGCGAATTGCGGCGAGGCACCGACCAACCCACAAAACCGATTCCAAGAAATACCTAAGTATGAAAAGTGGTCAGGCAGGTTACAAAATAAGAAGGGAAGAAGATATACCCAAGAGACGTGAAGGGTCGATGGTCATATTGTATCTCAGTGACAGATATCGACCATCAATTTGTATGTCGCAGAATTTAGGTTGTTGTTTGTGTGTAGGGAAACAACGGAAGCGCAATGACGAGAGGGCAATTTGTATCTTGTTGAACCTGGGGTTTTGTATATAAAATCATGAGACATTTGGAAAAAGGACCAAGTAAATAGAAAGCGAAATCATACGAGATGAAGGGGGGTTTGTTTGCAAATTTGTAAATCGCGGAAGTCTGGGTGCTAGTTGTAGGGGGAGGAACAATGGAAACGCAATTCTAAACCCGCCTATGCAGGAACTCACATTTCAAAAAAGAAAAGAAGAGAGAAAAGATAAGCTAGAAATTTTCGGAAAAAAGAATAATACACACTAAATATGTACTATAAAGTATGAACATGAGGTGTTATAGAGCATGTACGGATTCTGCATTCCATACTTATCCACTTTTTGGATTGCGGGTTCTCAGACTGGCAGGCTCTAAATTGGGCATCCATTGTTCTGTGGCCTACAAATAGCATTCAGAATTCCGCAATATACAAATTGTCCAGCGGACCTGCAGGGTGGGTCGCTCTAAATTGCACTCCTTTTGTTTTGTTTCATACAAACAGTACTCGGAGTTCCGCAATATACAAATTGACAGACAGACTCCAGGGCCGGCGGCCTCGAGCATGTGATTGTCTATGGATGCTAATCCCTATTAACTATTGGACATTATCTAAAGACATTCTTTTGAATACTAAATTATTAATATTTAATATTGATATTGTACAATTTAATTAGACAAGGAGGTTTGTACAATATGAAACAAGGAAGCAGTCGGTCGATCGGGTTGGTGATATAAAAGTAATTGAAATCTGACTACGTGAATCCGCCAACTTCCTTACCAAGAAATTTTCTGAGAAAAAGGAGCAATACATAAAATCTATATTTAGAAAGAATGGATATGAGATTTTATAGAGCATGTACTGTTCCCACATTCCATACTTAAGGAAATCTTTGGATTGCGGGTACTCGGGCTGGTGGGCTCAAAACTGGGTCTCTATTGTTCTGTTAACTACAAATAGCACCCAAGAGTTCCGCAATATACAAATTGATAGGTGGACTTGCGGGTTGGCTCGCTCAACGTTTCATTTCTATTGTTTTGTGTCGTTCAAACAACACTCATACTTTTGCCATATACAAATTCACAGATGGACTCCAGGGCTAGTGGGCCCAACCTTGCGATTGTTTACAGATGTTGATCCCTATGAACTATGTAACACTACCAAAAAACATTATTTTCAAAAATAAAGTATTAATATTAAATATTGATATTGTACAATTTAATTACATAAAATTATAAAAGGATGTGAAATATCTTATTTCAAAGAAAAACCCGCATATTCGAAAACTTGCGTTCCAAAATTTTTGTATAATATGAAATAGGCAAGAGGTCGATCAGGCTGCTGATATAAAAATGGAAGGAAATATGAACACGTGTATCCGTCAAGTTCAGCACCTACAAAATTTCGCAAGAAACAAGTTATACATACCAAGTATGTACTTTTATAAAGTATGGGCATGAGCTTTTATAGAGCATGTATGCAGCCCTCATTCCATACTTGGTCACTTTTTGGATCGCAGGTTCTCGGGTTGGATCGCAGGTTCTTGAGATGGTGGGCTCAAAATTGGGTCTTTGTTGTTTTGTGCCCTACAAATAGCACCCAGAGTTCTGCGATATACAAATTGAGGGTTCTCAGTCTGTCAGGCTCAAAGTTGGGAGTCTATTACTCTGTATCCTACAAATAGCATCAAGAGTCTCGCGATATACAAATTGACAGCCGAAGTCACAGACTAGGTCCTTCAACATTGTAGTTCTATTGTTTTGTGTATTCTAAATAGCATTCAGAGGAAACGAGTAATACATAGTAAAGATGTACTTCTAAAAACTATGGACACGAGATTTTATAGAGCATGCACGGATCCCTAATTCCATACTTAGCCACTATTTGTATGGCGGATTCTCTAGCTGGAGGGTTCAAAATTGGGCCTCTGTTGTTCTGTGCCCTACAAATAGCATCCACATTTCCGCGATATACAAATTCACAAGCAGACTTGCCAACTATTTGAATTTTAAGGTCCTCGTGTTCATGTCATAGCACAATTGGACTTGGGCAAGTTTTTATTTGTTTATTACAATATCAAATGGAGAAGCAGTCGGTCAAGCTGGTGATATAAAAGTAAGTGAAATTTGAATTCGTGAATCCGCGAACTTCCGCACCTAGAAGTTTTCCGAAAAACGAGTAATGCATACTAGGTATGTACTCTTATAAACTATGGACATGAAATTTTTATAGAGCATGTACGGATCCGCCATTCCATACTTAGCCACTTTTTGCCCGCGGGTTCTCTGGTTGGCGGGATGGAAATTTGTCCTCTATTGTTTCGCGCTCTACAAAAAGCACCCACAATTCTGCGATATACAAATTGACAAGTGGACCTGCGGGCTGGCTGGCTCAACATTGCACTTCCATTGTTTTGTGTCCTCCAAATAGCACTCGAAGTTCCGCGATATACAAATTGAAAAATGGACTTGAGGACTGGAGGGTTCAAGTTTGTCATTGTTTACGGATGGTAATCCCTATCAATTATCTAACATATCTAAAAACATTATTTTCAATACTAAATTATTAATATTAAATATTGATATTGCAAAATTTAATTAGACAAGAAAATTTGTACAATTTGGTCGGGCGAGTGATATAAAAATTTTCCGACAAATGAGAAATACATAGTAAACATGTACTTTTATAAATTATGGACATGAGATTTTATACAGCATATGTGGATCCCTCATTCCATACTTAGGCACATTTTGGATCACGGGTTCTCGGCCTAGCGAGCTCAAAATTGAGCCTCTATTGTTCTGTGTCCTACAAATAGCACCCAGACTTCCGCAATATACAAATTGACAAGAGGACTTGTGGGCTGGTTGGCTCAACATTGCACTTCTATTGTCTCGTGTCCTCCAAACAACACTCAGAGTTCCGGGACATACAAATCGACAGGACCCCACGACTGGCGGATTCAAGATTGCAATTGTTTACGGATGGTCATCCTATCTAACTTTATCTAAAAATATTATTTTAAAATACTAAATTATTAATATTAAATATTGATATTGTACAATTGAATTACATTAAATTATTAAAGGATGTTAAATCGCTTATTTTTAAAAAAATGAAGGAAAGAAAAGAAAGTTTTTTTAAAATTCTATCACCGCAAACATAACAAGGACCAATTTGAATTTTAAGGGCCTCTTGTTCATATGATAGCACAATTGCACTCCGCACAGTATATATTCGTTCATTTCAAATTATTCCAGGACATTAATTTTACCGAGTTCATCGATTAAGAAAAAATGACAAAACAACGACCAATTTGAATTTTAAGGGCCTCTTCTTGATATGATAGCACAATTGCACTTCGCATAGTATATATTCATTGATTTCAAATAATTCCAAGACAATAATTTTACCAAGTTCATCGATCAACGTAATCTACTAAAACAATCCACATACTACATTTGTGTCACGACACCATAGAAAATTTCAAGCGGATTTGTGGGTCAGCTGGCTAAAAAATTCAATTATATTGCTCTGTGTCCTCCAAACAATAGTTGGAGTTTTGTGGTATACAAATTGAGAGACGAAGCACACAACCAAGAACTAACCAAACTTCAAATAGGTCGCAAGCAAGTTCCCAGAAGGTTCCATAGAGCAGGACCCATTGACCATTGCACCAAACAATTTGATATACAAAGAAAAGACATCGCTGCATTCATTTTCTCTTGCATCTGGTATATGTTCCCAGTAGAAAATAATTGGGGCCATGTGATATATGGGGTTTGGTGCCATGCTTCCCATTTTTTGGACCGAACAATCTTATGCCCGTGCAATCCCAACTAGCCAAGTCCGACGAACATTCATCTGGATGTTCAAGAAATATTGCAGAGACACATGAGGTATTTTCATTTCCTGCCAAAGTTTGATATATATTTTTTTCCCTTCTTCATTCGATATGCAAAATTGCATTGTCCTCATTTAAGGTGAATTTGTTGTGTATCTGAAGCTCTCGCAGCATGTAGACATCGCTTGCCTTTTTCTGTAGATATGTTTCATACGACAACTCTGCCAACTTAGGAAGCACATTTTGTAACAGAGGTTGCCTAATAGTACAATGCACGGTTGTGTTGCCCACGATTCAGATGACACCATTGACGCAATGTCCATATATATATGGACATTTTTCACTACATCGCATACAATCAGTCGTATCATCACTTATCAAAGCGGAGGCAGAAGCATGAGAGTTTCATTTTGCACATACAGGTTCAAAGGGGGTCGAGTACACATTGGCTGCAACTAAAACACCTTCAACCTGGGAACACAAGCATAAGAATTAATACATTGAAAAATATAATACACAACTGCACCCCCCCCCTCCCCTTAAAAAAATAAAAAAAAATTAAACAAGCCCCAAAAATTCATTGAAGGCTATTTCTATAAGCAAAGTGAGCATGATTTTGTGGATGTATACGCACAACAGTTGTAGAGCTAGATAGTTTCTTCAGATCCTCTACTATATCTGCTCGCAACTCTGTTACAAACGTTGTCTGGGTTGTCTAAAAGATCCTTTCTCTAACATCCCTTTTCTTTGTTATATTTTTGAACAACATAAGTGGAATCTTCCCTTTATTCAATTATTTTTCGATTAACGAAAACAAATTTGAATACTTATCGAATAATTGTAGTTGCAACATGTAACGGTGCAATATTTGTGTAACTTACCTGAGATACATGCACATGCGAAAGTAAAGGACAAAACTGAATATGAAAAGCGGTACCATTGCCTTGTCGTTGTCCGAATATCCATCCTTTATATGGAGAATGTGTTGCGAGCCAAGTTTTCTTGCTAATGTGATAGTTGTGCCAATCGTTCCGATTGGGTAAATATCAGTGCTCTGTGCAAGCTGGCTAATAGTCAAGTTCGGGATGAAACGATATTCTGAACAAACAATGGAAATGTTTTCCACAATGCTTGTTTCGTTGAGCGAAATAATTCGATCGCAATCACCACGGTCATATACTGTTTTGGGAAATATATTAAAATTTGTAATGGATATCCCATTACCCGGCAATATCTTTTCTGCATGTTTTTAGAGAAGTTATGGAGGAACAGTCAGTGTCACTGTCATCATGGTCTCCTTGTCTGTCATGTCAACACACATAATGGATCTACTTTTGTTTGCCTTGTTCAAGTAGGTGTTATAGATGACCATTATGTCCCCGACGAACACTTGTCCAATTCGGCGGCTGTTCAAGCCCTCTATTGATAGTACTTTGGATGTTACAACTCTAGACCTAGTGACATTTTTTTAACAGGAAAACTAAAGTGAATGGTAGTGTGCATTATTATTATTATTATTTTTTTTTTCTGTCACTGGCATAAATCTACAAGTAGACCCATAGCTTTGATGAACTATGAAGCCAGAGTTTTGCAACCACACCTCTTAGTCTGTGGAACATGCAACACGTTTGGCGTCTCGCTTGTACTTGTTGATATTTCTTGAGAGCTGAAAACCTTGTATTGCAGATGACATCGGTATATCCACCATGCCATAGATGAATATATACCCGAGGATATTTGTTTAGTAAACATAGTAAGAGCAAATTGTATGCATCTTTACCTTTGGCCTTGTCAGTCTGTTGATGTATGGGATGACTGACTGCTCATGCCCATGTCACTAGTCCAAATTTTTCTGATGCAAGCATGTGCAGATGAACATCAGGACTAAACAAGCATATACATTGTATATTGTCCATCACAAGGACCAAATAACCGTAAAATTGTATCCATATGATTTTTTTAACTGGACAAATGTTTGACAGTAAACAGGGCGTGAGGGTGGGGCACCATGGCCAATCTGTATATCGCGGACCCCCGAAATCCAGGGGAGCAATCTTCAACCTGCCAACCCAGCACCCGTAATCGAGAAAGTAGGTAACTATGGAATCAGGTAGAAGCGTGACCATATATTTGAAACCGTTAGTCCGCCAACAGGAGCACCAAGGCATTTTCAAAAAGCACACTAAGCAGATGAATTAGAAAACAAAAGGGATAATAGAAAATGGAAAAAGTAGAAATAGGGAGGGCAAAAAGGTCCATTGCTTCCAAGCCATCGTTTTCAAGTCTAATAATATATGCCCCCACCCGATTTGTATATCTAATTTACCAGCACACTTGGTATACCTTTTAGAAGATTGTACCACATAACCCTTTGTTGTTGCATAGAACAATTCATCTCCCTATCCAAGCAACCTGTTATTTCCAAGGCAGCAACGTCGAATATGCAATGGACATGAAGGAAAGTTAGTATGAAGACAGACATCTAAAAGAAAGAGAAATGGGTCTATTTACCCACCAAAGATCCCATCGCCATCTCCATCTATTATGTTTGTTTAAATGTACCAATGCAGCGAAAAGACAATGGACATGAAGCAGGTTAGTATGCAGGAAGGCATGTAATGAAGATAACTTACCATGTAGTAAGGCATGCAACATGTACATATAATAAACTAGGTGAACACATATACAGACCATAAATGAAATACAAAACAATGCAACATGAAATAATAGTACAAGCATGCACCTTTCTATATCCTCTTCAATCGATGCAGTCAAGACTCCCTCATTTTCTCCAGCTATTATGTTTGTTTGAATGTGGGAATGCACAAAATACAATGAACATGAATGGAAGCTAGTAAATATGTACATAGAGTAAAACAGACTCAACGAACAGTCTAGAAGATAGGCAAAAACATGAACCTTTGTGCTTCTCCATCCATGGTTGTAAACGTGTAAATTTCTTTTCCCTGCCCAAAAGATATTACAAGCCACAAAATATCATGCAATTGCATGGTCATAGCTAAACGATTTCTGGTTTTCCACGGAAAATTATTCAGATATGCTTCCACAGATGGAAATACATGTTCTTTATCCTCTACACAGACTGATGTGCCCACGATACAAGTTTTTGGTTTTCTGTGGAAAACTACCTAGACATGCTTCGAGACATCCAAATATAATATTGCATAATCTTTGTTGTACATATCATACCTCAAGCACAACACAAATTGTATCGTGCGCACACCAGTCTATGTAGAGGATAAAGAACATGTAATGTCATATCGGCACATCTGACCATACATGGTCTATAAATGTATCCTACATATGCTTTATTCTAACAAAAAAACAACGGATATTACAATTTCACATGTAATCCTCGAACAATTTTGCATGCAACTATTTTCTTTCATGGCAGCACTGAAGCACCAACAAAATCTCACAGAATAATAGATATCGACCTCGACAGATAGGGAAAATAAAAGAACTGCATGTCGACTCCTGGGTTGTTGGACCTTGGTTATGGAAGTATGTGAAGATCAAGGAAGAAAAGGGAGAATGTGAACTACGCAGAAGACATAGTGACTGATATTGGGTCGAAGTGAACAAAAGAGAAGAAAAGACGGAGTGAAGCCCGAGAAAGAAATTCGTTGGACAAGGAGATCGAGGATGATGGATAAGTAAGAAAGAAGGATCATGGATAACTCAGCAAGCAAGAAAATCCATTGTTGGATGCTTTGGAGCACTGTGAGATAAGAAAGGAAAGACAGGTTGGCGAAGCCCTGAAAACATGGGTCAAGTTGACCTAGGGTTTTAGACACCTAGGGTTTTGGTATCTAGGGTTTTGGACACCTAGGTTTCGGCCTAAGGTTGTCGGTGAGCTATTGTAATGTATAAATAAAGGTTATGAGGGCCTATTTTGGGTTGGTAATTTGGGTTGGTATGATATTGTTGTTGATCTAGTTGTATTGTTGATGTGAGTAAGTATTGTATCGAGAGAGAGAGAAGCGCTGAGAGTGAGAGCCTTCTGGTATTGTAAGATCTCCAGCTGGGTGCGAAGATCAACCCTGCAGCTGGGTGCGCAGGGAGGGGAGAGGAAGAGAGGAGAAGAAAGAAGATCTACTAGCTAAGAGCGCAGAAAAGAACTGTATGCTTTACCTCAATATATTATAGCACAGTTATGTGGACGTAGCCTTAGAGAGAGGGTGAACCACGTATATTTTGTGTTGTGTGTGATTGGTATTTTGTATATGTTATTGATATACTATGATTGCATTATTGTTTTAGATCTGATAAGTAGATGTATCTAAGTTGATAAGTGATATATGAATACTGTGTTGTTCTTGTGTTAGATCCACTTGATATTCCATTTGGTTGTAGGCAAGAATGATGCCTAATCTTGTAGGGAACATTTGACTAGCTTCCCTAGCTCCAAATCCAAATATTATTGCACCATTGGAAAGCTTATGATCTATAGTTAAAAATCGACTATTTGAACGTGCAAAACGAACATTCCACATCTGAGAAAATTGATTTTTCCCAAAGCAGGTTATTTCTGTAAAATCTCCATTTTCAGTGGTTTAGGAGAACAAGACGATTGTTCATTAACCACCGAAAAGAGGTGCTTTCGGTGGATAACTCACCAGGAATTTTCTCAGATAACCACTGAAAGCCTGTGTGTCCAGAATTGAACGAGTTTTTACACAGATCAAGGATGTTTGAGATGAAAAGATTCGGGATCTTTTCAAATGAATGCTTAATGAATTATCAAGTCCAACACAACAATTATTTTTGACACATTATGGAGAAAGGAGTTATTTCAAAGGTTTATGGACTTTTTTAATTAGGACAGAAAGCAGGGCACCTGGACACATCAGCAAATTCGACTTAGTCTCTATCTGAGAGTCATCATTTAGCCTTGGGAGGATGTTCTGCACTACACCAACAATCAACAGAGAGAAATCTGGGATTTGCCTCATTTTGGGGAAGCATCCCTCATCTTTTGCAATCAAATTTTGACTTACTATTTTTAGCTGATTTGATCCATGTTTTCAGGATCTCAGAACTACTTTGTAAAGCTATAAAGCTTAGGATAGAAGACAAACTAATGGTTCGATATTGAGTTCTACATGCTGTTACTGTAATCAAGAGACCTATTCTTATTCTATGAAAAATTGCAGGCTTCCTTCAGTTGTGTTGTCAGACTTCTCTTTTATGTTCTCTGTTAAGCTTATGAGTGAATGTTATTTATTGATGCTTATTCAATCTGCATGTGACTATCATCTCACTAATTGATTGACTAAGTTGAATATCATAAGTTATTTCTTTAGTTATTAAACCCATTGTGCTTGTTTTATATGAGTGTAATCTGGTTCAATAACTATCTTCTCTACCATTTAATCAAACCTTGTCTGACCACATTGCTAGAAGGCCTTGTGAGATTTTATATTTCTAGACAGTCTTGAAAACACAGTCCAGTCCCTAGATATTCATCTTGATCCAAAAACCACATCATTATTTGGAAAATATTTCCCAAAAAGAGTTAGTTACCAGGCATCTCCGACTTACAGCCTAGGAGAGTTTCCTGGAGTGATAACAAATTGGCGTCGTTGTCGGGGAGCGAGTTCAGAAGCTTATATTCTTGGGAGAACAACACATCAGATCTATTTCTTGATGATAGATAAGGAGTAGACACTATCAGGTTGTACATCATCTATCCGGCAACTCCATGAAGGACGGATCTGTTGGCGACTCCACTGGTATGACATGAACAAAATCTTATCCAAGAGGTATGCGTTCTGTGATTTTTCAAGCATTGTTGGTTTCCCTAATCAAGTGCCTAGTAGAGATGAATGGGAAAATAGCCTTCCCAGATTTCAAGGTGAAGAGTGGGAAGTACCAGCTGAAAATTTGTTGGATTTCCATGACTTCATTGACCGGCTTGAAATTGTACATGAAGATGTCCAAATCAAGCTCTTCAAATTTTCATTAGAGGGGATTGCTCTTGACTGGTGTCAGTCTCTTCCAAGGGCAAGTGTCAGCTCTTTGGTTGATTTTCACGTTGCTTTTTATGTGTTTTGTGAAGATCATTTTCCAGCTGATCTTCTCTACCCTCAGTGTTGTCGTGAATTTCATTTGTTGAATAAGAAATCAGATAGTTATGTGAAATATGCTACAGCCTAGGAGAGTTTCCTGGAGTGATAACAAGTACCATTGGAGGGTACATCACAGAGTTTGTTGTTGATAGAGTAGAATTGTATATCCAAGTAGAGAGATATTTTTTCAAGGGACCTCGAGGGAAATTTTTGCATTTTCTAAAGCTGAGAATCAAGATGTTATTGCATGAGAAGAACATCTTGAAGATACAATAGATTGGTCAGATCAAGAAAGGATAATGTTCAAGAATTTGAACAGTGACAACGACACAGAAGATGGATATACACGTAGTGGGAGAGTATTTAGAGAAGTTCATCTTGCGAACCTGTTTAAGCAGAACTACAGGGAGGAAGGTTTCTACAATGGAGAAGAAGCAAAACTGACAGATGAAGAACATTCAGAACTCGCTAGGGCAGAGGAAGGAAAAGTTGAAGAGCTTCACCGAAGAGAACCTGAAACCTCAAAAACTACACAGACCATCGAAGTAAGTACTGTTATCCTTCCTATTGATTTAGTATTAAGCAACCAGAGTAATCCTAGTCACCAGAGTGTCCAGAGCACTGTCAATAGTAGTCCACCACATATTCAGTCAGGAACCCTAGGAAGATCTATGGCAGATGAGATGAGACTCTCTATCTTTAGGGGAGATGGATCTGAAGATCCTGATCAGCATTGGTTTCTATGTGAATTCGTATGGAACATTAAGAATGTCACAGATGAACCTGTCAAAAGAACCCAGTTCAGTACAATTCTCAGAGATCGCGCACTGAGTTGGTACATGAAACTTGTCCAAGAACTTGAACAACCTAAGCCATTGAATCAGATCAAGAGCGCATTGATTGAAGAATTCAAGAAACCAAAGTCAGAATCCCAATGTATCACAGAGCTGAAAGAGATCAAGAAGAAGGTGGTTGAACCTATTTGGGAGTTTGATCAAAGATTCAAGACCTTAACAGGTCGATTGAATTTTCAAATCCCAAATGAATAGAACAAGGAATGGTTCATTGTTTCTCTTCTACTACACATCAGAGTTCCCCTGATGCAACAAAAGATTGCTTCACAGGATAAGGCATTGGAGATCGCCATGAAGCTAGAATCAACCCCTATGGGAGAATCCAGCTCAGGTATGAGCCAGATCTTGAGTCAGCTAACTAGTTTGTCTCTACAGGTTGAAGATATGAAGAAAGACAAGGGAAAGGATAAAAGAGAAGACATATGGTGTGTCAGATGCAGATCGGAAGGCCATGACAAGGAACACTTCCCTCTATTCAATGAATACTTGGCTTCTGGATCCCCGAGCCCCTTGAAGCAAGTCACCTTACCCCGGTGCGAGGTATGCAAAAACAGACATCATACTGGTGAGTGATATTATATGCAAAAGTATGTTCAGACACCTACAAATTTGTACTGTACCTTCTATAAGTCTGTAGGACACGATGATAGGGATTGTAGGGCTTATGATCTCATGCATGAAAGTTCAAGAGACATATATAAGATTCAAGGAGAAGTACAACAAGAAGGAAACACTACGCAGTACAACTCTCCAGGTAGAGGAAACTTCAATCCTTGTAGTGGATTCAGAGGAAGAGGATGAGGAGGAGGAATGGGTCGAGGCCGAGGACAAATCATCTGTTATAATTGCACACAACCAGGACACATTGTGAGGGATTCTCAGGACCCTTGTACCACTTGCAGCTACTACAACTCGTTTGACCATGTTATAAAAGATTGTCCTGTGCTTCTAGCTAAGCTTCAAGAAAGACAAGGACCTTAACATAACCCGGAAGTGCAACTGATATATGTTGAACCTCTCGGAGAAGACCCTAGAGTCGTTGTTATAACAAGAGGAGGCGTTGTCACAGGAGATGACAGAATAACCCAAGGGAAGATTACAAAAGACTCAGGGATCAGGAAAGATTCAGAGAAGACACAAATGTTTGATGCAAATAAAGAAAGACAAATGTTTGAGGAAGCCAGAAAAGAATTCAGAGGAAACCAAGGCTCTGCATCAAAGACAAGACTAGAAGTGAGAGAATATGGAATGCCTCTGGCATTTGATCAGTCTACTTCGCCAAAAGAAGGAAAAGAGGTAAGAAAGCTCATGGAATTTTTATACACTTGTGTTAAGTTGATTCAAGATGAAAGTGTTGTACAAGAATTACAAAATTTAATCAAACAATATGAGCTAGGAAAGATAGACCCCTTACTGAATAGGGTGGTACACCAAATCGGTAAGAAGAGAAGGACAAATAAGGAATTGCATTTGAATGCTCAAGTAGGAGAGTATGAGATAGACTATGTAGTTCTCAACTTAGGGTCAGAGGTCAATGTTATGACAAAGAAAACCTAGGCACTGATGGGAAAACCGAAGTTGATCTATTCCCCTATCAGGCTTAGGATGGCTAACCAACAAGATGTCAGCCCATTTGGATGATTGGAGCATGTCCCTGTGGAAATTGATGGAGTAAGAACATTTGCATATTTTGAGGTAATTGAAATAGTTGATGATAGTTTCCCTTACCCTACGCTGTTAGGAATTGATTGGGCCTTCAATAACTCTATTGTTGTTGACTTAAAGAAAATACGTATGACTTTTGAAAGAGATGGCCTTAGGGTCATCGCACCTTTAGATCCAGATGAACGTCAATAGTACACAGAACCTATCAGAGAAAAAGACCACACATATGCACTAGAAAACATATATAAAGTAACAGCTAGACAGTAGGATTACATTAATCCCACAGCCGATGGGAATCTAAGTTGGCGAAGTGATAGCGCGTGTGCATCAGACTTAGAAGAAGCACTGGAGAACTGATAGAACTAGATGTATGAAGTATCTACAAGGAGATGTGCTAGATTCACCAGAGAAGTTCACTAGATCAACACAACATTAAGTAACTTACCCACATTTGATGGTCTGAATCCATTAGAAGCCTTCCTATTAGACTTTAAAGAAAGTGTACCAACATAACAGAGGTTGTTGGCAATGGATGAGGCCTTGAAAGCCACACCAACAAGATGGTGGGGGACACACAAAAGTAATATTACAGATTGGGTACAATATCATACTCTAATGACAACGCGATTCTCATCACAAGTAGAAGGTTGTGAAGTTCGCTACACAGGTCGAAGCTGCCCAATGGACCATGTGTGAAGCTATGAGGAAGAGTGGAGCAACATTCCTCAAGAACAATGGGTACAAAGATTCATCAACATGCTGGACATGACACCTATCAACTGGTACCTTCAAGCAGAACTGTGCCTCATCACTACAGATTGGAAAGGTATGACTCGGAATTTTGTAACCACCTTCTTATTTGAAAGTCAATATCCTTCAGTAGATCAAGCACTACAGGATGTGAGATAGAAAGTATTCGAGGAGGTATCTAGCCTTCCCTTAGAACAGGAAGAGGATGAATGGACTACTCCTCTCCAGAAACTGCAAGGCTGTTACAACATCAATACCGATGAAGACGATGATTCGAGGAAGGTGAACATCGCAGAAACAGAAGGCCAGAGAGATGTGGAAGGACCAGGAGTTGAGATACCATTCATTAGACAGTCGATCAAGATCAAGAAATTCAATATTGGAACAGATAAGACACCAAAGTTTGCAAACATTGGAGATTATTGGGATGTTGCTACCATTGATAAAATTACAGAGTTACTTCATGAATATCAAGACTTGTTTCCAACCAAGTTCACTTATATGAAGAGCATTAAATGGCATATGGGAGAGATGAGGATCCCTTTGAATCCAGATGCTAGACCAGTCAAACGAAGACCTTACAGACTAAACCCTAAATATGAGGAGAAAGTGAAGATTGAGCTTGATAAAATGATGGAAGCAGGAAATATAGAACCTGTCGAAGAGTCGTAGTGGATAAGCCTTATGGTGGTGCAAGACAAGAAAGCAGGAGAAATCAGGATATGCATAGATCTCAGGAAGCTGAACGATGCTTGTTTGCATGACCCCTTCCCTACATCATTCACTGACGAAGTGTTAGATAATGTGGGAGGCCAGGAAGTATATTCTTTTACAGATGGATTTTCAAGATACCATCAAATCCAAATTGCCAAGGAAGACCGCCATAAGACCACATTTTCAACAAAATGGGGATCCTACCAATATACAGTGATGCCATTCGGATTGAAGAATGCCCCAACCATCTTTTCCAGGGTGGTGGTCGAAGCATTCAAGGAATTTCTGTATAAATTTTTAGAAGCATACTTTGATTATTGGACAGTTTTTAGCTTATTGAAAAATCATATTGAATGTCTAAGGCTAATGTTGGATAAATGCAGGCACTTTCAAATTGCTTTAAACCTGAAGAAATGTATTTTCTTTTCACCATTTGGAGTTCTGTTAGGTCATATTGTATGTAAGTAAGGATTGTTGGTAGATCCATCCAAAATTCCCATTATAGTTGATCTACCCCCTCCTACGTCAGTCAAACAGCTACACACTGCGTTGGGACACACATGCTACTACAAAAAGTTCATTAAGGGATATGCTCAAATTACAGCGCTCATGGAGAAGTTGTTGAAGAAGGATTGTCAGTTTAGTTGGACAGAAGAATGCCAATAGAGCTTCGACACATTGAAACAGAAAATTTTTACTGCGCCCATTCTGGTTTTCCCAGATTGGACCAAGGAGTTTCATGTGCATGTCGATGTATCATCCATTGCATTGGGAGTTGTACTAGCACAACCGAGAATAGGAGACATTGAACACCCATTAGCCTTTGTTAGCAGGAATCTATCCACTGCTGAGATTAATTACACCGCCACTGAGCGAGAAGGGTTAGCCATGGTATATGCATTGCAGAAATTTCACCACTACTTGTTGGGAGGACACTTTAAAATGTTTATTGATCACTCCGCGCTGAAATGCCTAGTCAACAAGCTAGTGTTGGGGGGGCGAATATGTAGATGATTCTGTTGTTTCAAGAATATGATTTTGAGATCATAGTAAGGCCAGGGAGAATGAACAAGGGTCCTGGCCACTTATCAAGGTTGGAACATGGAGAAGAGCCAACTATTTTGGAGGATATACTACCAGATGCACAGTTACTAGCCATTAGAAAGATCGATGACCACTTCACAAAGATAGGGCAGTTCCTATCAACATGAATGGCACCCATTGAGTATACAATTCCTTATAAGAAACAGTTAGTGGTGCGCGCTGCAGATTTCTCACTTATAGCCAGACATCTATACAATATGGGACCGAATGAGATATTGCGAAGATGTGTTATGGAGGAAGAACGACTGTTGATCCTCACAGAATCTCATGAAGGCATCACAGGAGGAAATTATGTAGGGAAATCAACTGCATAGAAGATTCTTAGAGCTGGCCTTTGGTGGCCTACCTTACACAGAGATGCTAAAGACTATTCTAGAGCATGCGATGTATGCCAAAGAGTTGGGAAACCATCCAGAAGAGATGAAATGCCATTAGCACCACAAATGACCCTACAAGCATTTGAAAAATGGGCCATTGACTTCGTGGGACCTATAAACCCACCAGGGAAGCACACAGGAGCAAGGTACATAATTATAGCAACAAAGTACTTGACCAGATGGGCCGAAGCAAGAGTAGTCGAGGATTGTAGTGCAACTACAGTTGCGCGCTTCATATTTGATGACATCATAACCAGGTTTGGATGCCCAAAGATCCTTATGAGTGATCAAGGAACACATTTCATCAATAAGAAAGTTGAAGCCTTAACTGAAGAATTTACAGTCCACCATCAGAAGAGGACACCGTACCATCCACAAGCAAATGGGACAATTGAATCATTCAACAAGATCTTGGAGACATCGTTCGCGACTATTTGCAGTGTGAACAGAGATGATTGGGATTTAAGAGTACCAGTAGTATTATGGGCCTATAGAACCACTTGAAAGAAGCTAACAATACAGACCCCTTTCAATTTGGTATATGGTCTTGAAGTCGTTGTTCCAGTGGAATATCTGGTACCAAGCCTGAGAATTGTTGCCTTTACATATATGGATGACCCTGGCGTTTTTCAAGAAAGGATTGCACAGTTGGTTGAATTAGAAGAAGATAGATTCATTGCAGGATTCCATTAACAAGTTCAGAAGGAAACAGAGAAAGCCTATCATGATAGGCACATCAAGAAGAATGCATTCAAACAAGGTGATCTAGTACTGGTATATGAAAACAAGTTCATAAAACATCCTGGGAAGTTCAGAACACATTGGCTAGGGCCATACGGGATTGCTTATGTTACAGAGGGAGGAGCTGCGCAATTGAAGACTCTGAATGGAGAATGGAAGGAAGGTTTAGTGAATGGGAGTAGACTGAAGTTGTACTATGACAACTAGTTGCCTCACATCTCTCAATAGGAGCATGAAGAAAAGGATTTAGGTACCAGGTGCAATTGAAACTGGGTACCAGACACAGAAAAGATAGTCTGCACAAGGTATGGAGAGGAGGCAAAGAGCAAAACCCAGAGGCTGCACTGTGCAGCCTAGAGATCAGATCTGAAGTGCCTCGGGACGAGTCACAGGTGAGTGTTGGGGGCCTTTTGGCCCTTAGTTATGGAAGTATGCGAAGATGAAGGAAGAAAAGGGAGAATGCAAACTACGTAGAAGACACTGTGACTGATATTGGGTCGAAGTGAACAAAAGAGCAGAAAAGATGCAGCGAAGCCTGAGAAAGAAAGTCGTTGGACGAGGAGATCGAGGATGACAGATAAGTAAGAAAGAAGGATCGTGGACAACTCAGCAAGAAAGAAAAGCCATCGTTGGATGCTTTGGAGCACCGCACGGGAAGAAAGGAAAGACAGGCTGGAGAAGCCCTGAAAACATGGGTCAAGTTGACCTAGGGTTTTAGACACCTAGGGTTTTGGTATATAGGGTTTTGGACACCTAGGTTTCAGCCTAAGGCTGTCGGTGAGCTATTGTAATGTATAAATAAAGGTCATGAGGGCCTAGTTTGGGTTGGTAATTTGGGTTGGTATGATATTGTTGTTTATCTAGTTGTATTGTTGATGTGAGTAAGTATTGTATCGAGAGAGAGAGAAGCGTTGAGAGTGAGAGACTTCTGGTATTGTAAAATCTTCAGCTGGGTGCGAAGATCAACCCTGTAGCTGGGTGTGCAGGGAGGGGAGAGGAAGAGAGGAGAAGAAAGAAGATCTGCAAGCTAAGAGCGCAAAAAAGAACTGTATGCTTTACGTCAATATATTATAACACAGTTTTGTGGACTTATCCCTAGAGAGAGGGTGAACCATGTATATTTTGTGTTGTGTGTGATTGGTATTTTGTATCTGTCATTGATATACTGTGATTGCATTACTGTTTTAGATCTGATAAGTAGATGTGCATAATAGATCTAAGTTGATAAGTGATATATGAATACTGTGATGTTCTTGTGTTAGATCCACTTGATATTCCCTTTGGTTGTAGACATCTTTGTCCTGTAACCCCCCCATAACTGCTTCGGGTGAGATTGCATCTGCTTCGCAAGTGTTGTCGAAAGGGCCAATAGTTAGGGATTTTTGGTGTGCTCTTGGAGCTGAACCCTGGGTCTGCCCCTGTGCCAACATGGGTGCAGGGGCCGAACACCGTAAAGCGCCTCAAAAACCAATAATAATCTAAAAAAAAAAAAAAAAAAAAAAAGCTCCAACCACTGTCGTTGGACCCCAACCCTGTAAGGCCGAATCAAACAAAAGAAAACAACAAGCACCGGACAATGAGAAAGCACGAACAGGCCAAACTACACCCCCAGGGCTCCAAAGCGTAAACCCGAGCCAAACAAATAGAACCAGCAACCCACGAACCAACAAACCAACAAGAACCACCTAGCCAACAAACAACATATGTATCTCCAACGATTACGAAACTGCAACCCAAGCACAAAAGGAGCTGGAAACATACAAGGACCATGCCACTACAAATAAGAAAACATTCTTACTTCCAGACTGCAAACACTGAACAAAAAACAAGGAATAGAAAGTGAGACTATGGCATCGAAACTTACTCCGAAACTTGAAATGCATAAGCACAGGTCGACTCATGAACGAAACAACAATAAGTAGCAACCGAGAAACCAACGAAGAAGAAGTACTCACTGAACTAGTAAACAATGTATGTAGCTTCAATGATAATGAAATTGAATTGCAAAGGTAGAAGAAGGATGGAACATACAATGGTCGTTGAACTGGCAGTGGACAAACAAGACTATGCAAATTCATTGTACCTGTATGGACAATTTCGAGGGAAAATCTACTCCAAGAAGCGTATTTACATAAACATTTAAGGTTTTCATGCTATTTAAGGACCTTGTAGTATGCAAACATTTAAGCTAGCAGGCCTGTTGGAGGACATCGCCTCATGTAAACATTTAAGTTGTCGAGACTATTGAGGCATCTCGAAAAAAGTGTCAATACATTTCAACAAAAATACATTCGACAAGGAAGTTATAAACTTTGGAATTCTCAATCACTATAAATCTTGGATATCAAAACATTTCAATATGCTTAGTACATATCAAAAATTTGGAATATATTCAGCTAGCAGAAAATGATAATACAAACATTCGAGCTAATGCTAGCATTAATCTTGCTACAAGCAATATACAGGAAAAATATATGATTCAAAAAAATTGTATACGAGAAAAAGTTTGGATATGTTGCCATATAAAACATTGGGAATAGCAAAGCCGACAATAACACCTCCAATCTCTTATCCAATCAGATCAGTACATATATGGTACTTTTTATTATATAAAAATATATGCTTTTAATTCCCTAGCTCCAACAATAGGTATTATGCAAATATTTATGGTGAAAGGACAAACTAATATGTAGTCAATGACCTATCGATTGCTATAGTCCCTCTATGCCTACGACAGAGACAAATAAGTGCATTCCTTCAACTTCTCAAGTCTCCTTTAATAATTTAATAACTTTCCTTTATTCCCATTCAAATGCAAAGAAACAAAATTCATAGAAAGTATTCATTTGAACATTTGTATCCTTATTTTTTTCACATTTTGGGCCCTCTCCTTTCTCCCTTTAGGGGAATATATATCAAGGTATTTAGTCTATGACATATACATTTTATCTTTTCAAATTGTACAGTCTTTTCACCAAGTGTAGGAGATCATCATCAAAATAGTGTACCAACTAAAAAATAACCTCATTTTAATTCCAATATATTTATGATTCCAATTAGTAACATATGATAAGTCCTTAAATTACTTCGACATTCTCATTGGCCCGTTTAGGGGATATGCTAGTATATTTTATATTTATATGGAAGGAATATATTTATGCCGCAGTTATGCCGAAGGCATATCTTAAGGATAGGTTTTGTAGAAAACCTATTAACTGATTGACAAGTTTTCCAAAAGCATCATCCAAAACCATCTTTGTACACATGCACATGTCCTCCCACACCAAAAAAAGCACACAAACCAGGGAACATGTAGGTGAACATATGAGTTCATTCAAAGATATCCAGTCTGTGAGCCCCCCACTTTGTTGTATTTAAAATGGGAGATGTGGCTGAGGGGTGATGGCGGTGGCACGGACATGGGAATTTTATTTTTTTTGTAAACAAAAAAGGGCATTTCCTATTAATACTTGTCACATACAAAAGAGCACATGTCAATAGGTTGCCAACTATTCCGCCGAGTTAGTGGAAACTGTTAATGTTTATGCCATTATTATAGTTCTTTGCATTTCATTAGATAAGAGCATAATAAGAACAAGATCACTGAGAAATACACATTCACAAGAGATGCAACATTTATCCTGGGAAACCCTCTAGGGGAAGAAAACCTAGAAAAAACTTCCTTATCATAAATGGCTTATACAATGTTCAAGAGATAACTCAAACCAATACAGAAAGTCCTCCCCAAGAGATGCGCCACCCTTCTTCTCCTCTCTCCAACTTCCAATTCTAGCTTACCTCATAAGATAATGAGCAAGTGAAGTGTGTCTTTGAAGTGAGGCGCTAGCCTCTTATTTATATCAATCTGGCACGTGTGAAGAGTCACCATCTAGCAGGACCGACCTCTCACTCTGGGTGGGTAAACCCACCTTTAATTAATTCTGGGCCTTCCATTATAACTGTTGGGGCCGACTTCTTATTCAGCACTTTGTAATTGTCCAATGACCAATCCGCAAAAGGGGATTTGGTCCTTATACAATTACCGACATGATTAATCCTCAATGAGGATTAATCCAATAACAATAATAATAATAATGACATGATTAATCCACAATGGGGATTTAATCCAATAATAATAATGACATGATTAATCCACAATGGGGATTTAATACAATAATAATAATGATAAGAATGCTCTTCGCAGTTACATTATTTCAACACTCCCCCTTAACAAGAAGGGTATTCTTTATCAGCATCAGGCGAGAGAGGTCTGCATCATCAGTGGCATCTAGAGGACAGTATCGTCAATATCATCTTGAACAATTGTCTAGCACATTTACGAGTCATCGGAAGTTTTCTTCATCAACAACATCATCATTCTCAAAAGAATGCTATCATCATCTGCATCAAATATGTATCAGTAAAAATGATACC
>ML791252.1:73096-170351 GCA_009831015.1 Picea engelmannii
TAATGCAAGTCAGAATTTGGCACTTATGTCTATACAATGTAAGGAAGAAAAGAATCCTAAGCATGAAAAGGAAGTGTCATTTCACTACAATGCACCTGTTTTGGTTGATAGTGTTTCTATGGTTAAAAGTCAGCATGGTTTGGATACAATCTCTTTCACAGGTTCAATGTTTATATTCAACTTATTACTCATCAGCAGTATGTGGTTGGTTCCGACAATGTTGAATGAAGATGTGATTAAGAATGTGATTAATGTACTTAAGAATGTCAGTGCAGTGTTGATTGTTGTATTGCTGAGTCAGATGTACATGTTCCAGGAAGAATGGATAGGTAATACAGGACAAGTGAGACAAACATGTCCTCACTTATTTTCTGAATGATTTCATACTTTTTGTGGCCAAAAAGCTTTCCAGTGGGAAGGTTTGATCCAGGTGGATCATCTCAAAATTCGATAGAGTTAAAGTATTCAAAATGCAAAGTAAATCTCACAAAGTGGAAGAGCTCGCTAGCAGATTTACGGTGACGTTTGTTTCAGGAAAAACGACCTCCAGATGATAAAGATATCAACAGTTGAAGTTTTGTCAAAGATGGTGAAAAATGGTTAGAAATGGTTAAAAAATGTAATTTGGGGCTATGGGAATTGAACCCAAGACCTTAGGATAAGGCCACCATGACCCCATGGTTGGGAAAAAAGGGGGTGTTCAAGGGCTTAGCCCTCAACCTTGCCAACACCGAGGCCCCCCTTGGTATTTAAATGTTATTCAACCATATAAATAACCCAAAATCCAACCATGCCATATGCCTCCATAAACTATATGCCAAACATATATATTAAACCAACCAAATGTTATAAATCGCGCCATATATATACCCAACCATATGCGACTTCACATAAGTTACAACCATATAATATATATACCATATATTAAACCAAATCGCGCCAAGCCAAAGCCAAAATCATATGCGGTGGGAGGAGAAGCCCACGGGTTTGACCCCGAGATTTTCGCCCCCCTAACCACCACATCTACCAATGCGCCACCGCCATGAGATGTGGCAAGAAGTGGTGCGATAACCTTATAAAGCGTCGATTTGGGTGGGCGTGTGGCCTATGGCCCACGCTCCTTTTGGTTTTGTTTCCATTATTTAAATGGGCCATGGGCACGGATCCTGGGGGAGATTTTTGGATGCAAGCAGAGACTGGCACACAACCCGAGGTGGTTTTGCACAGTGATCGAGGTGGTTTTGCACGTGGATCGAGGTGGCTTTTGCACGCAACTGAGGTGGTTTTGCATGCAGATCGAGGTGGTTCTGGATTTGCATGCATCCCGAGGCCGTACGCACTGTACAAATTAGAGGCAGATTTTGGGAATTGTGCCAAGAAGGGCATTCTAAGTCCAGTTCTGAAAAACATCGAGGTTATACTCAAAAGTCTCGGTTTTTCGCAAGGATTACAGATCCAGCTTCAGTTTTTGCATTCAGGCATCTGGACAGAAACGTGTTCACAAAATCTTTTGGATATACAGAAAGGTATTCATGTTCATACTTAAAAGTCTTAGAATTTCATCTTGCAACTGTTGTTGAAGTCTGTTACTGTATATGACAGACAGAATTCATAACTCACTTTGTAAGCATTTGAATACTTAATCTATCGACCTTCCCATTTGGAAAGTGGCCCGGAGACGTAGCCAGGGGGTCTGGTGAACTCCGTTACCAATTCTTGTTCATAGATGGTTTGCTTACATGTGTATGTGCTCATGTGCTTTATGGATGTTCTTTAATTTTGCATTTACAAAGGTGGTTAACAGTTAAAAATTCACATGCAAATAATGGTTAAAAGATCTTGAATTTTAGATCAAGTTAAATTTCAGATCACCTTGGGGGAATTTCCTTGACAGCTTGATCGACTTCCTCTTGAGTGATGGGCCTCATTAGGGCTTCATTTTGTTCCAAAGTTACCAGGGAGGGTATGTGCCTGGTGATTTTGTCGATTGCTAGCACTCTGTCATCAATGGTTTCTGTTAGGAGGTCTTTGTAGTAATTGGTTAGTTCCTCAACGATTCTATTGTGCTCCCTGATGGGATTACCCTGAGCGTCCTCCAACTGAGTTATTCTGTTGATGTATCTATGGTGCACCATTGATTGGTGAAATAATTTGGTGTTCTTCTCACCCTCTTTGAGCCATTAAACCCTGAATTTCTGACACCATAGTATTTCCTCCTGCTTTTTGCATTCTTCCAATTCTGCCTTAAGCTCCTCTTTTTCCTTCATTAAGTTTGTAGTTCTGATTCCTGAAATGAATGTCTTTGCAAGGTTTCCAGTCTGTTCTTAATTTCTTGCATTCTTTGAAGGATATTCCCAAAGGTAGTTTTATTCCAATGCTTTAGATGTGTCTTGAAATTTTTGAGTCGCTGCTGAAATTTGTACATGCAGGTACCATGTTCTATTTTTGCTTGATTCCACCAGGAAGTTGAGAGCTGATGGAAGTCAGAGTGGGATAGCTATAATTTCTCAAATCTGAAGGGTTTGAGTTTTGGCGTTGATTCTGCATCCAGGCAGAGCAAGACGGGCTAGTGGTCCGAACCTGCTTTCAGTAGAATGTTGGCCTCTATGGCAGGATCTTCCAACAACATGGCTTATGATATGAGGAAGTGATCTAGCCGGCAAGCTACCTGTTGATGTCCAGATCTGCTGTTGGACCAGGTGAAAATACCATTCCTGGTCTCTATGTCTATTAGATTTAGTTGGTCTATGAGGGTTTGGAACTTACCGTTGCCTTGCTCAAGCCGTTTGGTGCCCCCAATCTTCTCCTCTAGCGAAAGGATCATGTTGAAGTCACCACCTAATATCCAGTTAGGCGAGCTCAACAACGATTTGATGGTATTGATTGATTTCAAGAAGTTCTCTTTGTCATGTGTGCTCTGAGGGCCATAAGCATTTGTGATCTCGCCTTCCTTGGTAGATCCTTTGACTTTGAAGTGAGTTGTGATCGTACCTACAGTGGAGAAGGGCTTATCTATGGTAACTGTTGTAGGGTTCCATAAGATCGCCAGTCCCCCTACCACACCATTGGAGTCGGTGTGGAGGGAGTCACAACCTCTCCAACAACGTCGAAAGATGGCCTCTGCTTCTGTTCTAGCACATTTTGTCTCCTACAACAGGAGAACATCTGGATTCTCAAGACGTATGCAGTCTCGAAGAGTCCTCTGCTTGGATCTTTCATTGAGTCCTCTAATGTTCCAAGTTATGATCTTCATCATGATGAGTTGGGAGGTGGATGGAGGTATCCCTCCTAGAGTCGTTGAACCTGTCCTAAGTTGAGCATGAAGATCCCTACTTCCTTGATGAGCTGGTGGACGGATTTGCGTCCTCGTCTTTTATTTTCCCATGGGGCGCATTTTGATTCAGTGGCTGGGTCTAAGGATATACCTAGCTGCGAAGTGGATCATGCAGTGGAAACTATGAACACTTTGTGAACCTTTCTGAGTTGTTCCACAAGAATTGTGTGCAAATCCTTTCGGTTGAGTGCTTCCTCCAGCTTTTCAAGGTCTATGTTCACCAGGTCTTGCTCGTCTAACTGCATGAGAGTATCTCTGTTTTCATCCATCTTGTCCCCTGGATGATCTTCTTTGCCTTTGTTAGATTGATGCGAGGCTTGACCTTTTTCTTTCTCCTGACTGTTCATTTTGTGCGGATCTTGGACCTCCTCCTCTCCTGGTAGGTTAAGAATGTCGTAGGAGTTTTTGGTGGTTATTTTCGGATTGTTGTCTTGATTCTACTTCCGAGGCGGGTTCCGTTTCCGACCCAAGACTGTGGTGAAGCTGTCTTTTTGCTTGCTCTCTCCAACTTTGGGGACCTGGGCATTCAGGGGGCAGTCTCGAAAGAGGTCGTCGTGCAGAAAGGAATGTACTCATAGTCTATTGTTTGGTTCCAGTCGTCATCCTGATACTCTAGGGTTACTGAGCCTAGTAGAGCTTTTGAGATGTTCATGTAGACACAGATCCTGGCATAGGAGGTGTATTTTCTTTGTTTTGTGGCTTCCGAAGATTTGACATATTGTCCTACAGTATTTCCTCCAGCCAGAACTCCTGCGGCAAGGAATAGAGCCTGATCCATACTGGGGCCATTGTGAAATCTTCCTTTTCTGGGCTGAAGCGGTCTGTCCAGAACCGAAAGTTATAGAAGTATGCTCTGTTATCAAAGATTTTGTCCTTGTCTTCCAGGTTGTAGAGGATAATCGTGAAGAACCCTTTGGAGCTGAGCTGAACTTCGTAGTCTCCCTTAGGGTTCCACCAATCTTGGATCCATCGCAATAAATCTCGTTCTGAAGGCCAAAGCCCCAAGAACTTACCTATTACGGCGTGCTCTCTCATAAACTGAGTGTGTTCCCATACCCTCGTTGAGCTTATGAGATATCTTGGAGGTTTTTCCGATTGGGGAATGCATTTTCCTGGTTCCCATCCTCGAGATGCCTTTGGATGAGACGTACTTGGCTCCACATCGATTGCTTTGCCGAGTCTCTGCTCTTTGGTCAGGAGCTGTTCTCTCAGGTGCAACGATGGCTCAAAGGTGGGTCGTTTGGCTCTCATTCCAACTCTATAGTTGGCTGCTACGTTCCTATACGAGAGGGGTTGCCCCCCCCCCCTTTTGGACTCACCTTGATCCTTCAGCTGCGGGGTGTTTGGTTGTACCAGCGCGAATCGTGCAACCGTTGCGTCTGTAGGCAGGTCAATGCATGTAGGGAATCACTAAGGAATTGGTAGGGTTTTCCTTTGGACACAGAAATTTATTAGTATCAATATGTCCGTTATTTTTATAGCGGTAGTCTAAAGGTTCTACCAAATGATGATTTCTTAGGGGATATTTGTTCAAATTGGGTGAGAAATTGTTGGATTGGTAGATTTGAGTGATTATTTCTGTTTAATTTGAGTGCCTTGGGAGTTTTTCAGCAGGCTGAATCTATTTGCATTCAATAATAAATTTTGAACAACAAAAAATAGTGATTCTTATAAATTTATATGGTCCACCCAAAAAAAACCATTTCATAGAACAGTTAACAAACACTATGATTAATAACAGCTAGCCAACACCATTTTTATATGATTACGAGTGCACGCAACTCTAGAAAATAAAAAAAAATTGACACCGTTAAAATATATCAGTCCAGCGAAAACCAGCTCAACCGACCTCCTTTGGCTGTGAAGGCGTAGTTATCTTGTGAAATGCTAGGGTTTCGAGGACTGTACCGAAAGATATTAGGATTCAAGAGCTACAACACTGTAATCGTCGTCCGGATAATCTGTGCTGGTAAGCATAGTTTCCTTACCGACATGCTTTCAGAGAAAGAATACTCTTTACAAAATAGCTGCAATTTTTTATAAGTGTCGGATGCTTGAATTTTCAACAATTTATGGGGAATCCGGAGTCATCATTGATTTTCTGTGATAGATAAAATTAAATCTGGTTCTGTATTCCCGAGAAGTCTGGAAAAGATGCGTGGACATGGCTCCATGGCCCCTGGTATTGGGAAATTAAACGTAAAAACTCTTAAATAAACTTAAACGGCCGAACTTTATGTTGAGTTTTACGGTTTGAGTACTCAATAATAATGCATATTTCCAGTAGCCGATGCGCATAGAATCGTTGAGGTTGTGAAGGTAATTTGAAGAATTTTGCATTGGTAATTTTAGTAGATTTTTTGTCCGACAAGCTCGCAAAATGATACGACCAAGCTTCCGAGGTGAACAATATTCGTTGTAGGCGATTAAGCTGTTCATTTAACTTTCAATTCGGTTGGTCGATCTACTTTTTTTTTTTTCCTTCTTTTCTTTTTCTTTGGCACTGTTAGGTAATTATGTGTTTTTAAATAGTTCTTTATGGTAAATCCATTTCTTTTTCTTTGGCACTGTTAGGTAACTATGTGTTTTTAAATAGTTCTTTATGGGAAATCCATTATTATAGTGGATTTAGTTGTTTTGTAATCCTCCAAAAATGAAAATAGTGATAAAATTTTATTTTTATAACAAATAAAATAGGTTATAACCGGACTGAGAAGAGGGTTTTTTTATTATCTCTACCATAAGTGTAGTTTTCTACCACGCCTTAAGTGTAGTTTTCTGTGGCTTCCTCGACACCCACAATCTGAACAATGGGAACGACATCTATGCACGCCTTTATAGGGCACGATCTGAAGGATGAGTCGGTGAGCTGCACAACTTGTTTGGACCCCTGTTGATGTAATTAGCTAGAACAATGGGAACGACATCTATGCAAGCCTTTATAGGGCACGATCTGAGAGATGAGTCGGTGAGCTGCACAACTTGTTTGGACCTCTGTTGATGTAATTAGCTAGAGGCTGATGATTCAAGGGGGCGGGGAAATTGGAATGTCTCAGATATCCACAAATTACAGGGGGGTATTGATGCTTTTCAGACAATTATTAAAACTGACAGATTGTGGGGCCTACATCGGCGGTTTGGCATGTCCATTCTTACTATTGCTCCTTCAAATGCTCTCCGGTGGGACTTCTACTGCATGACACAGCGAATGGTGTGGACAGGCCTTGGTTATTGCAGGAGTTGGGAGGAGCAGATCAAATAATCCTTGGTACCTGGTTCCAAAACAGTTGTTGTTGTTCAAGGATTGAGTGCTGCAATGGCAGGGGGAGTGTCTTCCATTGTTACCATTCCTCTGGATACCATCAAAACTTGGTTACAAGTATTCGAAGGTAAGGGAAATTGTCAAACCCACTGTAGGCCAATCTATCATAAGGCACCGGAGGCCCTGCTTTCCCTCCTATAATCGGCCACCATCCGTCTCTTGCTGAGACGAAGCCTGTCGAAGCCTTTCCCTTGCTGTTTACGGTACGCTTGCCTTTGACTGCGGTTTTTTTCTATTTTTTTTCAGTTTTTGAGCTATGTTCATCGGATAGGGTTGTCCTTGTTTCATTCCCATGCATTTTATTATTTACTATAAATGTGAAGTTTTCCTTTGCATTTGGACTCTTGCTTTGATTGTTGCTTTCAACATTCAAAGTCTCGTTGTTATAGTAACTTACTGTTACATTTAAGCCTCTCAACTCAGATTTCAAGTTTTTGTCATTCGAAAAATGCTTCCCCGAATTGAGATATGTTTAAATTGTACTCAATACGATTGGGAGTTTATGGAGTTTGTTGTTTCTCATTGTTGACAATTTTACAAGTTTCTTCGGGCTGGGACAAAATTGCTATACTTCTAATGTGAGCATATTTTGACAGAAGCTGAGTTTTTGGCTATTGTGCAGTTTAAATCAAGATCATGATTAGTTTTGAATGATCCATCTCTGTACCTTGAGGCTTTTGATTATCCGCTAATTGAAGATTGTGGAAGCAGGGATTTACTGACAGGTTGTTTGGACCGTCAGAGTCAAGATGAAGAAAGTTTTTGATCAGACTGTTAGAGACCTGTAAGTGAATTTGTTTTAAATCTTTATCTAATTTTTTAATGTATTTAGCTCTTCTTATGTGGATTCTGTCAGTACTATTGCCTATTTTATCATGGACTTGTCTGAAGGTTCTTCTCGAAACTGTTCTCTAAGCATATATGGGATGATCTGAGATTTGTTTTCATCTCTTTATTTTTCTGAAGCTTAGCATGGCATTTTTGTATTGAAGACTGGGGAGTGGTTTTCGTTATTTAGTTTTGGGATTTTTTGGAAATTTGAGATGATTTCTTTGTGAATACTCTTTCATTTATATGGAACTATTTGAATGTTACACAACAAGAGAGAGGTGAATAAAAAAGTTCTGAAGGTGCCTGGAGTTGAGCAAAAGGTGAGTTTCTTTTGGCTTGTTGAATGTTTAAATTTGTCTTTTCCAATAATGCAATTTGTACATTCTTTGTCAAAGTAGGTCTGATTGGCTTTCCTCAATTCCATTTTGTTTTGTTTGTGAAAGTTAACTCACACTCAAAATAACATGAGCCCAAATGTGAACGGTAGATCGTTTGAGTCTCTGTATCTGGATTGATTATTGAGTTTGGTTGGTTCTTACTCAATTAGTGTTCCCTGGTTGAATCACCACATAGTCATCTCTTTGGGCTCAATTCCACTTGACCCAAATGTGAAGGGTAGGTGTAGGCTGTCTGTTGGAACCACAACGCGAGTTAATTAAAGATGGGTGAAATAGTTGCCTTCTTGAGTCTAGAGATTTTTGCAATGAATTCTTGTTGTACAGTTAATTCGATGAAAATATGTATGCACCTAAAGATTGTTCGATTCCTTTTTTCTTTGTATTACAGGTCCTTGGTGCAACCGGAAATATGCAAGCTACAAGCTTAGCAAAAAATAGACAAACAACAAATGGAGCCACTCCAGGTATCATCCATGCCTCATGAATCCAACAACGTTAGATGCATTTGAATCTCTTTCATTCATTTGATCCCCTGTAAGTTTTTCAATACTCGCATTTTAGTGCCTTAATTTCTTGTTTCAAGCATATTCATCTTTCAAATTTATATGCTTCTCCCCTTGAGGGGCAATTGTATTGGCGAGATTGATATAGATGAATTATATAGATCAACATAATTATGCTATTGTAACAATCACTAAGGACAGTTTGGAGTGTAGAATTATATATGGGTTTCCTTCATCAAGGACTACAACATGTTTAAGAGTCTTTCCATGGTCCAAAAATAGAAAACAAAGTTTTATTTCTTATGAAATTGATAACCTTATCCGATTTTAAAGGCAATGGAGATCTGTGCTTAGCAGTGAGGTCATTTAGAAATCAATTTATTGGAATGCTGGTGAATGAACATAATATACCTTTGTGGTTTCCTACATGCACGGATTGATTTAGTCACGATGCAGCTGAAAAGTTGTCCATCAGTGTTGTGTATTAATGCACATGTTGGTTAAAAGCAATATAGGAGAGCAGCTTTGCAAATGGGTAAAAAGATTTGTAGGTAATTGTACGGATTCAGAGCCTAACAACTAATGCCAAGAATAAGGTTTAAGGATGCGAGGCAATAACAAAACTTATGGTTGGAGAAAGTACACAGGATATTGATTGAGAAAGATCAAAATTATGGGAGTCCATTAGCCATTGAGGGGACTGGATTTTTCAATGCCATGAAAATTTTCAATTTTAAGCTGTTATTTCTGTCAAACATTTAACACTAATGACAATAAATTATTGTTGGCAATTATTATTTGATGTAAAAATTAAGGTTCCCTTTAATTGGCACCCACTATGTGGCACTCTTACACAATGTTTTTTTATTTTTTTAAATGAATTTAGTATATATTATTTCTAAAGTCACACTAAAGATACAAAGATATTTTTTCTAAAGTCACACTAAAGAAATTATTTTTTTCTAAAGAAACTAAAGATACAACAGTATTTTTTTTTTATAATAACTGTTTTTTTTAATAATAATATTTTATTAATTAAATAATATATATTTAAAATTATTAAATTTATTCAAATTATAAAATAAAATCTAATATCAATATTATTTTTAAAAAATATCATTTACCATTCATCTTAAAAATTTATATCCTTTTTTTCACATTTCTACCCATGCCATTTATCATTAACCACTTTAATCAATCTTTTTCTTGCAATATCAATGACCACATCTTAAACATTTATATCTCTTTTCTCACATTTCTACCCATACCATTTATCATTAATCACTTTAATCAATATCAATGACCATATCTTAAACATTTATATCCCTTTTCTCACATTTCTACCCATGCCATTTATCATTAACCACTTTAATCAATCTTTTTCTTGCAATATCAATGACCACATCTTAAACATCACTTTTATTAAACAAACCAACCATTCATCTTAAAAATTTATATCCATTTTCTCACATTTCTACCCATGTCATTTATCATTAACTACTTTAATCAATCTTTTTCTTGCAATATCAATGACCACATCTTTAACATCACTTTTATTAAACAAACCAACCATTCATCTTAAAAATTTATATCCCTTTTCTCACATTTCTATCCATGCCATTTATCATTAACGACTTTAATAAATCTTTTTCTTGCAATATCAATGACCACATCTTAAACATCACTTTTATTAAACAAATCAACCATTCATCTTAAAAATTTATATCCCTTTTCTCACATTTCTACCCATGCCATTTATCAATAATCACTTTAATCAGTCTTTTTCTTGCAATATCAATGACCACATCTTAAACATCACTTTTATTAAACAAACCAACCAAGTTTTTTGAGTATTGAACATCAGTGTACAAACTATAAATATAACAAACCAACCAAGTTTTTTGAGGGAGTAAGCTAACTCTTCTACCTTTTGGGATTTCGACCAACTTCGAACGTTCCATCTCCGACGAACGTATTTGTCGGCAAACCTGTCGGTCCCCAATGTTCGTTAGCTCCGTTAACGTTAAGTTGGCTAGCCTCTGCGTGCGTCGTTGTTCTCTGCTTGTTGTTGGAAGTTAGGTGAGGTGCACTTAATGCACTGTCACCTTGCCGACCCTGTGTTCGAATGCGCTATTCTCAATCCTCCTCCTATGCAAATTCTGGAACACACATTTCTCTGTCAATACTGGCTGAGTGATCGAGTCTCATCGAAGAAATTTGTCATTGCAAACTTTAGTTAGTCGGTCTCAGAATCACATTTGTTCCGGAAGGGTTTGGACTTGCAGGAGCAGTTTTCTTGTGAGTTTGAGAAAGAATGGCAGGTTTAGGCAAGTACATATCTGCGACTTTCTTGGTCGTTTTAATGATAATGCTGGGAGTAGCAGAAGTAGCAGAGGTGAAGGTAACATCTCCCAGTCCAACAATGGAGGCATACACTACTTCAATGGCCTTCGTTCCCTTCACATTTGTCGCTCTCATCGTCTCCTGCATTCCCTTCTTGGCCTGTCGACTTTACTGAGGTGTATTGACATGGCTCTCTGGTCCATTTTCTTTTTTTTTGTAAGTTAGTAGTATTATATATAAAGGGCCTTCCAAGACCAAAAAGAGATACAAAATACAAAGAATATTCTTGTTGTAGTTACTGGACTGCCCCAACAGAGGGGAAACCAGTCCAACCAGCATGGAAGTCAAACATAAGTAGTGTAATAGTCTAAGTGAACAGTTTGAAACTAACTGGACAACAACTAAAAAGTAGAGAAACTAATGAAACTTGAAGTGCCCTCATGACCTCAGGCATTTGGCAGATAACCTGGCCAGGTGATGTGGACAGCCTTGGACCACGACTCCTCCTCGACGTATGTCACTTGATCGACCCACTACTTCCCAGTGTCCACGCTTCCCTCGGTCCTGTTGACAACTGGAGAGGTATCCTGCAACGTGCCGCGTGTTGTGTCCACCTCCTTTGCCATCTCCTCGTGCATGACTTGGTCCTTCTCATTTCTTGCTGAATGCTGGCATGGGCATTCCCTTCGTTGGTCGCACCACCGGGTTCCTCTGCCGAAGCCGCACCTGTGAGGTCCGAGGGGAAAGCCTCTTGAAGAGAGGAAAGGAGCTGGAGAAGGACTGCTACCTTTCCCTCCATGGCAAGCAGACGGAATTGAAGATCCTCCACCCCCTGGCGGAGTTCGAAGACCAAGCCGAAGAGAATTGCAAGGCTTTCTCGTAGCTGTGTGTCAAGGAAAGAGTTCGAGGACTGGTTCTCGGTGTTCCGAGGCTCGCAAGGAGGTGGCTTTCCCACAGTCTTCCCAGCAGAGTTAGGAATTGGTGCAAGAGGAGGCCCAAACGTTGGGGGGTCAGGAAGATGGCGCGAGGAAGAAGACGACAGCCTGGGGACGATAGCAAGGCTATCAAATTGCGAAACGGCTAGAGCGGGGGGTGGAGGAAGAATTGGCTCAGGCTGAATGGAAGGAGAGGAGCAGGAGGAAGGCGAAGTAGGGGGCGATACAGAGGGCCGACGAGGTTTCCATGGAGAGCCTCTGCGCGGGCGCCCTCGAGGGCGCGGTATGAGGCTCTTCGTGTAGCGAATAGAGGACGCCAGGTGCACCAGGCAGTGGTAGAAAGCCTGGAGCCGAACCAGGGCTGTGATGAGCATGCAATTTCCGGTTAGCTCAGACGAAGGTCGCAGAGGGGGATGCCAATTGGAGCACGCGTAGAGACAAAAGACATGTATAGATAACCCGACCATGAAATGAAGCTTGAGGGGAGAGGGGAGCTGTTTAATTGTCATATGTGCCATGGTAATGGCAATTTAATGCTGGTTCGGGGTGGCGGGTGATGGCACGAGCCCGTCACATGGCTCCGTGCCTCACTGGCCGTGCCTCTCCTCCGCGTCGCGCCATGTGTATCTCACTAGCACCCCATCCGGGGGTGTGTCCACTGTTCCAGCTTTGCGAATACAATGCTGGAGAATGGGGTGATCAGGTTCCAGAGCCGAGTTGCAAAGGAGTTCTGGACCAATCCAAGTAGTTCCCATATTTGCTAGCTCGTCTGCGACTTGATTCGCCTTCCTCCTGACATGAGCAGGTATGACTGCCTGATTTGGTTTCATTAGGTCTGTGATAATCTGTAGCCCATGTGAGAGTCTCCAACTAGGCGACATTCTATATGGGTTTGCTCCATTTAGAATTCTACGGAGCAAATTGATGATGACCTGAGAGTCGCCCTCAACTATTAGCTTGGTGAAATTGTAGTCAATGGCTAATTGCAATCCCCGGATGAGTCCCCAGAGTTCTGCTGCATTGTTCGTGGAATGACCAAGGTTGCCTGCGTTTATGAGAATGATGTGCCCTTGATGGTTGCATAAGACTACTCCATATCCTGCTACGCCTGGATTGCCTTTAGAGGCTTCGTCAAAATTAAGTTTAATGAAATCTGCTAGGGGGGGAGACCAAAAGGAGGGGTTGCTGAGAGGGGTGGAAGGAGAAGTGGGGGGTAGAGAATGATGAGAAGGAAGAGGCTGCCAATGCTGGAGGATTGTGAGTTCGGAAGGAATGTTGTGCAAGTTTTCGTCGGTCCACTGCTGAAGGTTGAGAGTTTCCATGATATTGCAGCGACATTGATTCCAACAATGTTGCCAAGGGAGAGATGCATTTCTGAAGAGCCTTATGTTCCTTTCTTTCCAAGTTTTCCAAAGGATAAAGCCTGGAAGTAATTGCCAAATGTGATTGAGGAGGGGGGAGTGGAAAGCCTGGTCCCTCCAGTCCGTGATGGTGTCAATGATACTATCTCTATGGCGATCCGAAGTGCGCATGATGAGTGCCATTTGATCCCAAAGTTGAGCCGTGTAAGGGCAAGAGTTGAGGAGATGATTCATGGTTTCGTCTGCCTCTCCACAAAGCATGCAAATGGAGGGCCCAACAAAACCCCTTTTCGAGAGGTTATCCCAAGTTAGTATGCTTGAGTGGGAAACAAGCCAGAGAAAGAGGGTGATTTTTGGCCAGTGTTTAAGACTCCAGATTTTGCGCCAAACTTTCCTTGTAGGGAGAGGGTCTACCTGAGTTATGATCTGATAAGCTTCCTGCGTACTGTAGGTGCCCCTTGGCCAATATCCCCAACGAACGATATCCTCTCCTACGATTTTGGGAATCTTTCGTTTGGCCATTTCCTCTTGCCAGGGTGCCAGGTCCACATGCGCTTCCAGACTAGTGTGTTCCCTGTCCAGGTGCCAACATCGCCAAGTGTCTTCTGGGGGATTGTCCTGCCAATAGTCAGCTACTCTTGTCAGGCCCGCGAGTGTAGCTTGGGTACAGATGTCCCTTGCCCAATCCTCATTGTCTAAAACTGGCCATTGTTGCCAAGAATCTTTCCAGAAGAGAGTTGTTTCCCCATTTCTGATTTCCCAAAAGGCATGCCGAGTAACCAACTGTTTGTTCTGCCTGGCCGCTGTCCATATTAAGGAGCTAGGGCTGTCCCCATTCCATCGAATTAGGTTCTTTTCCGTTACATTTGGCGCATATTTCTTTCTCCAAAGTCTCGCCCAGAGGTCCTTGGGATGCTTGAGCCACCGCCACCAAATTTTGGCGCTTAGAACTTTGTTCATCATGAGGGGGTCCCGTAATCCCAAGCCGCCTTGGTCTTTGGGTCGACATAGTTTGTCCCAGTTGACCAACGCTATTTTCTTTCCTGAATTGAGGCCTTGCTAGAAGAAGTTTCGTTGTAAGTTTTTAATGGTTGTGAGAACAAATCTAGGGGTAGCCAGCGCAGAGAAGGTGTAGACATGAAGGGCTTGAAGGACAGCTCGGAGAAGAATGAGACGACTGGGAAGATTTAGAACTCGGTAGGTCCAGGAGGAGAGCCTCTTGGTAAAGGAGGATAATAGATGTTCCCACGAGGAGTTCCGGAGGTCATTGTCAATCAGGGGAATGCCAAGGTATTTGGACGAAAGGGAGCTTCTGTTGAAACCTAGGATTTCAGAGATATGAAGCTGAATCGGAGGTGGCGTATTGAAGATTTTTTTTTGGGATTTATCCTTGTTGCAGTCCAGCCCCGAGGCATCTGAGAAGGTTTGGAGAATTGCTAGAAGAGAGTTGGCTTCGCGGACCGTTGGGGTGCCCATTAAAAGCGTGTTGTCCACAAATTGACTGTGCGAGATAGGAGGGGAAATGCCATGCAAGGGTAAGCCTGTCAGACGGTTGCTTTCCATAGCTGCACGGATGGAACGACCAAGACCTTCGGTCATAATGATGAAGAGGAAAGAGGAGAGAGGATCTCCCTGTCTAATTCCTCTTGAGGGGGAGAAGGGTCGAGAGGGGACACCGTTGATAAGAATGGAGAAGAAAGTCGAGGAAGTTAGATTCAGAATCCAAGTCACCCGACTTTGATCAAAACCAAAAGCTAGGAGCATTGCCCGCATATATTCCCAGCTTATCTTATCAAAGGCTTTAGAGAGATCTAATTTGAGGAGCATACCTGGTGTTTTGGTCTTCTGCAGAGAGTGGATCACTTCATGTGCTAGGATGACGCTGTCCATGATTTGTCTGCCTTCAACATAGCTTGATTGCTCCGGGGATATAATTGTCGGTAAGATAGGCTTGAGTCTCCTAGCAATCAATTTTGTTAGGAGTTTGTAGATGACATTACAAAGAGCTATGGGTCTGAACTGCTTGGGGTGGTGTGCCTGCCCCTCTTTGGGTATTAAGGTGAGGAACGTCGCATTAAGAGCATGGAGGACTTGCCCAGTGGCTCTGGATTCTTCAAGAATTTCCCAAACCTCTACCCTGATCATCGGCCAGCAATGGTGGAAGAAATCATTGGTGAAGTCGTCAGGTCCAGGAGCCTTGCATTTGGGGGTGTCCTGAAGCGCTTGATCCACTTCCTCGATTGTAATGAGCCGGAGCAGGGCTGAGTTTTGCTCCTGGGTAACGAGGGAGGGCACATGCTGCGTGACCTTAGTAATGGCTGCATGTCTATCCGGGAGAGGTTCCGTGAGGAGATCTTGATAGTAGTCAATTAAGGTCGACTCCATGTCTTCGTGGGAGTGAATGGTCTCCCCGGCTGCAGAGACGAGACGCGTGATCTTATTGGAGTGCCTTATGTGGATGACATTCCTATGAAAGAATTTGGTATTGCGTTCCCCCTCCTTGAGCCATTGGATGCGCGATTTCTATTTCCATAGAATCTCTTCTTGTCTTTTCCTGGCTTCTAGCTGTTGACTTACTGTTTCTTCCTGGGCTTTTAGCTCATTCGTTAGCCCCTGTGTTCTGATCTGGTTTTGAATCTCGCCCATTCGTTCTGACAACTGCCTCTGGGAATCAAATATGTTGCCAAAGGTTTGCTTATTCCAAAGCTTGAGAAGTTGTTTGAGGTTTTTTAACTTCTGCTGAAATCTGTACATTTTTGAGCCGTGAGAGACCTCTGCCTCCCTCCACCAGTCCTGTATTTTTGCCTGGAAATCGGGATGGTCGAGCCAGCACTGTTCAAACCTGAAGGGTTTCTTTCCAGGCGTGGCTGGCACATCCAGCCAGAGCTGAATAGGCCAATGATCCGAACCAGAGAAATTCAGGATGGTAGCTTTCAGAGCTGTGCCTTCCAACATGAGGGAGTCAGAGATGAGGAACCGGTCTAGTTTGCAAGCAATTTGGTGTATTCTAGTTCTTCTATTTGTCCAGGTCTGAATGCCATTGATAGCCTCCAAGTCGATAAGGTGAAGGTTGTCTATGAGGCTATTGAAGTCATTGGTTTCTTGATCCAATCGTCTTGATTCGCCTTTTTTTTCCTCCAGGTTGCGAATGATATTGAAATCTCCTCCGATAATCCATCTATTATGCTGCATTAGATTGGATAAGTAGTTCAGATTCCTGAGGAAGGCCTGCTTCTCCCTTAGGCTGGACGGGCCATAGACATTTGTCAAGTGTCCCGGCTTGTTTGAGCCAATAAGCCTGTAATCTACTATAATGGACCATCTGGTGGCGATAAAGTTTTCCAGCAGCACTGAGTTGGTGTTCCAGAGGATAGCCAGTCCTCCAGCTGTACCTGTGGCCGCTGTTGAGACTGCTTCCCCTTGCTTCCAACAATAGGGAAGTAGTCTGTCGACATCTTCTGAGGTGCATTTTGTTTCCTGCAGAAGTACTATATCAGGTTTTTCCGCCAAAATCAGATCTCGTAGCAATTTTTGCTTGCTACGTCCATTGAGGCCTCTGATATTCCATGAGATGATCTTCATGATGACGGGGGGGTGGGGAGAGGAGGGAAGCTATCCGAGATCAGGTGGATTTTCCCTGAGTTTACCATGAAGTGGCCTATTTCTTGTATAAGCTTGTTGGTGGATTTCCTCCCTCCCTTCTTTTCGTCTTTCTGAGATTTACTTGGGTTTTTTGACTGACTACTCTGTATTCCCAGCCCTTGGCTAGCTCTTGCGGAGGACCCAGCTGAGGAGTTTAGGAAGACCTTGTGCACCTTTCGTAGTTGATCCCTGGGTATGGTGTATAGTTTTTGCTGCCTATAGGCGTGCTCGAGGTGCTCCAAATCCACCCCGGCTAGATCTTGCTCCTCCATCTCCATTTCTGCATCCCCGTCCTATGTCTCCAGAAAGTCCTGCGGATCCTGAGCCACGTTTAGGGGGGTGAGATCTGACTCCTTACCCTGTGGGGATCGTACCTCCCCTTGTCTGGCAGCTTGGGGGCCATTATCCGGAGGTGGTTCAGTGGGTTGTGTATGGGTTGCGGGGTTCTCTGGTTGATCTTGTAAAATGGCAAATTTATTACTAGTTGAGGGATCTTTACTTACTTGGGCTGGTTGCTTTCTTCCTCCTTGTCTTCTTTTCCCTGTTGGTTGAGTGAAGTCGTCCTTGTCTAAGCCTCTTTCTGGGTTCCCTTCTTTGTGAACAATATTGAGAGGGCATTCTCTGAAAAGATGGCTGTGTTCGTGGCATTTCCGGCATCGAAACAGAATGTGTTCGTAGTCGATGGTTTGGGTCCAGTCCTCGTCATGATATTCCAATATGATGGATCCTGGGAGCGGTTTGGCTATGTTCAGGTACACACAGATTCGCGCATAAGAGGTATAGCGCCTCTGTTTGGTGGCTTCAGAAGACTTAACATAGATGTCGATGGTGTTGCCTATGCCAGCCAGGACCTCCTCTAGCCAGAATTCCTGGGGGAGAGAGTATAATCTGATCCATACAGGTGCATGTGCAAAGTCCTCCTTTTCAGGGCTGAACTTCTCTGTCTAGAATCGTAAGAAGAGACCCGCCGAGTTGAAGAAGTACGGCCCCCTATCAAAGATGCGGTTGCGATCCTCAAGGTTATGGAGGATGATTGTGAAAAACCCCTTAGATCCCAATTGTAGCTCATAGTGACCTTTTGGTTTTAACCAATATTGTATCCATTTGATCAGGTCGCGCTCGGAAGGCCAGAGCCCCAGGGCATAGTCTCTCATATATTGCTTTTGCTCTTCTATGCGTGGTGAGCTGATAACATATTTTGGGGCTTGTGGCACTTGTGGAATACATTTACCTTGGCAAGGACAACAAGGAAGTTGCACAAAGCAACAGGAAGGATCTTTTATTCCAGGAGCCACTTACGCCCAGAACCCACAGACCATCATTCCCCACACGCCTGCTCCACCCCATGAGGATACACCTTCACTAATACAAGTCCATCGGCTAGTACCCCTCCCTTACCTTGGGCTTCAACAACAAGTTGGACTAGAAGTCTCAGAGTACTATAGTTGCTACGGGACTCCCTTCCAAGAGAACTCACTTCCCAACAAACTCTCTCACCTGGGAGAGTTGCTCACGGGCCTGACAACCTGCCTCTTCAACTAGTCTTTGACTCAGCTACAGTCGGGTACGGGTGATAACAACAACAACAACAGGAAAAAACGGTTATGGATGCCCAAAAGGAAACAACCTAATGTTAAGTCACAACACGGCTCAGACGACTACAATTGTGTCGGGCTTCACAGGAAGCAGCACAGGACAGCTTCACGGTTTCTGTTTCAAAGATGTGTGAGGGTATGCAAAGGTCAGACGACGGAGGTCTCAGGGTCAGACGATGGATGGGAGAATGGACTCACGAACTCACGCGGAGGATGGCCGAATGACCAGCGAACTACCAACACGATTTGACTCACGAGTTATTGGTTCCAAAGATCCATGATGGATGCCCCGGTTCACGGTTAAACAGTGGGTCAAGAATGGCAAGAGAACCCATAACACAGCTGACGCTTTAAGTTTTAACTGCATGAGCCCAGGTCGACACTTGTCTTCCTGGAGCTGCATGCGCTCCATTTAGCCTACATCCCTAACTACCAGGAACTTAGGATAACAAAACATATTATGTCCACCTTAGTTTTCAGGAAATAATATTAAAATATTATTCCTCTAGAGGTAAACCCCCTAGATTAGCCCCTAGGCCCAAATACTTAGCCCCCCTTCCTTGCCCTACCTAGTGGAGCTTAGTCCCCCATAACTCTTCTTTGTGGTCAGTCTACATGCAACAATGTTTATATTTTTATTAATGATCTGCATAATTACATATACAAAAAAATTAGCAGGCTCCTAACCTTGGCATCTGGCTCACCAACCTAATAAATACATAAGTTCCTCAACTTATAATCATTCGGCTCACCAACCTATAAGAAAAATTACAATTTAGCAGGGGCTCGGCCTTGGGGTATTACAAATGATACTTATCTTTTAGCTGGAGTAAATCCACCAAGCTCCACCCAGGGCAAGGGAATCCTAGACTAGGCTGAGGTTATAGGAAAACTGCACAATGCAACTGGAAGGATTCTCCCCAGGAGCCTTCTTATGCCCATTACTCATGGACTCTCATTCCCCACATGCATGTTCCTCCTAGGAGTATACACCTTCACTGTCACATAGTCCATCGACTACTTCACCTCCCTCTCAGGGTCTTGACAACAGGCCGGATCAGGAATTCTCAGAGCTTTGTAGTTGGTGTTGAACTCTCTCTGGGAGAAAACCACTTCCCAACAATATCTCTCACCTGGAGAGAGCTGCTCACAGGTCTGACAACCTGCCTCTTCCACCACGGGCCTGACAACCTGCTTCTTCAACCAGTTTCAACTCAATTCCCGCAAGGTAAGGACAACAACAAGGCTTAGTAGGGAACAAACGACAACAACAAACCACACTCAGTCCAGGCACTGTTTGGCCACAACAACCAACTGCAAAATGAGTATGAACACCCAAAACGGTAATAGTCAGACACTAAGACTCAGCATGCTCAGGTGACTACCCAAGTGCGTCAGTTTCCATAAAAGACACAGGACGACCCATGGATTATGGGTTTTAGAAATGCGTGAGGGTATGCCGGGGTTGATGATGGAGGTTTCCAGTTCAGACGAAGGATGACATAATACAAGAGTGAACCCCCAACATGGCTGACTTCTGCAGATTTAACTACATGCAACCAAGTCGACACTTGTCTTCTTGGAGATGCATGCGTTTCCTTTTGCACACGTTGCCTCTCCCAGGACTTGGGATAAAAACATGTCTTTTACACAGTTTTGGAATAATAATAAGTTATTATTCTCAAGGACTTAAGCCCCTAATCTTAGCCCCTCTTTCCAACCTTTCAGCCCCCTTTCTCTTACCCACCTTGTGGAAGCTTAGTCCCACGTCACTCTTTCTTCGTGGTCGGTCTACACACAACGATGTTTATATTTTTATTAATGATCTGCATATTTATACATACAAAGTCAGGCTCATTGGCCTTGGCATCTGGCTCACCAGCCTAATAAACACATAAGTCTCTCAGCTTATAACTACTCGGCTCACCAGCCTATAAACAAAATTACAATTTAGCAGGGGCTCAGCCTTGGGGTATTACAATCCCCTCCCCTTATTTTTGCACTGTCTTCAGTGCAATTCTCTACACAACATCAACAAGATTTCCAAAATTTTCAAAAAGATGCAGGTACTCTGCCCGCATAGCATCTTCATGCTCCCATGTTGTGTCCTCGAGACTGTACCAGGTCCACTGGACCTTTACAAGCCCTATGGCTTGATTCCGGAGCTGTTTTCTCTTCCGGTCCAATATGCGCACATGATGCACTTGCAAGACGCCTTTTTGCTCCACATGAATCACATTCCAATTGATTGCATGATTAGCATCGCGTATATATTTCTTAATTAATGAAATATGAAACACATTATGTACAATCATGGATGCAGACAATGCAAGCATATATGAAACTGGTCCAATCCTTTCTAGGATTTCAAATGGTCCACAAAATCTGGTTGCCAACTTCAAATAGTTTCCTAGCCTCAAGGAACTTTTGTTGGCTTTCACTTTCAGAAAAACATGTTCTCCCACTTTAAACTCTCTCTGGGTTATGTTTTTATCAACATAACTTTTCTGCCTGTCTTGGGAAGCTTTCAAATTTTGCTTAATCTTCAGCATTTGCTCTTCCATTTCCTTGAGCAACTCTGGCCCAACTATTGCTCTATTAGCTGGGTTATCCCAACTTATTGGAGTATTTCACTTTCTGTCATAAAGTGCTTCAAATGGGCTAATCTTCAATGATGCTTGATACCCATTGTTGTAGGTGAATTCTACCAAGTGTAGGTAGTATTCCCATTTAGATAGTTTGTCCATCAAATACATCCTTAGCATGTCTTCTATCACTTGGTTCACCCTCTATGTATGCCCATCAGACTCATGATGATAAGCAGTGCCAAAGTTCAGATTCCTTCTGAACCCCTTGAATAACCCTTTCCATAACTTTGAGGTAAAGTTTGGGTCCCTGTTAGACACAATTCTCTTGGGAATACCGTGCAATCGTGCTATTTCCCTCATAAAAATATCAACAATGTTAGCTTCCTTGTGAGTAGTCTTTAGTGGAATAAAATTGGGTAGCTTTCGTAAGCTTGTCCACCACCACCATGATTGAATCATGCTGCTTACTGGTTCCAGGCAATCCTGTGATGACATCCATTGTCACCACTTCCCACTTCCACTCAGGAATGGGTAAAGGTTGTAGCAACCCTGCTGGGTGTCTGTGCTTAGCTTTAACCTTTTGACACTTCATACATCTGGCGATGTATTCAACAATCTCTCTCTCCATACCTAGCCAAAAGTAATGGCTCTTGACTACTACCACAATTTTCTGATATCTAGGGTGCCCAACATAAGGCACATTATGCATTTCTTTCAAAATCATAAGTTTCAATTCCTGGACGTTAGGTACATTAGCTTTGTTTTTGTATAGGAGTGTTCCATCAGCTCCCAACTTATACTCTTCCACTTTCTGTAGCATCCTACCTTGTTGTATCTTTGCTACCAATTCCCTGTACTCCAAATCTGCATTTGCAGCTTCCAAAATTTTTCCCTTAATATCAGTCTGGTACATGCTAATGGTTGTAGCATGCAATTCGTTCATTCTCCTACCGAGTGCATCAACCACTTTGTTCTCTTTTCCTATGACATGCTTGATATCAAAGTCATATTCATAAAGAAACTCCAACCATCTACTCTGCCTAACATTCAAGGTAGGATGATCAAACAAATACTTCAAACTGTTGTGGTCTGTTCTCAGTTCGAACCTCTTTCCCATGAGGTAATTCCTCCATTTCTTCAGAGCGTGAACGATATCTGCCAACTCCAAATCATGAGTGGCATAGTTCTTTTCATGCTCTTTAAGCTTCCTAGACTCATAACATATCACAAATCCATTCTGGCTGAGAACTCCTCTCAGTCCTTCTTTGAATGCATCTATACACACTACAAAATCCTCATTTGGATATGCAATCCTTAGGATTGGAGCACTGGTTAACAACTGCTTCAATCACTGGAATCTTTTCTCACAATCTTCCGTCCATTGAAATTTATTCTCCTTCCTTTGCAAGGAAGTGATAGGGTAAGCTATCATTGAGAACCCTACAACGAACCTTTTGTAATAGTCGGCTAGACCCATAAAGGTTCTGACTTCTGTCACATTCTTAGGCATTGACCATTCTTTGATGGCTTCTATCTTCTCAGGATCCACAACTATCCCATCCTTTGAAATGATATGCCCCAAGTAATGGATCTTCTTTTGATAAAAAGAGCACTTGCTCAACTTGGCATACAGTTGGTGCTCTCATAGCACTTGCAACACCATCCTCAGATTTTGTTCATTCTCTTCCTCCAAATTGGAATACACCAGGATGTCATCCAATAAGACTATGATAAACTTGTCCAGATAGTCTCTGAATACACCATTCATTAAACACATAAAAACAATAGGTGCATTCGACAACCCAAATGGCACCACTGTGAATTCATAGTGACCATACCTTGTTCTGAAGGAGGTCTTACTGATGTCTTCATCCTTAATTCTTACATGGTGATATCCTGATCTAAGATCTATTTTCAAAAATATCTTAGCATCCTTCAACTGGTCAAAGAGATCATCGATCCACGACAAAGGATACTTGTTCTTAACAGTCACTTTGTTTAACTATCTGAAATCGATGCACAATCTCAATGTCCCATCCTTCTTTTTCATGAACAGGACTGGGGCACCCCAAGGTGACACACTTGGGCGTATATACCCCTTCTTCAACAACTATTCAAGCTGCAATTGCAGTTCTTTCATCTCTGGCGTACTCATTCTGTAAGGAGCTTTCGACACTTGAGCTTCTCTAGGCATCAAGATTACAGAGAAGTCAATATCTCTTTTTGGGGGTAATCCTGGTACCTCCTGGAATACATCCTCAAACTCCTTTAGTACCGCATGGTCTTCAATATTTGACACCTTATCCTCAGGTGCTTCCTCCAAGTGGACTGCAAATAATTGACAACCTTTCCTGTAGCACTTCTTCAGCTGCGTTGCTGAGATTTTTCTGACAGTGAATGCCTTGGGAATTCCCTGCACTTTCCTTGGGTTTCCTTCTTCATCCATGCAAGTGAATTCCTTGTTATGACAATCTAAGATGGTGTAGTGCTGGTCCAACCAGTCCATACCAATTAGGCAATCATAAGAACCTAAATGCAAGATATTCAGGTCTGCCTTAGTCCATTCATGTCCACTGGACATGATTTAACCGACTCAACAACTTTCCTCTTGGCTTCTATAGCCAGCTTCACCGGCCAAGATTTCTCATGCTTGCTTCTTGGTAAATGCAACATTTCCACCATTCTAGGATCTACATAACTATGACTAGCTCATGAGTCTATTAAAATAGTAAAGGCATGGTTATTGATCATACCTTCAACTTCAATCATGTGCCACTAATATTCTGCTTGCTTGTTTTCCAGGGCTACGTAGATCCTGGGTACTCTACTGCCCATGTCCTCCACTGTTTCAGCTTGTTGAACATTATGGACAACTCTCACTTTGCCATTTTTGTGGGGACAATCTCTGTACTTATGGTTTCCTTGATAGCCCCAACACTGAATGGGCATCTGCCTTGGCCTTTATTCCCCTATGTCAACCGTTCTCGGCTCTCTAAACGATCGCTGTCCTTGAGGACGATTTCTGAAGAAGGGAGGTTTGTTTCCCTTCTGCCTCTGCTCCTTCTTGAACTTCTTCTAGTCATCCCAAGCCTTCCGAAAAGTGGGATTTCCTCTTTGCTGCTCACATAAGCATTTCACTCTTCTTATCATTTTTTCCATAGTTTTTGGGTCATCATACTGAATCTTGTCTCCAATGGAAGGTGGTAGTCCACTCAAATACCTTTGAATTTTGACAGACTCATCCTTAATGAATGGAACATACTTCAGTAATTCCAAAAACCTTCACTCATATTCATCAATGGTCATGCTACCGAGCTTGAGTTCAAAGAACTCTTTCATTTTTCTGTCATAATATATTTTAGTCAAGTGTTTCTTTTCAAAATACATCTTGAATTATTTCCAAGTAAAATCTTTCTCTCTAATGTGTTTCACCTGCACAAGTTGATCCCACCACATGGATGCATTTCCTTTCAATTGATACATTGCAATTATTCCTTTTGCATGAGAGGAATAATTCTATAGTTGGAAATATTTCCTCATGCCAAGCAACCATGTTTCGACATCTTCCTCTTTCTGGTGTTCTCCATCAAATGTAGGAGGCTTAATCTTGTTCATTTCTCCCTTTAGTTCATCCACTCCAGATCTCCTGTGATTTCTGGTAGGAGATGGGCTTGAACTATAGTGTTCCTCCTTATTGGAATGTTTCGGGGAGTGGCGACGATGCATGCTAACGATTCTTGATCTTCTTTTCTTCTTAGGGGTATTGCGACTCCTTGATTTGCTTAAGTCAGTCTCCTTATCCAACTTCTTTTCAATTGTTTCTAGACTCTTCATCAACTTTAAGTTGAATTCTTCTTGTCAATCCTTGGATTTAAGGAGATTTCTGTTATCTGCTCGGTTATTCTGGGCATCTTTCTGCAATCGCTCAATGATTTTCATCATATGCCCTTCCTTATCTATCTCTTCTCTGTGTCCATTGGAGTTTGATCCTTCAAATCCCAAGTGGACGTCCATCCCTTTTACTTCATTCTCTAAACTGGAAGCAGTCCGTGCCTCTTCCATTCCTCTGCACTTAGTGTCAATTCGCTTCGGTCCTGACACTCATTGAACTCTGCAAACACAACGTGTAATCAAACATAATTTGTCAAGCCATCATTCCTTAACAAATCCCACAAAATTCATAAACCGAATCTGTTTTAAGAAACGTTCATATTTCATGAATTTTCCAATCTCTGCTCGGCTCTATAACACTTTCAGGCCTCAACTCTTTTCTCTTAGCCCCAACCCCTGTGACCATGGGTTGTGACCAAGCACTAGATCGATAGGCGCTTAATCAGGGTTTTGGGTTTCAAAGTCTTCATAATACATCACAACAAACTCTTAGAGTTCTGAATTAACGAACTCACAAAATAGGGTGGATCAATGATTTATGTCTACTCAACATCCAATGGCTAACACTCATTGTGGAACTTATGTCATTGATTCTTCGGGACTTTAGAGCTTCGAGACTTCTGAGCTTTAGAACTTTGGTTCTGGAAGCTTTCACGCTTACTTCCTTCCAATCTCGCAACTTTCGAACTTCCAGCTTGTCTATCCTCCGGGCCCACATAGTACAACTGTCACCAACTAAGGCGATGGCATGTGGTACGCCTAGAAAGGTCCACGTCACCCCAGGCGACGTCATCTGACCCCACCACGTCTACCCTTTCACTTCGAAACTTCAGGTTTAAGAAGTTTGTGCATCAACAATTTCCCCTTCTCTCGATTGCCGCAGTTCCAAACTATCCCTGGATAATCGACGATCCTTATCTCTCCTGCAACCAATGGTCGAGATCCACTTTGTGATTCCTTGCTTCGAAAGTGTTCACTTCTCTTCACTTCCAATCTTTCGATTTTGTGAATTTCGAATGGTTCTTGTGACTAACCTGTGCGTGACTTCTCAAGATCTAACGGTCAAGCTCTCCCCTCATATCTATGGTGTATATCTCTTCCGAGACCTCGTAGCTTCGGACTTCGGAAGTTTGTGCCTCAGCGCACCCCACTTCTCCCAATTGCCGAACTCCGATAGGATTCTAGGATAACCCTCCTGCACCTTCTCCAGATCTAACGGTCGTAAAAGGGTTTCCCTTCCTTCCGAACAGATCTTATGACCCAGATTACTCTGCGGCCTAATACCACTTCTGTCCTGGTTTTACGATACCGCTACTCCTCCTTAGCTTCATAACACGACCAAGGTAACTTCTTGGCACTCAGGAAGGTCCTGAGCTCCGAAATTAGTCCCACCAGACACGATTTCCACTTGAAACCTTGGGTCCAAATACCACTTATCCGGCCCATCCAGGCTCAACGTTGAAACCTTGGCTCTGATACCAATTTGTAACATCCCCAGCCACCAACAGTTCGGGCAATGCTACCACGTGGAAATACATACATACATAGATATATCTAACACACATTTTAATCAAAATAAAACAAATAACACAACGTTACTACTACCATACAGATTCAAATGTAATAGATAGTAATTCATATACGCAACAGAATACATAATAACATTCAAGCATCAAAGACATACATAACATAAAAATTAAGCACATTAATAATACTTATCTTTTCAACTGGAGTAACACCACCAACTACGTGCAGACCTTCCATGAACCTCCCAACCTTATACCACACTTCTCATCACGCTCGGCAGTGGGTCACCCCAGAGCTGGGACCAAGCTCCACCCAGGGCAAGGGAATCCTAGACTAGGCTGAGGTTACAGGAAAACCGCACAGTGCAACTGGAATGATTTTCCCAAGGAGCCTTCTTACGCCCAATACTCATGGAATCTCATTCCCCACATGTCTGTTCCGATCGGGAGTATACACCTTCACTGTCACGTAGTCCATCGGCTACTTCACCTCCCTCTCAGGGTCTTGGTAATAGGCCAGATCAAGAATTCTCAAAGCTTTGTAGCTGGTGTTGGACTCTCTCTGGGAAAAACCACTTCCCAAAAAACTCTCTCACATGGAGAGAGCTGCTCACAGGTATGACAACCTGCCTCTTCCACCACGAGCCTGCCAACCCGCTTCTTCAACCAATTCAACTTAATTCCCGCAAGGTAAGGACAACAACAAGGCTTAGTAGGGAACATACGATGACATAAATCCACACTCAGTCCAGGAGTTGCGTGGCCACAACAACCAACTAGAAAATGTGTATGGACACCCAAAATGGTAACAATGAGACGCTAAGACTCAACACACTCAGGGGACTACCCAAGTGCGTCGAGTTCCACAAAAGACACAGGATGACCCACGGATTATGGGTTTTAGAGATGCGTGAGGGTATGCCGGGGTCGATGATGGAGGTTTCCGATTTAGACGGAGGATGACAGAATACAAGAGCAAACCCCCAACATGGTTGACTTCTGCAACTTTAACTGCATGCGCCCGGGTCGACACTTGGCTTCCTGGAGCTGCATGCGTTTCCTTTTGCACACGTTGCCTCTCCCAGGACTTAAGATAAAAACATGTCTGTTACACAGTTTTGGAATAATAATAAATTATTATTCTTAAGGACTTAAGCCCCTAAGATTAGCCCCCTTTCCCTTACCCACCTTGTGGAAGCTTAGTCCCCCATCACTCTTTCTTCGTGGTCGGTTTGCAGGCAGCGATGTTTATATTTTTATTAATGATCTGCATATTTACACATACAAAGTCAGGCTCATTGGCCTTGGCATTTCTCTCACCACCCTAATAAACACATAAGTCTCTCGGCTTATAACCACTTGGCTCACCAGCCTATAAACCAAATTACAATTTAGTAGGGGCTCAACCTTGGGGTATTACACTACTAGTTATTCATTTTCTACTTTGTCAAATATATTTAGAAAATATTTTATATTATCTTGATGATTCAGAGAATCATAAGTCCAAAACTTCATCTCAGATATTAGAAAAAAACCCTCGGTTTCTTCTTGTGTTACCCAAGTCGATGAATCTTTGTTTTTTTTTCCTTCTGAAAGTAATGATCAACCTTATGCATCAACGTCTTTTGAAAGCTTTCTTGATCAAATTCTTATTCCTCTAGAGCCCAATCAATATTGCAAACCAATTGAGAATGATATTAATTTTTCACTGCCTTCAGTCTCCAATATACCCTATGATCAACCTATTAACATTCACCCATGTGATTTAAACATATACAAACCTCTTAAGCTGTCATCTATCCTTCATGATCTACCTTCCAATTTTTTCAGGTATCTTCCCACATCCAATGGAGAAGATGATGTTACAACAAAAAAACACATGGCATCATTTGAACTCCTCACGGATTTCTTAGAAATTCAATACGAAGATATCTTTATGAGAATGTTCACTCATTATTTAGTAGATGAGGTCAAGAGATGGTTTAAAGACTTACCATCTGAATCAATTTTTCTCTGGGATGACTTTCATGATTTTTTCTTGCACAAATGGGATGAAAGAAAATCTCATCATCAATACTTATTTGAGTTTTATGCTACGAAAATAATGAATGATGAAACTGTTCTGAAATTCAACAGAAGATTTCATAGTTTATATTATAATTTTCCTGTTGAGATTCGTCTTTCTGAATAAGCTGCCAAGGTATACTATGCATTAGCATATCATCTCGATTTGACTTTTTATCTCAAAGAAAGAAAGTCCCCAACATTGGAACAAATGTATATTGATGCTGAGGAAATTGAAAACAATCTTTAGACCTGTGGGAAACTTAATAATCAAATAAAAGATCAGGATTCAAATGCAAAGAAGCAGAGAGAAGAAGAGGAACAAGAAAAATAAGATATATATTTTTCTTTGCTTCATATTGCCGAAAAACAAGATAAGTATTTTATTTCAAATCAACAATATTTCAATGATTGGGAAGATGATTTTTGTATGATTTTCATGGATTTATTGAAGAAGAAGGTGACCAAGAACTGGAACAAAAAAAGTATTACAACATTTATAATGAAGAAAAAAACATTGTACATATTAATCAATAAACCATTCTGCGGATTGAGGGATCTATTTTAAAGGATCATCATAGGGTTGTTGAGTCATCAAGAAATCTGGTATATACTCTTGAATTTGAAAATGAAAGTTTTTTGCTTCACTTCACAGACATTACATCATCAAAACTTTGAAGAATATATGCTTGAAATAAACCAAAATAAGTCAGGTAGCATTAGTTTACCATTATATTTTCTTCATAATTATATTTCAAAAGAAATGTTATGTGAAGCATATTATTTGGGAGATCTTGAATGTCAATCTTTTGAAAAAAAAACTAAAAGAAATGCCAATACCAATTCCAGAGTTGCAACCCTCTGATGATAATTTTATTCATGTTGATTTTCAAGAACAAGAAGGGTAGACTTTATATTTATCATCTTCAGATATTTTAAATAATTTTTCATTTTATAATGAATATGAATATATTTATACTACATTTCTTGAAGATGGGATGATTCTTGAAGAGAAAGAATTTTTTGAAATAGGTTTTGAAAAATACATTAGCTATGGACAGATTTATGAAAATTATCATAAAGAGATAGCTCATTGTTCTTTACCTATTAATCAAAATCAAGACTTTTTTGAGCATGTTTCTTTTCTTTCTCTTGAAATTTATGAAAAGAGTCAAGCATATACTGAAGTTTCTAAAAGTACGTGGTTGACCTCTGATTTATACTACAATCTTATTTACTTAAGTTCTAATAATGAATTTTATGAATAATGTCGACAAAATAATAAAGATTTTGTTGCTCTTGATTGTTAAGAAGTTTATGATACACCAGAGCAACTATGTCTTCAGAATCAAGAGACAAACTTTCATGATCTAGTAGAAATGTGGATGGAGTTTTTATTGTACAACAAGTTGAATATCACAGGTTTCAACACTTTATCAGTTTGTGACCTAGAGGAACCTCCCCTTAGTAATACATCAAGAAAAATTTCACAAACTCAGTTTAGTCATTTGTACAAGGAAGATAGATTTGTGGAATGTTTATTTTTTATTGCTGACCAAGAGGTGGTAATTCTTCATATTTTTCAATATCCTTTTGCAATCCACTTGAAATCACGAGGTTGTGTGGATTTTTTAGTATCTTTTCTCTGTAAGTATGAAAATCAATTGTATGGTAAGTCGCCCATTACTCTTCTACTGCAATTATTATTCATGTTTTTCTCAAACATTTGTAGAGAAAGAGTTTATAATTTAAGTAACTAAATGCTTTCATGGCTACATTGGAAGTATGGTATGAATTGATTAAGCATTTCATTAGCTTAGAATATGATCAAATTGTATATAAAATTTGAGCATTTCTTTTTAGTTTGCATAATTGTTTTTAGGATTGTTTTTATATAGTGTTGTTATTAGTTAGATTAGTTTAGGTTGAATAATGAAACTAAACTTTGTTGACCACTTACATTTATTCTAATCTCTATAGAAATGATAGAATTTAGTTATAGATAAAATTTCAAATATGTTATTTGCACAAATAAGGTGAAAATCATTTCCTTTCTTCATCGTTATTGAAATGGTATAATTTGGGTACTTCCTCAAAATCTGAGCTGTTATATTAGATGATCACTAATAATTTTATCAAGGAAAACTTTAAAGAACAAATGATAAAATATTTTTGTACTCATAGGAAAATATATGGTTAGCCTTGAGAAGGAACTAATCTCAAGGTTTACTTTTAACTTGTAGACAATTCCACTTGATTATATATCTTCAACAATCATCATTCCATAATGTTAGTTCACATTGATTGTCCCCATCCCACATAAATAAATAGAATGTTAAAACATATGGTGAAAGGAAATTCATAAAATGATTGCCCCCATCTCGTCCAAAAGAGATGATGAAAGGAAATTCATCTAAATGATTGCTCTCATCTCAAATCAATTAAATAAAGTTAAATAGTGGGATGGTGAAAGGAAATTCAAGATTGGGGAATACAAATATCTTCACTAGGGTTATGGATGCCTCGATGGTAGTGAAACAATGTTTATGATGACAGTTATGAACTGAAACTACATATCTTTACCCAAACCATGTTATTAGTCATCTTCAGGATTTTCTATACTCTAATCCAACTGAGTTTTATTTATAAAAATATAAAGAATTAATTTTCCCCTTTAGTTAAGACAATCATCAGTTTGAAATCTAATGTTTTAGCTTGATTCTAATTAATTACCTTAGATAACTCATGAGTAGATTTTGATGCAGGAAATTCTTTAATAACTTTACTTAAAATATAAAATTCATCATGCTTTGAAATTTCAAATTTTAGTAATTCTAATGTTTCTGAAATGATATTTATATTGAAAAGTAAGAAAAGAGTTTTGGTTTTAATTAGATTCATTTTAGGAAATAATGACTTCATTTCCAAATAAAAAAGGCACAAGGTCTGTTGTTCTTTTGTGCCTCGCAAGGAGACACAATCTCCAGATGGAGCCTAATGTTGGAACATAGAATAAATTCTACATGAAAAAATTAATATTTTATTACAATAGGCGTTTTGAATTTACTTGCGTGAGAGTTTGGCTTTATTTTTTGACTAATGAGAGCATTTTGTGGAGGTCAAAACATATCTCCCTAATTTTTTCTTAAAAATAAAGGGTCCTCATATAAAAATTTCAGAATATTGCATAGATTCGCTTTTTGTTTCTCGTTTTTTTTTTTTTTTTCCATATTTTTTTTTTAATAAACTCATTTTTTTTCCTCTCCTCGAGAGCTTTCTGACTATATAAAATTTGGCTCATTTCGACTCTCGGATCAAAAGTTATGGCCTTTTGAAGATTTACGTTTTTCCACAGTTTTGATGATGTGGCAGTACAAATGTGGCAAACATTTGTAGGTGGCGCTTCCACATCATCACCACATCAATATTAGTTGTCACATCTCTTGCGTATTTTTTTATTTTATTAATTTTATATTATTTTATTAGGTTTCTATTATTTATTCTTTTATTTTATATTTTATACTTTAGGGGTGAATGTCAAAGTTCAAAATTTGCCTCATTCCGACTCTCGGATCAAAAGTTATGGCCTTTTCAAGTTTTATGTTTTTCCACTGTTTTATTTCCACTGTTTTGATGACGTGGCAATACAAACTTGGAAAACATTTGTAGGTGACGCTTCCACATCAGCATTAGTTGTCACATCTCGCGTATTCTTGTATTTTATTAATTTTATATTATTTTATTAGATTTTTATTATTTATTCTTTTATTTATATTTTATACTTCGGGGGTGAATGTCAAAGTTCAAAATTTGGCTCATTCCGACTCTCAGATCAAAAGTTATGGCCTTTTGAAGTTTTACATTTTTCCATTGTTTTAATAACGTGACAGTACATACTTGACACACATTTGTAGGTGACGCTTCCACATCATCACCACATCAACATTAGTTGCCACATATCAAATTTGGCTCATTCCGACTCTCGGATCAAAAGTTATGGCTTTTTGAAGTTTTACATTTTTCCATTGTTTTAATAATGTGGTAGTACATACTTGACACACATTTGTAGGTGGCGCTTCCACATCATCACCACATCAACATTAGTTGTCACATCTCTTGCATAGATAAAAAGTTATGGCCTTTTGAAGTTTTATGTTTTTCCACTGTTTTAATAACGTGGCAGTACAGACTTGGCACACATTTGTAGGTGGCGCTTCCACATCAACATTAGTTGTCACATCTCTTGCGTATTCTTGTATTTTATTATTATTATTTTTTTTTGTAAATACGAAGTATATGTATATTAAGAGCCTTCTAAAGCTGAAGTAGAGTAGCAAAATACAGAGATATCCATGCTGCAGTTACTGGACTGCCCCAACAAAGGGGAAACCAGTCCAGCCAGCTCATGAGTCAACCAAGTCATAGGTTAATCTAGTAAAAAAACATTATTCAAACTTTTTATCATCTAAGACTAAGAGACTGACAAGACTTGAACACACGCTAAAGACATAGACACCTGGCATATAGCTTGGCCACGTGGCGTGGAGGTCCTCTGTCCAAGGCTCTTCCTCAACATACGTCATTTGGTCTGCCCATTGCCGTCCCCCTTCCTCGTTGCACACAATTCCATCATCTTTGCTCTCTCGCTCATCCTTCTCTTGTTCCATTTCTGTTGGGCGTTGCTCCTTGTCCAGACCTTCACCTGTAGCGGCAACGGGTTCCTCCATTGGAGCAGTTTCAACCGGGTCCAAGGAAAGAGCCTCATGCATGGAAGAGAGAATTTGAAGAAAGCTCGCCACCTTCTCGTCTGTATCCTGTAGGCGAAAATGAAGATCTGCCATCCCTTGCCTGAGTTCAAAGACCAGGTCGTACAATATCGTTAGGCAGTCTCTGAACTGCGCCCTATCGAAGGAGTCAGTGAAATGGTGTCCATCCCTCTTAGGCGCATCATGAGGAGAAGGGTCGCAGCCTAGGTTGCCCAGGGGGTCAAGGATTGGCGTGGGGGCACAGGGATTCACCGGGGGGTCTTGAAAGTATCGCAAGAGTGAAGTTGGCGATCGGGGGATTATGGCTAGAGAAGTGAACTGCGCGTTCTGCGGAACTTGCGAGGAAGCATAGTTGAAATCAGACTGAAGGCGGGGGGAAGAACAGATGGAGGGCGAGTCAGGAGGTGTGACCGAGGGCCGACGAGGCTTCCAGGGAGAGCCCCTCCTCGGTCTTCCCCTTGGTCGAGTCATAAGGTGCACAGTGCGACTGGTAGAAGAGACTAAGAGCACCTGGTGAAGGAGAATGGCAGGGGCGACATCGAACTAGAGGGATTGAGCAGAGTCAAGCCTGTGCTGCGAAGGGATGAGCCCTGCGGACAACAAGCAGGGGTAAATGACAAGCATTGTGAGCCAAACCATTTGAAATCGCTGAGAAGGGGAGGGGACTGCGTAAATGCTCCCTCGTATCGCCATTAAGGCCATTTAAGCTCAGTGGAGGGTGGCGGGCTGTGGCACAAGCCCATCACGTGGCTCCATGCCTCGGTGGCTGGTGCCTGCCCCCATCGCATGCCACGGTGACCGCACTAACACCCCATCCAGGGTGTATTTTATTAATTTTATTGTATATATTAATTTTATATTATTTTATAATTCTCGTATTTTATTAATTTTATTGTATATATTAATTTTATATTATTTTACATTTTTCCACTGTTTTAATAACGTGGCAGTGCAGACTTGGCACACATTTGTAGGTGGCGCTTCCACATCAACATTAGTTGTCACATCTCTTGCGTATTCTTGTATTTTATTAATTTTATTGAATTTGGCTCATTCCGACTCTCGGATCAAAAGTCATGGCCTTTTGAAGTTTTACATTTTTCCATTGTTTTAATAACGTGGCAGTATAGACTTGACACACATTTGTAGGTGATGCTTCCACATCATCACCACATCAACATTAGTTGTCACATCTCTTGCGTAGATCAAAAGTTATTATTTTACATTTTTCCATTGTTTTAATAACGTGGCAGTATAGACTTGGCACACATTTGTAGGTGGCGCTTCCACATCAACATTAGTTGTCACATCTCTTGCGTATTCTTGTATTTTATTAATTTTATTGAATTTGGCTCATTCCGACTCTCGGATCAAATGTTATGGCCTTTTGAAGTTTTAAGTTTTTCCATTATTTTAATAACGTGGCAGTACAAATTTGACACACATTTGTAGGTGACGCTTCCACATCATCACCACATCAACCTTAGTTGTCACATCTCTTGCATAGATCAAAAGTTATGACCTTTTGAAGTTTTACGTTTTTCCATTGTTTTAATAACGTGGCAGTACAGACTTGGCACACATTTGTAGGTGGCGCTGTCACATCAACATTAGTTGTCACATCTCTTGTATTTTATTAATTTTATTGTATATATTAATTTTATATTATTTTATTAGGTTTTTATTATTTGTAGATTTGACACACATTTGTAGGTGACGCTTCCACATCATCACCACATTAACATTAGTTGTCACATCTCTTGCGTAGATCAAAAGTTATGACCTTTTGAAGTTTTATGTTTTTCCACCGTTTTAATAACGTGGAAGTACAGACTTGGCACACATTTGTAGGTGGTGCTGTCACATCAACATTAGTTGTCACATCTCTTGTATTTTATTAATTTTATTGTATATATTAATTTTATATTATTTTATTAGGTTTTTATTATTTGTAGGTGGCGCTGTCACATCAACATTAGTTGTCACATTTCTTGTATTTTATTAATTTTATATTATTTTATTAGGTTTTTATTATTTGTAGATTTGACACACATTTGTAGGTGACGCTTCCACATCATCACCACATCAACATTAGTTGTCACATCTCTTGCGTAGATCAAAAGTTATGACATTTTGAAGTTTTATGTTTTTCCACTGTTTTAATAACGTGGCAGTACAGACTTGTCACACATTTGTAGGTGGCGCTGTTACATCAACACTAGTTGTCACATCTCTTGTATTTTATTAATTTTATTGTATATATTAATTTTATATTATTTTATTAGGTTTTTATTATTTGTAGGTGACGCTGTCACAACAACATTAGTTGTCACATCTCTTGTATTTTATTAATTTTATTGTATATTTCACATCTCTTGCGTAGATCAAAAGTTATATCATTATTTTATTACGTTTTTTTGTCACATCTCTTGTATTTTATTAATTTTATTGTATATGTCACATCTCTTGCGTAGATCAAAAGTTATGAATTTTATTGTATATGTCACATCTATTGTATTTTATTAATTTTATATTATTTTATTAGGTTTTTATTATTTGTAGGTGACGTTGTCACATCAACATTAGTTGTCACATCATTATTTTATTAGGTTTTTTTTGTCACATCTCTTGTATTTTATTAATTTTATTGTATATGTCACGTCTCTTGCGTAGATCAAAAGTTATATCATTATTTTATTAGTTTTTTTTGTCACATCTCTTGTATTTTATTAATTTTATTGTATATGTCACATTTCTTGCGTAGATCAAAAGTTATGACCTTTTGAAGTTTTACATTTTTCCATTGTTTTAATAACGTGGTAGTACAGACTTGGCACACATTTGTAGGTTTATTAATTTTATATTGTTTTATTAGGTTTTTATTATTTGTAGGTGACGCTGTCACATCAACATTAGTTGTCACATCATTATTTTATTAGGTTTTTTTGTCACATCTCTTGTATTTTATTAATTTTTTTGTATATGTCACATCTCTTGCGTAGATCAGAAGTTATATCATTATTTTATTAGTTTTTTTTGTCACATCTCTTGTATTTTATTAATTTTATTGTATATGTCACATCTCTTGCGTAGATCAAAAGTTATGACCTTTTGAAGTTTTACCTTTTTCCACTATTTTAATAACGTGGTAGTACATCAACATTAGTTGTCACATCATTATTTTATTAGGTTTTTTTGTCACATCTCTTGTATTTTATTAATTTTATTGTATATGTCACATCTCTTGCGTAGATCAAAAGTTATATCATTATTTTATTAGGTTTTTTTGTCACATCTCTTGTATTTTATTAATTTTATTGTATATGTCACATCTCTTGCGTAGATCAAAAGTTATGACCTTTTGAAGTTTCACGTTTTTCCACTGTTTTAATAACGTGGTAGTACAGACTTGGCACACATTTGTAGGTGGCGTTGTCACATCTATTGTATTTTATTAATTTTATATTATTTTATTAGGTTTTTATTATTTGTAGGTGACGCTTGTAGGTTTTTTTGTCACATCTCTTGTATTTTATTAATTTTATTGTATATGTCACATCTCTTGCGTAGATCAAAAGTTATGACCTTTTGAAGTTTTACGTTTTTCCACTGTTTTAATAACGTGGTAGTACAGACTTGGCACACATTTGTAGGTGGCGTTGTCACATCTATTGTATTTTATTAATTTTATATTATTTTATTAGGTTTTTATTATTTGTAGGTGATGTTGTCACATCAACATTAGTTGTCACATCTCTTGTATTTTATTAATTTTATTGTATATGTCACATCTCTTGTGTAGATCAAAAGTTATGACCTTTTGAAGTTTTACGTTTTTCCACTGTTTTAATAACATGGTAGTACAGACTTGGCACACATTTGTAGGTGGCGTTGTCACATCTATTGTATTTTATTAATTTTATATTATTTTATTAGGTTTTTATTATTTGTAGGTGACGCTTGTAGGTTTTTTTGTCACATCTCTTGTATTTTATTAATTTTATTGTATATGTCACATCTCTTGCGTAGATCAAAAGTTATGACCTTTTGAAGTTTTACGTTTTTCCACTGTTTTAATAACGTGGTAGTACAGACTTGGCACACATTTGTAGGTGGCGTTGTCACATCTATTGCATTTTATTATTTTTATATTATTTTATTAGGTTTTTATTATTTATAGGTGACGCTGTCACATCAACATTAGTTGTCACATCTCTTGTATTTTATTACTTTTATTGTATATATTAATTTTATATTATTTTATTAGGTTTTTATTATCTCTTGTATTTTATTACTTTTATTAGGTGACGCTGTCACATCAACATTAGTTGTCACATCTCTTCTTGGCACACATTTGTAGGTGGTTATTACTTTTATTGTATATATTAATTTTATATTATTTTATTAGTTTTTTATTATCTCTTGTATTTTATTACTTTTATTAGGTGACGTTGTCACATCAACATTAGTTGTCACATCTCTTGTATTTTATTACTTTTATTAGGTGACGCTGTCACATCAACATTAGTTGTCACATCTCTTGTATTTTATTACTTTTATTGTATATATTAATTTTATATTATTTTATTAGGTTTTTATTATTTATTCTTTTAGAATTAAGATCTTTTATTATATTTATATTTTATAATTAAAATTTACTTAAATGTTCCCTACACCTTGGTCTCCACTCCACGTTAACATAAGTACTCCATGTACCCATTTGTTTATAAACATTAAAGATTTGTTTCATCCCATGCATGTAGGATTAATAATTTTTTACTTTTTAAAACTTACCCAAAACACACCAACTGTTCACCAATGTGCACATTGATAGTTACAGGACCCTGACTTCGGGATGTCATATCTTGATATCTGGGGCACAAAATTAGGCCCACGATACCTCGTTGGAAAGATAAGATCGAGGATAATGATATGGAAATATTTATTTCAACAAATTTGCAAGAAAAATGCTCCAAAAAGTTATCAGAAAATAGGCCACGAATTTGAAACAATTTGAGTTTCTTGTATGAATGTTTAGAAAAGCTGGAGTGTCAGGACATTTTTCCATATTGAGATTTCTTTCCGGATTGTCCATATGCCAATAATAAAAAATATGGAAAGCGATTTAAGCTCATATTGGGGATTTATCTTTATTTTAGATTTCATTCTCTACGGAGAAAGGATTTTAATAATTTTTAGAATTAGTTTTGCTTTTGATTTTAATTAGGTTTTTAATGAAAATTGGTTGATCTTCTGCACAAATTTTGGCAGGTTGTTATCACTTGGTACCCGAGGATTTCTGGATTAGAGTTTCAGGAAGGAAAAACAATATTTTTCTCCCAAAAAGTTAGAAAATAATATTTTTCTATTTTGAGAGAGGAACTGTGTGCTTATAAAAAGAGCTCTGTATGAGGGGAAAAGGGGAATTAAAAGTTTAGGTATTTTTCTTAGCAACAAAGATACATTTTCTGTAAATCCTATGTGTTGTTGTAAACATTCTCATACAACAAGAATTAATTCATTGGACTCATTGCTCATTTCTCTTAGAGCCTTGTCCTTTTTTCATTTTTTCTGTTTTAAGCTTCTCATTATGTCATCTTTGTTCATTTTTATTTTGCAGTAAAATTATTGTTAGGGTTGAATGTCTAACTATTTGGTACAACCTTCACTGTTTAAAACATATATGAAGCTTTTAGATCTCATATTTCCATATATATGTTGTGAGCTTTGATTGGACCTAAGTTTTACGGTTAAACCTAATGAATGAGAAAGGATTTATTTCCTTCTTTTCATATAATATTGATCATAACCCTAATATGTTATGTCTACATTCACCTTTTGATTTGTTGGATTCATCATTGGCAATGAAGAGTAAATAATTTGTTCTTCATCTGAGACATGTAGAGGATTCTTTTTTCCTCTATAAGGTCTAAGGTTTTGTGTTATTCTTCCATTCTTCCACCTTCATTTATCAACTTTTGTGCTATGACAAATGAGAATCCATGTCCAATGGACTTAGTCTTCTGATTTGAGAGGCTTACAACCCTTTATTCAGTATGTTGTATTATATCCTTAAACTTGTTTATCCTTTGTTTTATTCTCTTAAATATGGCCAGTGTATTTCATTGTAAAGTTGTTGCTTGGTGTGAGTGAGTAGAATGTTTTTAAAAATCATAATAGGGAGCTCCCTTTGGCTGGAAGGGCCAGCTTGCCAGTCAGAAGTTGATTGAAAATGTGTTAGGCATTTCTCTTTTGTAGTCGAGAGAAATATCTAGTAACAACAAGGGCCTTGGATTAGATTTGGAAAGATAACTCTCCAAGGATGGTAAAAAATTTAGGAGTCTAATTTAGGGAGATTTAAATCCATTTTTCGTATAAGTATAGTCAAGAACATCCTCTAACACAAAATTTAAACACAAGTTCACGTGAGGAAGAGTCAAGGAGATAACCTCTCCAAGGCTTGACCGAGCATTGTAGAGAGATCGTATTTTGGGGGTTTTTCTAGTGTCCATACCTCTGTGAGAGGTGGTGCTTTCAAAGCTTCAGGATTTGTTACCCTTCCCATATGTTCGATCCTGACTATTGACTATACCCCCAGACGCTGATTGTGAGTTGGTATCCTTAGTTTATTTTCCTAGGTATCTTAGAGGTGACCGTGGGGGGTTTCCCATAGTACCTGAGGAAGACGTCATATCACGCTAGCAGTACCCCTAGAGGGTGCCCCACGAAGCAAGGTTTAATTTCACTAGGTAGGGCTAGTAAGTGGAGGTCGGGGTAACTACTTCCCACTCCTTCGTTCATCGGTCTCAGGACTTGGTCAAACCATGTTGATTTTTGAAAGGTCCCTTTCCACTTTTTTATTGATTTGGAATCAGGACCTTATCCACATGGGTTGAAGTTTTGAAGAAGTTTTTTGTTTGCGATGTTTCTCTTAGGATTTTTTAGCAGAGCGCTGCTTTTTATAGTTGGTATTAGGTTGTGCCTGTATCACCGCTTTTGGATCATTGATTCGAGGTGGCCGACCAATCACTATGCTGGTCGAGAAGGACCTATGGTCTTTCTCTTGAAAGTGTGGAGCCACCTCCTAGAATGCATATGTTTTTATACCACTGATTCACCAGAGTCAATGCGTGAGACTTTTTCGAACATGAACAATCTCACAAGGGATGAACCTATGCATAAGAACGATATGGAAAAAGTTATTGAGGATACCAACCAATGTATCCCTTCCGAAGGGAATTCATGTTCTTTTCCTTTCTTTGGAAACGTTGGTGACCCCTTGATGGCCACTTTGAACATTCCTGGGTTGAATGTAGGAATATCAGTTTGGTTGTGGACTAGTACTAAGAATGTCATGAATGCTATTGATGCTTCTCAAATAAGCACTTTATGTCATGGGCATCGATTGGATGTTGATCTTTTACCTTCTGTATCCACAAAGTCTAATTCTCCTTCTCCCTCTTCTAGTGAAATTCTAGCTACTAGTAACTAGAAGTCTAAAAGGAATAGGAAGAGGAAGGGTAAGAACATGAAGTCACCAACCTCTGCTAGTGACATTGGAGATGAGCCATCAACCTCTGCAAGTTATGATGGGAGAAAAATTCCAGTCACTGCAATTCATACTGGCCTTATTTCACCAACCTCTACAAGTCATGTTGGAGATCTGCAACTAGCTGATGCAAGTCACGTTGGGGCTAAAATCCCAGTCTATGTAAGTCATACTAGCATCAAGTCTCTAGCCTCTGCGAGTCATGTTGAAGACCAAAAACTACCCTCTACGAGTCATGATGGGAGTGAAAGTCTAGTCCCTGCAAGTCATACTGGCATCAAGTCTCTAGCTTCTGTGAGTCATGTTGGAGACCAACAACCAACCTATACAAGTCATGTTGGGAGCGAAAGTCCAGTCTCTATGAGTCATACTGGCATCAAGTCACCAACCTATGCAAGTCATGTTGGAGACCCACACTCAGCCTCTATTAGTCATGTTGAGAGAAACCCACCAACCACTACAAGTCATGCTGGGGGAAAGCAACCAACCATTGCAAGTCGTGTTGTGGGCATCGATAATGTTGAGAAACCTAGATGGATAGGACGTAAGCCTAATTTCCCTTGTAATATTTGCGAGGGATATCACCTTACTTATATGTGCCCTCATATTCCAGTGGTACAAAGATTGTGGTCCTTGTATGACAACCCTTGTAGTTTTGATTCATCTTATGTTTCCCAACAACTTGTTCAACTAGTGGTTGAGGAAGTGATCTCATCAATGCAATATTCAGTTGATCCTACTCCTCTTGGAGAGTGTCGATCCTAAGGAAGCGATCTCGCCGATGAAATATTCAGCTAATCCTACTCTTATTTTTGGGAGTGATACATCTTTTTACCATGTATTTATAATTTTCAATTCAATACCTTCTGAACAAGGGGCTATTCCACTCTCTTCAGGTACACTCCCCCCAAGTCCTAGGAAAATTTCCTTTGATTGGAATGATCTCATGGAGCCTCGCCTTCCTTCATATGCACCTTTTCAAATAATGGTTCTAGTTAAATCTAATTTGAAATGCATTCACTGATGTATTATGGATGAAGGATCCTCTACAAATATTTTATCCTCCTCATCTTGGCAAGCTTTAGGTTCTCCCAAGATTGTGTCAGCTACCAGTGAGATGTTGGCTTTCGACAAAAGACCTAGAGAATGTTTGGGGATTCTTCCTTATTTACCTATCATGTTAGGTGGGAAGAATATCCTAGTTGATATGTTAGTGGTGCCAGGCCCTTAATAATTTAATATGCTTCTTGGGTGTGATTATGTATATGCTATGAATGTTGTGGTGTATACCCTCTTTAGTGTGATGCATTTTCCTCACAATGGAAGCATTGTCACTGCTAATCATATTTAATATGATAATCACCATCCTAGTTTGAATTTATCTTAGGTTTCCCCTTTCAACTTTGTATGTTCCTAGTGTTTGAGTAGACTCTACCTTGCCACGAGTGAATTATGTGGAGTCTTATCCTTGATATTCAATTTCTCTTGAGAAAGGATATTTACAGTCATATTTTCCTTCTCAAGGCAGGGTCTCGACAATTGATCATGTGGTTTATCCAATGGGGGCATGGGAGCCCTTGCTTCCCCCTTTCGGCCCGAGTAATCTTGAGTTTCCTCTCGAGTTTGATCTTATTGTTTGTGAGAACTCGAGCCCTGGTATGTGCATGTCATCGAGTCCTAATTTCTTGGATGTTGAATTGGCTTCGGATGAGGCCATCCTTAAAGCTTTGATTATGGATCCTTGACTTCTTCTTGAACTGGATTCTTTACAACTTGGTTACCGAATAATCCCTTGGCCTGAGCCTAGTAATGGGCTTGACCTAGAGAACTACTATGCACAAGTCACAAGGCTGTGCGATCCTCTATACATATTTTACTTTTAGGGTTTCTTGTTTTCAAGTCTTGTATTCCATAGCACATGTTACCATCATAGGTTTCTATATTGGAATTATTAACTTCTTAGTGAGTGTTTTTGGTATTATATACAAGACTTTGAAGACATTTTATTTGGTGCCTCTTTTGACGTGTTGATCCGTTCTGATAGGTAATGATCTTGAAACTGGAATATAGGTTAGATTTCCCCCCTCATGCATTTTTTCATTATCCATTTTCTATTTCATTTGGCCTTAGGATCGACCACACTAATTTGTGACATGGAACCTCCTTTTTTGTTTATAAGTGTCTCAGTTCACGTGGTAGATCCTATTGTTCATGGGTGCCCTACTTAAAACCTTGTTCACAGTTTGGCACCCATGTTGAAGTAATTTCATAGGCTCGGGAGCCCTGTTTAGTCCTGTCATGACTTTGTGTTGAAGCCTCATATATTCTTCTCATCCTTATTCTGGATAATACCCTACGGGGCTCCCTCACTTATGTGTTAAGTTGTATCAATGCATTGTATTCCTCTTCTTTCACTTTCGAGCCTAATGTCAACTTCATCTTGATGTAGTTTAGCCACTTGTGCATTCTCATCAGTTGCCAACCTTTGCATTTATTTCCTTTGCAACTTGACACATGTATCCCTAGAGGAACTTTCCCCCGAGTGTCCATATCCTACACATGCTTTCCTTTCATCGAGCATAGGTATGTTCCTTGCGCTTGGAACTAGTTTTCTCATCCACGATAGTCGTTTCCACTCACATAACTCATTTCCTCCGTGTATACTAGCATTATTTTATTCTTTTTTAGGATTTCATAATATGAAAAAGACAAAAAGATCAAATAAAAAAAAGAGAGCATGGGAGTGAGTCTTATGTATCCATATTGGCAACAGTCATGTCACCTATGAACAAAGCACAAAGTTTTGAATAAATCCTCAACGGTTGTGTGTAGTATGGCTTTAGGAAACTAATCCAGTTACACAAAGTTGGTACTCCTTTGACTAATTATTCTTCCAGTCACTATGGAGATTCTATTGTTGCCTCCTGCATCATAGACTTATGTTGATGATCATTTTCAGTCCATGATGCCTAAGTCACATGATGTGTCATGCTCTTTTTCATAGGAAGTTAACATGTTTTGACCATTTTGTAGAACTCTTAACTTTGCAAGTCGACCTTCCCATGTGTCAAGTACATCTCAGAATCAGAAGTATCTTTGTCCTATACTCATGCTGGTATGGAAGGTCCTCATTGACTTCCTACCAATGGGTTAATATCTTATCGAATACTACAAATTGCTCTGAGAGTTTAGCCTAGAGTCACACCTTGGCCCTATTTACATCATTGATAGGTAACCTTGCGCTCAATAGATGAAATTCCATCATTGGTTGCCAAATGAGTGGTTTCCCTTGTGTTCAATGGAAATAACATTATTCACACATTGGAATTCATGCAGTACCTTGGATTCAATTTGACCGCATTGGTGGTTTCGTCGCCTTTGTCGACACTCTTCATTATTGGTTGTAATTCATAGGGTCTCTTTCATGCACTATTTACATATGGTGCATGCGGGGGATGTACTTCGTGGTGGTCCTTACAATATTTTGTCTAAGCCCTTCCAAATATTTGGCCTTATGATACTCATCATGTTGGATGATGGGGGATGCCTTAATTCCCTCCTTCCAACGGATCTCTTCCTATGGACTTCAACACATCTTGCTCTGGGACATGGATCTAGAGTCATTTTTAGTACCTTGGGGCTTGTGGTCATTAGTGGAAGGTTCCCTCGTTATTGATAGTGGGAATACATTAATGTCCCCTAATCAATAAATTCTACTAGGTGTTCGACAACAGAACATCTATTCACACTTATTATATTGTACTAGGTACCTTGACACCCATTATCATTATTAGTAGGTTATCTCGCGTTTGTTAATGGTATACATCAATGACCGATAATCAAATGGCGTCTCACTGTTTTCGACTTCAACACATATGTTCGCATAGTGAAGAATTGTACCATGGCAGTTGGATGAAGACCACGTGACTATAGTAACATCACCCATTTTTATGTTGCTTCCCGAGCTGCATTTGGATAGTACCACACTATACATTAGTACTCATGAAGGATCAATTTTTCATCTCTTACTCCAAATATCCTTCATTGATTATGAAACATAGATCCATTGTGTATTTGTTCATGGCTATGATATTTGTTTGACATGGATCCACTGTGTATCTCTTTCATGGCCATGATCACTGCTATATATGCATTTTACATGGATCTGCAATGTACTTGATCAACGACCATACTTATCATCACACCTGAGCATGGGTATGCCACCTCGAAAATTGACTTGTTATGACTTGTTTCAACATTGGTTGTTGTCCTTAGATTGAATTATGGAGACCTTCACCCACGAATAACTGGTCTTGAAGACTTATAATGTATTTCGGCCATCGATTTCTCTTCTGACCTTACACATGAGGGGGCATATGTTATAGCGTCAAATGCCACCTCTAAATATTTGATGCTCTTATTGGCCTTATCCCTATCCTCCTTACAGACAAATATTCCCCATACCTCCTTGAGTTCTTCTAAAAACCCAAATTTTGAAGGATGTGCATGCCCTAATAGTTATGCTACCCACGTACACATGGGTTGCTTGGGGGACACCTGCATACATGCTAATAAATGTTCAAAAAAATATAATTATGCCAAAATTAATGATGAGTTAAGGGATTGGTTAGTTGTCTAACTATTTTTTCTCATACTCAACTCTCTCTAATTGATTGGAGACTGCATAAAAGGAACATTTTCCTCATGGAGAAAGGTAATGATACTTTGCACATTCAAGCAAGAACTCATCTAGCTATTTTCGTTGAGTCTGTAAGCCCATTTTATCCCTTTGGTTGTTGATTTCTTGACCTGGAAACCCTTGTTTCTAGTTTTCCTATGATCACCAACCTTTTCTTGCCAAGAGTGTCTCTCTATACCCTCTTTGGGCCTATGGTCACTTCAGTGTCAGGAACATCCTTATATTAGGAGCCGAGGTGGAGGAATCTATGATCTGTTTCGACAGGGCAACACTGCTTCAAGCAGGTATGAGCGGTAACTACTTTACTACTTTTTCATTAATAATATAGAAAACTCGTTCCTTCAAAGTATCTTGTGTTATTATTGTTCATATTTACAATATTTTGTACACATTTAAGTAGAATACTAATTGCTTTGTCATTTTTTGTTATTTTTTCATATAACTAATGGGTAGTTATTACTATAAATACCTCTCTGTATAGATATACTTGCTCAAGGTTTTTGCAGGTTGCAGATCAATCAGGAACGACATCAAACATTGGGATCTTGGTGAGTTGGTTTTCCTCTTTTTCAATAAGTTAGTTATTCTTGTGAAATTCAATTATTTTATCTTGGTTTGGTATTCTATCTGAAATGTACTTTATATATGGTCATACGTATGCTTCAATATATATACTACTATTGTAGGGGATTTTCCCCGAAAGCAACATGGCATGGCATGGGATGGAAAGGAAATGCATGACATGGAAAGGCAAGGAAATGAAAGGTAATGCAATGAAATGAAAGACAATTCAACGCAAGGCAATGCAATGCATAGCATGGAATGGAATGGCAAGGCAAGGCATGTAAAGGAAAGGTAAGGCGAGGCAAGGCAAGGAAAGGAAATGAAACACAAGGCAATGTAAGGCATGACATGGCATGCCATGGCAAGACATGGCAAGTTGAGGCAAGGTAGGGAAATGAAAGACAATTCGAGGCAAGGTAGGGAAACACAAGGCAAGGAAAGGCTAGACATGGTAAGGCAATGCAAGGCATGGTAAGGCATGGCAAGGCAAGGTCTAGGTATGGAAAGGAAAGGCAAGGTAAGGAAAGACATGGCATGGAAAGTCAAAGCAAGGTGAAGCATGTCATGGAAAGTCAATGCAAGGTATGTCATGGCATGGCATGGTAAGGAAAGGCAAGGAAAGGAAAGACAAGACAAGGCAAGGCAATCAAAGGAAAGGTAAGGATTGGAAAGCAAGGAAAGAAAAGGCAAGACAAGACAAGGCTAGGCATTGATCACATACTTTGTTGTGGACTCTCCATCCACTTGGCATCTTGCAATTCATCCATGCAGTTGGCTACCTTGGAATTCACACATGTGGAGTGCTTTCATGCATGCACATTCTTGGAGGGAACATTCCATGTGGACACTTGGCATTTGAATTTTCTTGGTCCCTATTTTTGATGGCGCATCCCCTTCATGAGCATTATTTGGTGCATACTACTACTATTTTTGGATGAGGGTGAATTGCTTGGAGAGGATAATATCCACATGTTGTAACATGGTCAACCATGGATTGAGGAGAGATCTAACTAATCCATTATTATAATATTTATTTGACTTGTCATGGAGTTAGTTATCGAATAATAGTATTTAGTGTATAAGAGAAGAGACCCACTCTATAAATAAGATCTCTCTCTCTCTCTCTCCATTGTAAAGAGTGGAGAATTTGAGTATTTAGGAGACATCCTCTTGGGATACATTGTACAACATTTTGGCAAGCTTAATGGAGAATTTGAGGGATGTTTTCATTTGATGTGAGTCTTTATTGCAAACTTATATTTTATGTGTTGATTTTGTATTAAGAAACCCTTGTAGCATGTTGTGATTACCATTATAATGAACCATGCTTCATTTTGGATAGAGTGATGTGAGGTTTCAACCCTCTCATTTCTATTGTGATTATGTTAGCCTACATGATTCTTATTATTGGTTCCTGGAGTCTTAACTAGGATGGTCCTTCAATATTTCATCAAATTTAGGTCCTTGACAACCATTAATTGTGTATGGATTTAGCACTTAGCAATATTTTCCACCATAAGATATTCGTTAATGAGTAACACAAGTATTTATAATCATTTTAGAAAAATGAATTATTTTTGTTTACATAGACTTCCTTAACACTTTAAAGAGTAATTAATCAAATTAAATAAAATATTACAATCATTAGTGCAATAATACACACTAAATATATTTGAATACTCAACCAAATTGATAAAATATTTATTTCATTTCATCAAAATTTCATAAACCTTTCCAAATTTTGTGAAATAGTTGCTAGAACCTAAAACATCTTTGTATATTCTTCAACAAACATCTCCTATAATAAATGGATTTAATGAATATTGTAAAGGTAATTGAAGTTTCTATTAGTTAAATGTTGGTTATTGAATCTACAAACTCATCAAAATCTACATTGATGCTTTAAGTGAACCTTCTATCTTTAGATGTATGTGTTTCTCCTTCCAAGTATCCTTTTCGACCTATTGGGAGGTCTCTTAGGCCCTTGTAATAGTCATCATATATTATACATAGACATTATCATAAGATAATATGTGAACACATGTACTAATGTAAGTAAATGTAAGTAGGGGATAAATGCATCTAACTAAGGATTAGTTGGAGCAACAACCTCTCCAACCATCTCTCCTATATATATATATATATATATACTCATGAAGATGGAATAAAAAGGTGGTTGGTTAATATTCCCACAAATAATTCTTGAGTACGTGTGTGTCTTGATGTGTTTTCCCTAATGCACTTTCTTCTTGAATGCACACATTCATGAAATTATATATATATATATATATATATATATATATATATATATATATATATATATGAAGTGAAGTGTGAAAAAAAATATGATTTCTTAATGTGTTTTTGCTAATGCACTTTCTTCTTGAATGCACACATTCATGAAATTATATATATATATGAAGTGAAGTGTGAAAAGAAATGAAGAAAAATATGATTTTTTTTTTTAAATTTTCTGCAATGGCAAGTTGCATTCCACTGATTGATTGATGACCCGATAGGGTATTTTTCTTTAAAATTCTTGTATATGATTATGAGAATGGGAGACCAGGTTTCATAAGCCCTGATATTTCTTCAAACACCATTGAGCTATTTTGATTTTGTGTGTTGCATCATTCCTACAGAATAAAATACTATTTTTGTGGAATAATGTTATAGAAAATGTTGTATGCTTAAGTTGTTTTCTACTGTATGATTTTTGAGAACAATGCTATGATCGCCACATGTTGGGAATGCTTCATACTGTCTTCACTATCACCGGAGAAGAATTGCATTCGAGGAAATCCATCTTGCACTTGTTATCATCTCTCGTACGGATCTAATCAATATTTAACTAATTAGGTAATAATTCAGTGTGAAAATATTTAAATTTCACATCGTGAAATAGAGCGAATAGAATGCGGGTTGGTTTATCACAGAAAATTTAATAATATTGGTGGTTTTATTATGCTGGATGACGGCACAATCATGTAAAGTAAATTTAACAGCTGTAAATGCTTTTTTCGTTATGGTTATACGTTTTACATGGAGACTATTAAACCAACCATCATATTCTTTCACAACAGGATAAGGACGTATTTAATACCCTTGATGGCCGAATCTTAAAATCTTCAGGTGATGAGCAAATCACAGGACAAATATGGATATGCAACAAAAGATGTTGATAAGAGTAGTAAGTGAAAAGATGGGTGGAGAAGCTCATTGCTTCTGAAATGCTTCTAGAAATATCAAATCGAAGAGTTCATGTTGTTCACAATCATGTTGGCATGGATGGATTAGCGGTAGATGGTAGACAAATTGTGGCTCATACTAACTTAGAGGCAACTTGGATTGGAACACAAACACGTGGTCAAGCCACAACCATATGGTGGGTGTTGAGCCTTGACGATATTTCGAGGTCTTCACTAGTGTGGCTTGAAAATCTCGACATCAGATGCAATGGAGGTTGTTTGTGCGAATTGTTTTCCTTCTTCCTATATTAATGGAGTGCACACATGTGTTTCCTCTTAAGAGGTCACAAGTTCAAATCCAAAGGGGTAGGGTATGTATACCTCCGTAGACTTTATCAGTCAAATCGTTGGATGAAGGTCTCATACACCAATTTGGTGTAACTTGACTGTAACCTTAAAAATAGATTATTATTATTATTATTATTATTATTTATGTTCTCATGATTACTTTAAGATGACACTTAGCTCCCACAAAGAGGTAAGATTTCCATGTATTTGGTCATCGTTATTGGAGTGCTCGATCCATACAAAAGAATTAGTACTTATATGACACCTTACTAATTATTCATTATTTTTCGATGACTATGAATTTCACTGTTTTGTGCAAATATTATACAAAGTTTTGTGGGGTTTTATAAAATGTATCATGGGTCCAAAAAATGTATGGGGGAATGTTGCTCGGATATAAATAATGCACTCCAAATGTAAATGGAGTCATAACTATATGTCACATGGAGGACAATAATTTAGTTGAGTCTACAGTCAAGAAAATGAAAAAAAAGGATTATGCCTTGTATTAATTGATTGAGTCATGATTCATTGCAAAATCAGAGTTGAAGTAGAAAGTCTTCAAAGGTAGGAGATCCTCTCTGCCTATTGTAATGTAAGTCAGTGTCTAGCTGACAAGATCGGTTCCTTACCGATGTCAATCGATATACAATCAACAACATTTTATTGAGTTGTAAAATTATGGTACCAAAAAAATTGTGTTTCTTCTTTCATTGAGTCATTGATTCAAGTCATAGTCGAGTTCTCCTTCATGTAATATCAAATGCAAACTCCATATATTTTCAAAGACCAAAAAAGCATAAAGAAGCACATCCAAGTTTGACGAGTAGCAGAGCAAAGTAGTAAAAGATTGAGCATTGATGATGAGCATGTTGGCAACGGTTAAAGACATTCAAGAAAGAGACTATCAAATGATGATACACACACAAGGGCTTAAAAGACAAGATGATGACAAAATAATTATTGAATTGATTGATCCCTTGGTATAAAATTTGTAGTTTAGGTTTCAAGTTGTGACCTCAGAAACTAGAAAGCAAAGAAATGATAAGTTGGTTGAAGCATGGTGTTCCACCATAAGATGTATGTAGGAGCAAGATGAGCCCAAGACAAACCACTCAAGTGTGGGGGAGATGTTGGGAAGCCTCTTAAGACCTTATAATAGTCATCATATATTATGCATATACATAATATGTGAACACATATACTAATGTAAATAAATATACGTAGAGAATAAATGTATCTAAAAAAATAATTTTAGTTAGAATGAGTGAAACTACCTATATTTATATAAGAATGAGGATGGTGATCTCTTGTGAGGACATGCACCTTGAGGCCTTTACCCTTGTACAGATTGCCACACACCCATCCTCCTCCCCCATTCTTGTCTAACTACACCACCGTCACCGCAATGACTGATTTGATTGTGTACTTTATTAGTGGATTGTTCATGAATTGATATGGTGGAACACTATGTTTTATGGTTATGTATGATGATGATTTTAAGGGTATCACCATATTCTTACTTTAAATGTAATTCATGCTTGCACATTTCATTGATTATTTTATTGCATAATCATTATTTTATTGCATGGAGGGATCATGAGGTTACTTTTATGGTAGTCATGTGGAGGTTAATAAGGAAGGAATAAGGTGCTCATATAAGTCATGAGGACGGACTCACAATCCATGTATGCTCAAGTTATATTGGTTTATTTAGATATTGAACCTTTTTTGTTTGTTTGTTTATCATGATTCATATTTTATATTTTATTTTCACTATTGAGGCACTTTATTCGAAAAGTGACTTGGTCCTTAAAAGCCACATGACACTTTATTATTATTTTATTTTATTTTATGATATTTAATTTTAAAATATATTTTATAACTACCAATTGACTTGCCCAAGCTATAAAAGAAGAAGCATGCATAAAGAAAAGGGTTCCAATTCATTGTAAGAGAGGTATGATAAGAGTTAGAAATTAGTTTTACACATTTGTTCTCATCTTTCCATTTAGTATTTCTTTTGAGACTAACAACATCTATTGATAACAGGGTGTCACATATGTGAGGTTTTCTTCTAATACTAACAACATCTATTGATATTATTGTGTCCTTCAAGGGTGTCACATATGTGAAGGTTTTAACTCCTACTTTGGTTCCTCATGGTATATATTTTCTTTTTGTATTCCCTTATTGATGATTGGCTATTTGGATCTAAACTAGGCATTAATTTGTAAACAAATACACAGAGGCAACACAACTGTCATAGCAAGTTCACCAATTCTTTCGAAATCCATATTTTTAGTTCCCTTTTTTTATTTTCTTTGTGTACATTAACTTGTTTTTTGTATATTCTGAAAAAACATCAAGATGAGATTTGGACAATCCTGGACCAGTCTTGCAATTTCATATATAACAAAAAAGAGTGGAAATTGAAACACTTTGAAATTCATACATTCATCAACATAAAAGGAAGAAACAATGAGATTCATAAAAAACATCTCTCTCTCTCTCTCTCTCTCTCTCTCTCTCTCTCTCTCTATATATATATATATATATATATATATGTATGTATGTATATTCAACATCGTCTAAGCTGTACATTTTTTTACAAAATGGCACATCGTGCCCAATATACAAAACAATAGAAAGTGCCCTAACATAAAAAAAAACTGCCATATGGTGGTCTAGATACAAAATGATAGTCATTGGTCACTCATTGACCATTGCTACCCTTTCCAACCTCAGGAGCATCCCAAAAATTGATCTTTCTTCTCTTTCTCGAAGAATCACCTCGAGTGGTTTTGTGTCTGGGTGTGGTTCGTCGCTCTGGAGATTGCACAAAGAAAAAACATTGTTATTATAAGTTTTTTTCCATAATGAATTAAAAGACTTGCAAAATGATACTTTGTAATTCAACATAAGACAACTCACCACAAATGGTACTAACAATTGTGAGGATGTTACCCTCCTCCGTGACCCTAATCTCTCGGCAATGCCACCCTGCGCCAGTTACAAGGATCAAATGATGAAATTTAAACAAATATGCATAAAATCGATTCCATTAATGATACATAAAAATTGATCATCAACACATTATCTCACCGTGAATATCTCGGGAATCGATGGAGATTCGCTGACAGGTGGAGCGCTCGACTGTACAACTTGCTCCGAGGAAACATCTACTATGGCAGCCTTGGTGGATGACACAAATGGAAATGTTAGTGGAGGTGGGTGACATACAGGTGCATCCACTGTGGATGGATGCGATGGAAGAGGTGGTGTGTGTGGGTGGCATGCAGATGTAGCCACAGAGGATGCATGGAATATGAAATATGGTGGGGGTGGGAAGTAATGAACCCCCACGGAATGTACAAGTGATGGAATAATGCTTGGCCTGGATTAGTACTGTAACTGGCGAAAATATAAACAACTCGCATACATATGAATAATATTGTTATTAGTACCAAAGAGTAAAATTCAAAAACATAAATACAACAAATTTGAGATTTAAATGAGATTTAACTCAACACATGACACCTATGAAGCAAGTGACTTATCCATCCTAGGTGGACATTTCTCGGCACCATCTGGTCCCGCAACCTATAGAAACATAAGAACATTATAAATTTGAGGATGCCAGAAAGTAAAGAAATCATTATGGTGAATTTATCAAATGTGACACATACCTATGTATGTGGTACACCGAATGAACGAGCTTCCTCTACTATTGCATCAATGGTGGAGAAATACACTGATGCGTCTATCGACGTAGAGGGTTTTTTATAGGGGCATATCAACTGCAAAAAATCATACAATAAAATATCGAAATAAATACACAAAATACTATATAAATATATAATGACGAAGAACATAGAGATGGTTAAGATACTAACCTCCTCCATGAAGCTCTGGTGTCCACTGGCCTCCATAGGCCCATAACAAGTATTCCCACAACTTGAGCATCTGTGAGGCTCACATGAATGATTTCTTTGCCCATATTCCCTCTCCTCACAACACTATGCTCTAGGGGTTGAAGGTCTGACCCCTCTATAAATGTCACCAGTAGGCACCTCCTGTTGATATAGTGCAACAAAACTACCATGCTGCACTAGAATCCAAGTCAAAGCTGATAAAGAAATATGTGCCTGTTGCAAGCCCTCTCCAATGGGATGATGTTGGGAAGGGGGGTTAGGCCTTCGCCCGGGGGGGACCTATCATGGGATCACGCCTAACACATTCTCAATCCTATGTAGACCCTCCACCCACCCCTTGGAAATCACCAATGTCGAAGTATTTCACATGGTGACCCAAAATAAATTTTGCCCATAATTTTCTCAAAAAATATAAAGGCACCTCCTTGTTATTGCAGAGAGGTTTATCAAATGCCATAAACCACCTATCCATCTAGTTGGAATTAAACTGTGGGTGGATGCACCAGTCCATACAAATGATTTTCTTTTTGACAGGTGGTTGCTTTCTAGTTTGAGGATCAATAAAAAGAGACATTGTATCTTGTTTTGAAATACCCAAGTCTCTAACTTGGTTTCTATATAGTCCAATCCTGTAAAAATCGAACATTCTAGCCCTATATTCGGAAATATTATTTAATTTCCCTTGGGCACTTGTAATGGACGATATAATGGCATCCATTGAAGTGGCCAAGGACACTCGAATAGGTTCTCTTGTGCCACTTAATTCATGGACAAGTGATCTCAAGGTGGCCAACCCCTCATCAATCCGTCTGTTTATGTTTGGTGGCTATGATGGGTTGGGGTTTTTTGTGCCTTGGTCTTCTTGTGTGCATTTTTCATTGTATATGGGTTCCATCTTAATAATATATGTTTCAACTTAATAAGTGCACTATGACAAAGGTATTACAAACAACAATTTCATTTGAGGAAACTAGAGAAAATAAATATTAGAAATAACCCATGAAAATAGAATATGATGCAATGATGAAGAACCAAACATGGGAGCTTGTGTTGTGTCCTAAATGAATAAATGTTATAGGGTTCCAAATGGGTTTATAAGACACAATTTAATTCAAATGGGGCCATAGAGAAATTCAAATTCAAATGAATACTATTCTAATAATTATTTATCTTGCTTCAAGTCTTAGATGGAATATTGATCCTTCAAGTCTTAGATGGAATATTCATCAAATATATGTTAATAATACATTTCTCATTGGGAATATCCATGAATAAATATATATGGACCAATTCCTTGGTTTAGTGGATAAAAAAAATCCTCACTTTTTTTACATGTTGAAGACAATCGAATTTTTCATGCAAACATAAAAAATTAAGCATACCTAGCTTGAGTTGGACATGGTGGAAAGATCATGTGCTTTGATCCTCCTCTGCTTCTCCCATTTACTTTCTCAATCAAAGGAAAATGCAAGGCATGGTGTCCAAATGGGCACAAATCGCACTCGAGGTCCCTTAAAAAAGGGCACAATAGGAATGTGTGTGCATTCCTAGGAATGCACACGTGTTAAGAACGTGCACACATTCCTGCCAACATGCCCATGTGGCATGTTGAGTGGAGGTTTGGTATTTTCTGAACCTCTAACATCAGGAATGCATGCACATTCTCGTGAGTACGCATTCCCGCTCACCCCCTTGGCACTTTTTCGTCCACCAACTTCATGCACTCACCCTATAGTGCGACAATCATCTATGATATTATTATCTTATTTTCCTCATGAATTAAGCACTGAAAAAAAACCAGATCAACCCCTTGATGATAGAGAGTATCTTCGATAACAAGGTAGTTTTTGTCTTGGTGGAAAATTCATTGAGGCTCATTAAAAGACAAGTGAGAAGAAAACCATTAAGTTTGAAGATACATAAGAATATTTCCATACCAAGGATTGGAAGAGGAAATGAGGAATAAATATTCATTTACTACAGGATCCTCGGTATCTCTTGGTAACTCAATCATTGATTTGGAAAATGATAATTTTTTCTTGGACTTAGAGGTTGAAAATTCCAAGTCAAACTCTTGAAATATGACAATCCACTTTGAATACTTTCTCCCTTTTATTCATTGGGTCAAGATATTCTCATGGGTTGGAATTTGTAAGAATAAGGGTTCACCTAGGAAGGATGTGATGTGTAAGTCTCTCATCATCGTGCACTTTTTCCAATGCCAACTTCTCTACATGGGAATATCTTAATTCCAGTTTAGCCAGTCCCTTTCTAAGGTAATAAATCACATGCTCCTATTGTGACTCATCTTCTAGAACCAAAACCATTCAAATGGTTGATTTAGATGAAGTGAGATATAATAAGAAGTATTTACCATAGTCTAGGGGAATTAATAATGAGGTCAACACAAGATATGTTTTCAAGACATCAAATGATTTTCTAGGAATGTGTGCATACTCTAGGAATATGCATGCATTCCTAAAGCACATGGACATTCTTTTCATTTCAATTTTTTTTTAGTGGGACTGAAAATGTAAGGCCTTCCAATTCTAGGGCCTCAAAATAAATAAATATCTCCTAATCTCCTACTAAAATGACTGCAACTTAGTTTAGAATTTTTCTTTCATGCAAGAAATAAACCGGTAAATAGATGATAAATAGGCAACACGATAAATTAGATAGCATAATAACAACATAATAATAATAACAGACCAACTAGTAAAATACCTACCTCAACATGCAAGTTGGTTGATGTAGCCCCTGGTTCACTTGTTCTTGTTCTTTTCCAAACTGCCTGACTGAATATTAACCTCCCTGCCAACTAGGAACATCCTATTCATCTCCCTAGCTCCAGGAATCATTTTGGTTTCCTGGCCCCCGAGCCCAAATTTCCCAGCAACAACAATGCCCTGTGAGAGTTCCCAAAACAAGTCATTCTCCCAATTTTCCTCCTCCTCTTCCACCTCTTGCAGAATTTTCCAAAAATAATGAGACCCTTCTCCAAGTCCCCTGCCCTCTTCCTTATATTCCCCTCTCATTCAATTCCCCAAGTACCTTATCCCCCTCATTAACTCCCCAATAGCCTTATCCCTTCATTAATTACTTCACCTACCTTTTTAATAATAAAATAATAAAAAGTCTTATTGAATTTATTTTAATAATTAACTAAATTTAAATTTACAACTATAAAATTCAATAATCAAACTGGGTTGTTACATACACCCACCCTTCAAGAAACTTCATCCCGAAGTTAGATTAATTTACAATACAAGGGTAATGACACATGATTCATACATCCACATCAAATAAACAACATCGTCAATTTAAAAAACTTATACATACTCGTGTACATGTGCAAGACATGCATGTGTAGCTAGCACATACATGACTCACACATGTACTAATGAAAATAATTATCACACCTAAAGAAATTCTTGTATGTGTCCAATCCAATCAATAAGACCATTCGTTTCATAAAAGATAGTAGACCATTTAAAATGTTCACAAAATCGCTCAATTAGAATAATTTAGCACAAGCAACATTCTCTTAGATAATTATAGTTCAGTTAAGAATATATATATATATATGTATATTATATTATTATTATTTTCAAGAAGAGGATATCAAGAAATTCTAATATAAGGTGAAAACTCCACACACTGTCATCTACTTCTAGTCATCCTTCATCTCTAACCTACTTCCATCTTCCATCCCTATCCTTCCTCTGCTGGACTATCTTGGAGCATCAACTACATTGACCTAACTCCAGATAGAACCCGTAAGAGGAAGTGTCAACTCTCTTGACCAAGCTTCCCCAGTAGAAAAATGAAATTCATCATCACACGTCTAGGGGAGCGTGAGATAACACCGTCCTCCCATGACTCCAGGTTTCAGAGGATACACGGTGGGAAATGCCTCCACCCCTCCTAATAGAACTAGGGTCAACACCCTACCATGGACCATATAGTGGCACTATGTTGCTGAGAAATTTGTCATCGTATATTCAGTTTTAGGCAGTCTCATCACCTGCAAAACCTGCACTTGTCCACACACCATAGCAATGCATTTGAACCAATATAATTTCACATATAAGATTCATACCATATTGTTTCTTTGTCGATGTTCATGACATCAACCTATTATCATCATTATTCTTTGGCTATTTCATAGCCTATTGACCTGCATATTAGTATATAACACAAACCCATACATATCCATGCATTATCATCATGTAAATGCATTTAATCACAATCACAATCCGATATCCACGTACCAACAACTTTAAATGTCAAAATTTTTAAGTTAGAAATAGATTTCATAATATCCATAATAATTCAAATAACGTTAAACATTCATATAATTGACATTCACATAGTTTCATATGTCTTAAAAGTTCAAGTGTATCATTAATAGTTTCACAGTGAATAGAAAATAAAGATGATTAGGCCTTAAGTAATTCTAGTTTTCTAAGTCAAAAGGTGGCAGTACATACACCCAACCTTTGGGAAAACATATTCCCAAGGTGGTAAAAAAAAAGTGAGGGATGATCTCGTCGTAAGGCCTTTGCATCCTCTCAAGTAGTAGATCCTGGGATATACTTGTCCCACTAGACCTTAACTTGGTCTACCAAATGGTTCCTAAGTTGTCGGACCCTACGGTCCAATATGCGTAACGGTTCAACCATGAGGGTTCCCGTGTCCGATACCTGCAATTCCTTCCAATTCAGTTTATGATATTCATCAACAACATAATGACGTAGAATAGATACATGAAAAACATTATGAGTTTTATGCAAGTGGGGTGGTAGGACGAGACGATAGGAAACATGTCCAATTCTCTCTTGGATTTTGAATGGTCCTATAAATCGAGGCAACAAATTTGTCCCCTTCCCAAACCGAATGGTACTCTTATTAGGCCTAACATGAATGAAAACTTGATCTCCCACTTTATAACTTCGGTCATTCCTATGTGCATCAACATAAATTTTCTGTCTATCTTGTGCTTCCTTTAGTCACTGCCAAATCTGAATCACCTGTTCCTCCATTTCTTGAATCAATTCTGGCCCAACTGTCACTCGGTCTTCTAACCTTTCCCAACTCAATGAAGTCGTGCATGGCCTTCCATACAAAGCTTCATAGGGTGGCATTCCAATGGATCTATGAAAATTGTTATTGTAGGTGAACTCTACCAAAGGTAGGTACTTCTCCCAATGGGTTTGATTATCCATAACATACATCCTAAGCATGTCTTCCATAACTTGATTTAATATCTCAATTTTCCCATCTGTTTCAGGATGATATATTGTGCTTAAGTTCAACTGATTTCCCAACGCTGACTATAAACTTGTCCAAAACCTAAATGTGAATCGAGAGTCCCTATCTGAAATGATCTTCTTGGGTAAACCATGCAGATGGATGAACTCACTTACTAACACGCGTGCCACATCAGTGACATCATAAGTGTCTCTAACCAAAATAAAATGAGCACTCTTGGTCAAATTATCAACTATCACAAGAATGGCATTATGTCCGTGCAAGGTGAGTGGAAATCCCACAACAAAATCCATAGAAATGACTTCCCACTTGGACATAGGAACATCATGTAGTTGCATGAGACTTGTCGGGTGGTGGTGGTCAACCTTCACTTGTTGACACTCTAGGCACTTGACGACAAAATGGACTACATCACACTTCATGCCTACCCAGAAGAAAAGCTTCTTCATGTCTGCATACATTTTCTTCACAACCGAATGTACACAGTAAAGTGCTCTATGGGCTTCCTTGAGTATGATGCTTCGAATATCCCCAACTTCGGGGATGTACATCCTTCCCTGATATCTCAATAATCCATCTGCTTCTAGGCTATATCCTTCATACTTTGGATCTAATTGCCTCCCACTCTCGAGGGTTGAAGTAACCTTTAAATACCAACTATCTCCAAGAAGTTTCCATAACACATGCTCCCTCATATTAACTTTTAAGGGTACCAAGGAGAAGACATGTGGTCTCCTGCTCAAGGAATCCGCGACCACATTCTCCTTTCCGTTGATGTACGAAATTACAAAATTGTACTTACTCATAAACTCAGTCCTGTGCCTCTGCCTGACATTGAGATATATTTGAGTGAAGATATGATTTAAGATTTCATGGTCTTTTTTGAGCTCAAATATTCGCCCCACTAGATAGTGCCTCCAAAGTTTCAGAGCTAGCATTACAACTGCCAACTATAAATCATGAGTAGTGTAAAGCTCCACATGTTGCTTCAACTTTATTGACGCATATGCTATCGCTCCCCCATCCTACATTAGCATGCCCCCCAATCCTTACTTCAAGGCATCCGTGCAGACTGTGAAGTCGTTTTCCATATTCAACACTCTTAGAATTAGTGCACTGGTTAGTAACCTATTAAGCTCGATGAATGCAATATCACATTCCTTTGTCCATTCATACCTGACCCCCTTGCACTGCAAGGTGGTGATGGGTTTCTTTATCTTAGAGAACCCTTCTACAAACCTTCGATAATAACCAACTAGCCCCATGAATCTTCTCACCTCACAAGCATTTTTCGACAGTGGCCATTCCATAATGGCCTTTACCTTTTTTGGGTCCACAAAGTTTCCTTCACCGAAAATGATATGACCTACATAGTGAATCTCTTTCTGGAAGAAAGAACACTTCGACAAATTTCCATACAATTTGTTCTCTCTAAGGCATGACAACACCACTCACAATTGTTCCTTGTGTTCTCTTTCATTCTTGGAATATATGAGGATATCATCTAGAAAGACCTGTACAAAGCGGTCTAATTAATTTCAGAATACACCATTCATGACGCTCATGAATATTGTCGGTGCATTGGTCAAACCAAAAGGTACTACAATGAACTCGTAATTCCCAAAACGAGTTCGAAAGGAAGTTTTAGGAACATTGCCTTCCTTATTCTTAACTGGTGATACCCTGATCGCAGATCAATTTTTGAGAAAACTGCTTCTCCTTTCATTTGATCAAAGAGATCATATATCCGTGGCATTAGGTACCTATTTTTCACTGTAGCACGATTCATTTCTCCGTAATATATGCATAGTCGTAAGGAACCATCCTTCTTCTTGAAAAACATTACCAGTGCACCCCAAGGTGAGACACTAGGGCTTATTATCCATATATCAAGTAGTTCCTTCAACTGCATCTGCAACTCACAAAGTTCCGACGCTGTCATATTACACGGTGTCTTGGAAATTGATTCTGCACCAGGTTTTATCTCAATGGTAAAATTAAGCTTCCTCTCAGGAGGTAACCCTGACAAATCTTTCGAAAAAAACATCCTTAAACTATGGCAATACCGGATATTGATCAATGAAGGGTCATTTCCCTTCATTGACTTCTTCCACTACATATAATTGAAAAACTTGCCTCATGAAATTTTTAACTTTCATGGTCGAGATAAAGCGTAGAGACACCTTCCTCCATACATCGTGGATCCCTACTGACCTTCCTTCATTGTCAACACAAAGCACCCTTTTCATGAAACAATCTACCATAGCTCAGTGGGATTCTAACCAGTCCATTCCAATGATTAGGTCATGCGTCTCTAGGGCAGTCACGTACACCTTCAACCTAGTAGTACACACTCCCAGATCTACTTGTGTTATAGCAAGATTTGCCTCACCCCATGCAAACTTGCTTAGAAAGCCTTATCCATTTCCCTATGCATAATTGAAGTCCCCTTTTGTAGTTCCCAAAGATAAAATTATAGTTTTCCACACATATGCACCCTAACAACTATATAACATGCGTATATGCAGGTTGCACCATTACAATCCAGTACAGTGGGTTTTTTGCTCAAAATTGAAGAAATTGAGCATAAGAATATTAGGACAAGAAGATTGGCAGAAAAGGCCTCAAGCCATAATTCTCAACATTGTATTCATCTTAATGATACAAATATATAATACAATAATGAAACCACCTCAATTTTTCTCACATCGACACCTCATCAGGAGATAAGGTAGGATGAGACAATATAGGAATCTAGAAACACACTTTGGATAACAACTATATCCTAGTATGTAAAATATACAAAGGTGGTATACTAAGACTTAATGATTGTATATGAGAAAGAGGCTAACATTCCCCCCCTCAATCATAAGTCTAAACAACAATACCAACAAAGTAGGTGCATAAGTTGGTATATCTCCATGTCTTCATGCTGAAACTCCTGAGATGAGCCACAATGAAGAACTGCCTAAAAAATCGTCAATCTGGATGCTAAATTTGTTCATCTAAAATGAACTGGAAGAGAGCCGAGATGTGGAAGTGAACAACTGCAATATTTGAAAATTCCCTAATTGCTTTGACAATTCGATCATTTTGCCAAGTATTTTAGCCAGAAGAATTTGATGTCTTCTACTAATTAGTGAACATGTAGTATCACCACTCTACTATCAGTGTATCACTGAAATTGCTCTCTGAATCTGTGGTTTGGGATGACCACTAACCAATTGATACCATGCATATGATGGTTTTTGGATGACCACTAACCAATCTTGACACTTTTAGGTGTCCAACAACATCCCAATGTATTATGTGTATGATTCAATTGCAAGTCATTGAATCATAATTCTGCCAAAGTCTGTCATCTACATACCGCAGTTGCCCATTTGGAAAATTTCATTCCCATATGGCATACTTGATGTTTGTTGTTGTCGAAACTTTCTGTCTAACAACCACCTTCAATTTCATCATCAATTCCCCCCTTTGTTAGCTGAAAGGAGAGACCACAAGTGGTTTCATGAACCATCATCAATGGAATTTTGAACTCCCCCCCTTAAGGTGTATGAGAGTTACATCATTGTACTCCCCCCTTCCAGGCTCAAGAGAGTACCATACTTGTTCCATTTGAGTACAACACAAAGTGGGCATGTAGGAAAAACCACATGTTATCTCATCGCATGAGGGCCATGCTTGAAAGCTACACCATAAGGGGGCCACTTATGTGAGGTAATTTTTTTTTATGTGCTACAATATTGGTCTCTACTTGAGATTGAATTCTTCGGTAAGACTTATATAATCGCTTGGTTGTCGATGACCACTGCCAAGGATCAATCCACTCATAGTGAATATTCAATCTTGTAGGTTTCTTCAGTGTTGAACATCTGTCTGAAGAATGGCTATGCTTTCCACAATGATGGAAAGGATGGAGATCAAAACACTGATTCTCCATGTGACCAACTCGATTACAATGTTGGCACTTAACATCCTGATTGTCAACATTTGAAGTTGAATTTTCTTGAAGGAATCCAGCGCTCACAAACAAAATTGGTTTGGAGTAATTTGGAATATGAAAACTGTTTTGATTTTCATATCCTAAGCCTTGTCGATTTCTATTGAAGTGTAATTCTTCCCAAGGTCTGATTATGGGCTTGGAAAGATCATGTTGTACATGATGACGTGCTTCACATTTACTTTCACTTATACTTGTTGTATCACTTTGTGATTTGGCATCTTCTGCTTGCAATTCATTTTCATTGGAATTTGCTTTTGAAGTTGGCTTCTTGATTTGTTCCTTCATCAATTGTTGATCAAAATCATCATCATCATCATCATAGAGAGGGTTGTTCTGAACAAAAACTAGTTCAGAATACTTCATTAGCTGTTGATTTTTTAGATTTATCAACTCATCATTCAATAGATGGGATTGTTCTTGTAGAATTATAACTTTAGTTTGCGTCACTTGCAAACAAGTTATCACTGACTGAAGAGTTTCTTTGTTCATTATCACTGTGTTTTCTTTAGTGGTGTTTATTAGAGTGTTCAGAAACTCTAATAATTCGATATTTTTCTCCATTTGAACATGCTCGCTTGAACTTCTCGTTCACTTGATCTTCTTGCTCGCTTGTACTATCTCACTTGAACTTGCTTCCAGAAAGTTGAGGATGTCGGTTACCACCAAAAATGCATCCCAAAATATTACAATGATTCATTCAACTACTCATCTTTGTCAATTTCGACTCAAAATTACAATGAATCTTTGGTGTCGGGCTCAACCGAGAATGCACCCAATTACAAAGAAATTCAACTTGATTTGATTACTTAAAAAATGGTGATGGGTTTCCATGTCACGTCATGAGATCCATGATCCTTGACCTTCCATATACTAGAAACATTATGACTCGGCCCTTCAGTTACATTTAAAGGCTATAAATGGGCCATATCCAAGTTGTGTAGAAGAGGAGAAGAATTCAACTTTGAGAGAAAAGTTACTCTAGAGAAATTATTCACTTCATATTGAGTCTACATCCTTTTTTCTTTTTAAGTCTGAACACATTATTCAGCCCCCAAGCTCTTCCCTATTTGATGGAGAACCTCATTGTCTCTCTTATATGAGCTTGCCTTTGGTGGATGATTGAAGTGGTGGAGGCCCGGCTGGAAGGGACTTAGTTTATTGGTTCCGAACATGCCGACACATAATTTTTTCAATCATACACTTATGTTGATTACATTTTAATAGAAATACTCTTTTCTCGTCCAATTAATGTCTTGCAAATATTTGAATTTTTATTCCATGGCCGTATTTGTTATGCATATTGATGGATCATGCTATTATATGTATTAAATTTATATATTATCACCATATGCTTGCGTATCTTGGTTGTTGAGGACAAGTTGTAGGTGTATTTCTTTGAGTCGAGTGCTCAACGGTGGACTTCATCGAACGTCTGGAAGAGGTAGGCTCTTTATCTTGTCCTGTTAGCATGTTTGTTTATATAACATACTTGAGATTAGAGTTGATTTCTGCAGTCATTTCCGTCTGTTGTGGTTTACCCCATGCCATAGAGTGATTTTTCTCATAATAGAATTGGCGACCATACTGGGGAGGGAATCTTCTTTTCGAGGTTTGGAGTGTTTTTCTCCTTTGATTGCTCTCGTTTATCTTGAGTTTTTTGTCGTTTGATTGATTGACAACCTCTTTTCATTTTGAGTATGATTTCATTGGACTTATCCTTAACTTGGCAGTGTTTCAATACATATACGTGGGTTTTCCCTTGACAAACGCATACATATGTGAGATGTCCTTCTATAGGGAGCTTAGATACACGGTTTTCTCCTGAATAATCGTGTACATCATCCTTTTTTTCTCGATTGCTAAGTTTGATGTTTGTTGGGTAAGTTTTGATGGTTGTTGAGTCTTATTGGGTCTCTGTCATGACTGGTAAGTGCCTGCAAAGTGATATGAAACCTTTCTTTGGTTGAATTTTGGGCAGTTTTTCTTTCTCATCATCCTTTTCATTAGTTGTCCTTGCATCTTGGGTTGGGTGTTTGCTTCTTGATATTCTACTTGGTTTGTCTTTGTTTGCATACAATAGGGTCTTTATATCAAGTTGTTGTTCAGTCTTTGCATTTTCATTATTTTATATTGAAAATACAAAAAATATACATTTTGCATTGTTGGCATTTGATCTATTAGGTTCTTATCATTGATCTTAGTACATGTATGGAAAGATTGCATCTTATTTGAAATTGCAGAATTGAATTGAAAGTTGCATTTTGAAAAAGCTTATCATTTATTGAGAATTGAAGTTAGGACTTTGCATTATATTCATATTCATTTATATTACTTGCTGAGTCATAACATCATCAGTTTCACGACCACACCTTTTGAGTAAAAAAATCCACTAAAAGTAACTCTGATAAATTTAAAATTGATTAGAAATGATTTTATTTTTTAGGGTGCACAAACTAGCTTAAGGTTTAGAGCCTTGGAATAGGATTTTGTGAGTAAAATTCTCCAAGGCTATTAAACTCAACATATGTGTCTGACTAAGGGAGTGATGAAATCCATTGTATAATTGGTGACGTCAAGAGGCTCCACTCACACCGGAGTTAAGAATGAGGTCCCTCGAAATTGGTTGAGGAGATATCCCTCCAATACCTTCTTAGTGTTAGAGATATTTCTGGGGATCTATTCATATATGGGCATCTTGCTAGTACCTTTACCTATGTGAGAGGTGGTGATTTCGAGATTTTGAGCTTTTTTACCCTGCCCATACGGTGGACCTGACTTACGACTGTTCTCTTGCACATTGGTTATATCGTGGTGGCTTAGTTGCTTGACATAGGTAACCACATAGGTTACTTGTAGGGGTTATTCTGAAGGTACCCTGAGTTAGATAAGGGTCGAAAAAGACACAACCTTTATGGAGGATTACCTCTCTGGGAGGATATGACCGACTACGCTGTTAAGACCACTAGGGCCCTTATAACTGATTCTGATACCTCCAAACTTTTGAAGGTAGTCTCAAGCCCCTCTTGGGCAAGGCATACCTACTTTAGGTAAGGAGGCCCCTTTCAACCACTTTATCCTGTTTGTGTGCATATTGTCCCTTTTGTTTACTTTTGGTGTTCTCTCTGATTGTTAGTTGTCCTTAGGATTTTGTATTGCATCGTGAGTTTTCATTATTATGGATAGTGGAGTCCCCTTGACTCCCTCAATTAGCGCTACCCAACCCGTGGTCTTTTCTCATTCCATGGGGATGAATCCTTTTGTATTTCTGAGTGGTACGTCGAATCATGATACTCAGCCAATACCTTGGGCCTCTAATCATTTTTCTCATGGTATGCCAAACATGTCTTCACACTTTCCATCCTTTGTCTTATCGTCTTATGTGAATCCTATTTTTGGGTTTTAGGGTATTATGCCTCCTTATTCTCCCTTTTCATTTGGTGGGAGTCATATCCCTCAACCAACTCTTACAGTAGGAGGTTGGAATATTCCTTTCTATGGATCCAATCCTAGCTTCACTTTTCTAGGAGAAAGTGCTCAAATGGGAGGTCATTCTACTTATTACATCCCGTCCATCTATCCTTCTTCCGCTATGCTGGTTCCTACGAACGCTTTTCCCATGGAGGACCTCCATCTATCCTCTAGTGTTTCATTTGAAGGGAGTCAATTTTATAGTATGGTAAACCCCATTCATGAAGTTATTTCATCTGGGGGAAACATATATCCTCACCTGAGTAACCCTTGTCATGTCGGTTTCTCTTCGCAAGAGGCTTCCTCGATGACGATGCCCTTACAAACTTTTATGAATCAGTTTGGAGGAAGATACTTTCCTACCGGACATGGCCATGGTGTATATTAGAACCCTTCCTGGCCTGTAATTTCTCAAAACCAGTGTTTCTCAGAACCTTGGTCTCAAATTCCGCAACCAACCACCACCGCCATCCATGTTAGAAACACAAGTCTAGTCACTGTGAGTCATACTGTAATTATATCACCAACCTCTGCTAGTCATGTTGGAGATAGGTCAACAACCTCTGCAAGTCATCTTGAAGACCAACAACTAGTCGTTGCAAGTCATGCTGGGGGCACAACTCTAGTCATCGCTAGTCACACTGCACATACATCACCAACCTCTACTAGTCATGTTTGGTATTCATCACCAACCTATGCTAGTCATGTTGGGGGGTTCATCATCAACCTTTGCTAGTCATGTTGAAGGTTCATCGCCAACCTCTGCTAGTCATGTTGGGCATTCATCACCAACCTCTGCAAGTCATGTTGGATATTTGATACTAGCCTCTGCAAGTCATGCTAGGAGCATGTCATTGTGTAACCAGCCATTGCAAGTCATGCTGGGGGCATTCATACAATTGAGAATCCTATATGTGTAAGACATAAGCCCAAGTTCCTTTGTAGGCTTTGTAAAGAATATCACCTTACTCATTTGTGCCCTGCTACTGCTATGGTACAAGAAGCATGATCCTTTCCTGGGGCCCTTTCAGGTTCTGAGTCATATTTGGTTTCCAAACCTTCTTTGGTTGATACATCGGTTGTGCTGATGCAATCTTCGACTGAAACCACTCTCATTTTGGGAAGTGATGCATCTCTAGACCATGTTGTCTCGCATCCTGTTCAACCAACAATCGTGTCGATTGAATCTTCGACCGACACCACTCCTATTTTTGGGGGTGATGCATCTCTCAACCTTGTTGTCTTGCATCCTATTCAACCAACAGTTGAAGAAGTGGTCATGCCGATGTAATATTCGGTCAATCCCACTCTTCTCTTGGATAGTGACAAGTCTAAGGAAGTGACATTGCCAATGCAATCTTCGGTCAATCCCACTCTTCTTTTGGAGGGTGATGCATCTTTCAACCATGTCCTTAACATTTCTAGTCCTGTACCTTCTGAAAAAGGGATCATTCCACTCTCTTCAAGTGCACTCCCTCCAAGTCCTAGGGTGGTTTGATTTTATTGGAATGATCTTATAGAGCCTCAAATTCTTTCTTCTACACCCTTCCAGATAAGGGGAATTCTTCGATATATTGTAGATAAGGTAACCTCTGCAAGTATTTTATCCTCCTCAACTTGGAAAGCTTTGGGTTTTCCCAAGATTGTGTCACTTATCTGTGATTTTCTAACTTTCGACAAAATTCCTGCATGGGAGCCTTGGCTTCGCCCATGATATGCTTCTTAGAACAACATCCCCGAGTCTTGTTTAAGCTCTTTTCTGACTCTATCAAAAAGTGAAAATATTGCCGAGTTAACTTGTCTCTTTCACACTCATTAATTGGATTTGAAAGGACATCTATTTGGTGTAAGTTTAACCCTTTTTCAGACCAAGTAGAGTATTTTCGAAAAAGGAACACTCTAGTCATTAATGGCTAGAAGAGTTCTCCTAGTTATTATTTTATACTTTTTCGAGCCCGGGGGACTAAATTTACAAAAAAGAACATTATTTGGACTTAAGTTGTAATTGCATCTCATTATCTTGCTTGTAGTATTGAGATTATTGTCGGTTCCCTCTTTCACATTATAATCCTTTTATCTCGAGCAATTTTCATCATTAGCCAAGCAGAGTCTTGTTTATATCCTTTGTAGCTTGACACCCTGTACACTAAGAGGAAACATTCCCCTGAGTGTCCATATCCTGCATGCACATCCTTGCATTAAGCATAGGTATGTTCCACTGTTGGAACTAGTTGCTTACTCATGACACTCGTTTCCTCCTCTATATCATAGTATTCATTTGACTATGAAAAAATAAAAAAGACGAGCGAAAAAAAAACATTATCTTATGTTGGCAGCAGTCATGTCGCCTTTGAACAAAGGACAAACTTTAGAGTCCACTTGTCATCAAAATTTTGGGTTTAGCATGACCTTAGGATGTTGAGCTCGTTACATAGAGTTTACTCCCCCGATTGGTTAATCTTCCAGTCCCTATGGAGATTTTGATTGGTGCCTCCAACATCACAAAGTTTCATCATTAAGTCTATGCTGCCAGATTCATCCATATGTATCATGCTCTTGTTCAAAGGATGTCTATCAACATGTGTCGACCATTTCTTGGAACTCTTGACTTTGCATGTCGGCCATACCCTAAGTGTGTCTCAGAGTTACATGAAGTTGTAGTCCTACTGTGCACCTTGGTCCTACTTTCCTTATGGGTAGGTAACCTTGAACCCAACAGTCAACATCTCCTCATTGGTCGTTGACTGGGGGGTTTCCCTTGTGTTTGATGACAAGAAATCTATTCACACATTGAGATTCATGCAATGTCTTGGATTCCATTAGCCTTATTGGTGGTTTCTTCGCCTTTGTCAAAATTTTTCTTATTGGCTCCTATTCAGAGGATATTTTTCATGCACTTCTTGCATCTCGTGCATGCAGAATATGCACAGGGTCATTGGTTCATGAACATGTTCTTTGTCCGAGTTCCTCCAAATCATCAAGATCCTGCTTTATACCTCATGCTGAACAATGATATATGCCTTAATTCTCTCCTTCTAGTGGTTCTCCTTCCATCGACTTCAACCCATCTATTCTAGAAACGAGACCTAGAGTCCTATGACTACCTAGAGGCTTGCAGTCATCAGTGGATGGTTCTCGCACCATCGACAGTTGGGAATACATCAATGTATCTTGATCGATGGATTCTTCAAGTGTTCGATTTCAACACCTTTATTCACACTTGTAAGAATGTACTTGGTGCCTTGATACCTACTTTCATTATTGGTAGGTTGTCTCACGTTTGTTAATGATATACTTTAATGATCGGTAATCAAATGAAGTCTCATTGTGTTCGACCTCAACTCCTTTATTCACATGATGTAGACTTGCACCTTTGGCGGATCGGGTAGAAGACTTGAAGACATCAGTTCATAGTCATAGCTTTCCTGAGCTGTTTCTATCATTCATTGGACCAATACCTATATGACTTCAGTGATCATGGGAGATCAGATTGTACTCCATTGTATACAGATATATTCAGATTGATTTTGAGACTAGTTTTCATTGGGCCTTGTTCGTGACTATGACAACCTATGACATGCATCTACTTTTGTATTTCCTATTCATGGCCATGAACAACTGTTTGGTATATTTCCAAATGGATCTGTAGTGTAATTCAAATTGGAAGCCATGTGCGCAAAGTCATTATGGATTGTAATATTCTTATGAGCAACTAGTTTGTTCAGTTGGGTCTCTATTACTCCACTTATGGGAATTATAATGTATTTCGGCCATCAAATATACTCCTTTGACCTCACACATTAGGGGGCATCTGTTATAGCAAGATTTTCCTCACCACATGCAAACTTGCTCATAAGTCATTTTCCATTTCCCTATGCAGACTTGAAGTCCCCTTTTGCAGTTCCCAAAGATAAAAAATATATTTTTCCACATATACGCACCCTAATAGTTATACAACATGCCTATACGCAGGTTGCACCATTACAACCTGCGTACATCGGGTTTTGTGCTCAAAATTAAAAAAATGGTGTCGGGTTTCCATGTCACGTCTTAGGATTCATGATCCTTGACCTTCCATATACTGGAAATGTTCTGAATCGGCCCTTCAGTTCCATTTGAAGGCTATAAATGGGCCATATCCAAGCTGTGGAGAAGAGGGTAAGAATTCAACTTTGAGAGAAAAGTTACTCTGGAGAAATTATTCACTTCATATTGAGTCTGCATCCCTTTTTTCTTTTAAGTCTGAACACATTGTTCATCTCCCAAGCTCTTCCCTATTTGATGGAGAACCTCATTGTCTCTCTTATATGAGATTTCCTTTGGTGGAGGATTGAAGTGGTGGAGGCCTAGCTAGAAGGGACTTAGTTTCTCGGTTCCGGACACGACGACAGAGAAGTTTGTCATTCATACACTTCTGTTGATTACATTTTAATAGAAATACTCTTTTTTTCTCTAATTAATGTCTTGCAAATATTTGAATTGTTATTCCATGGGAGTATTTTTTATGAATATTGATGGATTATGCTATTATATGTGCTAAAGTTATATATTATCACCATATGCTTGCGTATCTTGGTTGTTGAGGACAAGTTGCAAGTGTATCTCTTTGAGTCGAGTGCTCACTGGTGGACTTCATTGAACGTTTGGATGAGGTAGGCTCTTTATCTTGTCTAGTTAGTATGTTTGTTTATATAACATACTTGAGATTAGAGTTGATTTCTGCATTCATTTCCATCTGTTGTGGTTTACCCCATGCCATAGAGTGATTTTCCTTGTAACAACTAGATAATTATCGACGCTAGGTCCTACGGCTTGTTTTTCCCTAGAATCCATCTCGACTTGTTTAAAGTCATCGTGCTTGTAGGATGCCAACCCACACTTTTCTATTGCACAAGGTGAAATGAAACAATCTATAGCACCAAAATCAAATAAAATTTTAACATTGACATGATTTAGCATACATGATGACTCCACCACCGTGGATTTATGTTTTTCCTAGTGATTATTGACCGCTGCATAAATCTAGTGGCTACTACTCACTCTTCCCATTGAGGCCTTTCCTTCTCTATGCACAAATCCTGCTTGTGACTCTGGGCAGTCACACTGGTAATAGGGTCCTCTACACCCCCAACAAGTAACATGAGATGGAACCTAGACACTTCCCTGTGACGGTCTCTGAAATGAGTTCATTCCCCTAGAACTCCTGCTCCTACTTGCTTCTCCCTGAGAAGGTCGTGGACCTGCCTACGTCGTTGGTGACGAGTGGGATGTTTCACTCATTTCCATTGAAATAATTGTTGTAACTACTCTAGGAGTGACTTTATTTCCATAATGGGGTGGCCTAGAGCTTCCTCCCCTGGAGAAAGTCCTAGGGCCTTCCCCAAGAATCCTGGATGTTGTGGAATGGTTGATCTCGTAAATCCGTTTAATCTCATATGCTCCTCTGCGTAACAAGAATTTTCAACTGCTTTAGATAATGACGATGGTTTCCACATCCGTACCATGGCCCTTATCTTAGGGTTTAATCCGTACCCAAATTTTTTTTCCTGTCGTTGATTGATATCCATGTATGAGACATATTTCTCTAACTCCATGAACCTGATCTCGTACTCTTCCACGACCTTGTTTCCTTGAATTAGAGCATGAAATTCTCCTACCTATTGTCCCATGAGATGGTGTCTGGGGTTAGGTGCAACTGCCTCTCCAAGTTACCCCAAAAGATCAAGGCACTGTCCCTCAACTGAAAGATCGCTATCCTCGCCTTTTGTAAGGCCTGAATTATAGAGCCTCATAAAAATAAATAAATACATAAATACTTTCTAATCTACTTCTTTAATTACTACTACTTAGTTTATAATTTCCTTTCTTGATATTCTTCTACGAGCATAATAATTGACAGTTTAGAAACAACAACATACTAACAACATAATAATTAACAACATAGCAACAAAAACATAATAATTAACAACAATATAATGATGGCAGAAAATGCATAAGGTATTTACCTCAACCCCTAAGATTGGCTTTTAAGGGTACCAAGGAGAATACGCGTGGTCTCCTACTCAAGGCATCCACAACCACATTTTCCTTTCTCTTGATGTATGAAATTCCAAAATTGTATTCACTCATAAACTCACTCCATCAACTCTTCCTGGCATTGAGATCCCTTTGAGTGAAGAGATGTTTTAAACTTTCATGGTCCGTTTTGAGCTCAAAGTTTCGCCCCACTAGATAGTGCCTCTAAAGTTTCAGAGCTAGCATTACAACTGCCAACTCTAAATCATGAGTAGCGTAAAGATCCTCATGTTTCTTCAACTTCCTTGACGCATACGCTATCACTCCTCCATCCTGCATTAGCACGGTCCCCAATCCTTGCTTCAATGCATCCATGTAGATTGTGAAGTATTTTTCCATATCCGACACTCGTAGGATTGGTGCACTAGTTAGTAACCTCTTAGGATCGATGAATGCACTATCAAATTATTCTGTCCATTCATACCTGACCCCATTGCGCTGCAAAGTGGTGACGGGTTTCACTATTTTAGAGAACCCTTCCATGAATCTCCGATAATAACCCACTAGCCCCATGAATATTCTTACCTCATGAGCATTTTTCGACACTAGCCATTCCATAATGGCCTTTATCTTTTCTAGGTCCACAAAGATTCCTTCACCGGAAATAATGTGACCTAAATAGTGAATTTATTTTTGGAAGAAAGAACACATCGACAACTTTCCATACAATTTGTTATCTCTAAGGCATGACAACACCACTCACAAGTGTTCCTCATGTTCTCTTTCTTTCTTGGAATAAATGAGGATATCATCCAGAAAGACCTGTACAAAGCACTCTAAGTACTTTCAAAATACACCATTCATGAGGCTCATGAATACTGCTGGCGCATTGGTCAAACTTAAAGGTACTACAACGAACTCATAATTCCCAAACCGAGTTCGAAATGCAGTTTTAGGAATATCGCCTTCCTTAATCCTTAACTGGTGATACCCTGATCACAAATAAATTTTTGAGAACACCGCTGCTCCTTTCATTTGATCAAAGATATCATCTATCTGTGGAATTGGGTACCTATTTTTCATTGTAGCATGGTTCAAGTCCCTGTAATCTATACACAGTCGTAAGGAACCATCCTTCTTCTTCACAAAAATTACTAGTGGACCCCAAGGTGAGACACTAGGCCTTATTATCCCTAAGTCGAGTAGTTCTTTCAACTGCATCTGCAACTCAGAAAGTTATGGCGCTGTCATCCTATACAGAGTCTTGGAAATTGGATCTGCACCAAGTTTTATTTCAATGGTAAAATCTAGCTCCCTCTCAGGAGGTAACCCTGGAAAATCTTTTGGAAAAACATCCTTAAACTCTGACAATACTGGGTACTGATTGTTGATGATTAAATTCACAACGAAGTTTGGCCAGCAAAGTGTTGCTAAAGCCTATTATTATAAAAGATAAATAATACTAGTAGGTGGGACCCCCTCGTAGATTGGGGATCAAGTCTGGTGTTTATTCTATGTTATGTTACTGTTAGACACTACTTTCATGGTTGATGATATCTTGTTTTATTGGATAATGGATCGGGCATATTATACAAGGCACCCTTGTTGTTCCAAGATCAAGTTATACCGACATTTTTCATGATTATCATTGTTGATTGTTCTTGGATCTATTACTTGTGACACCTGCAACAAACACATGTTAGTAATAACAAATGAAAAGAAACTTAAAGAAGAAATTGTCCTATGCTAACATGCTATACTATATGCATTGGAAAAGATTGTGGCAAATCCTAGCTAACATAGGATAGCCATGCGAGTTATCAAGGTTGTATATAGCATAGTTGGTATGCATTTCTACATAATAGAGATGGTAAGATGTGATACAAGTGGCGCTCTTGGAAATTAAAGGTTGTTGGTTCAAGGTGGATTATTGTTTGATTAGTAGCTGGCGCGTACTAAGAATTGAATGAGCTTGAAGTAGGTAAGTGATGTGCATTTATTACACATCACCTTTACCCCTACCATTGGACGCCACCATAGTCAGGCTATCTTCCAAACATTACTACTGTGGTTATGCTCTGATTTCTCAGCAGGGAGGAACCGCTTGGCCAACTCACGTTTTAAGACATTTGATTATAGGTATGTTATTTTTTTTGGCCCTTCATGAGTCTACTCTGGTTATGAAATGGATATTGGCTCAAGTGTATTAGCTGTGCTTTCCTTAAGTATTGCGACTGTGTAAATGGTGATTGTGAATGAAACGTTGATGATTCTCTTTGAAATGAGGTTGAAGTCATAGAATTACTGGTTATCCTGGTGTGTTAACAGCCACAAGAGATATCTTTTATCCTTGATGGTTTACTTAGAAGATCCTTGTTGGTCTTGGTGGGCTATCTTCATGCTTTCACATTTTTGTATCCAGTATGTGGTTTTTATGGGGCTTAATAACTGAAGCGTCCATGTCACCATGCATTGACATATGGGCAGTTGGTTGATTTCACCACTAGTGGTCACGAAGTGGGTTTTCCTGTTCTTACTTGGCCCTGTCTTCACCTCTGTATGGCAGTTGTTTGACCAAAATGCACGAGGGTTATACCCCGTGTGCATTAAATGACATTTTCCACACCAAGTTAAAGCCTCACCTCCTGTTATGGCCCCTGTTATGGAATTGTTTCCTGTCCACAAACGATTCATATCCCTCTCTATGAGTACACCTTTGGCCTCAAAGTTTTCACCATTACGAGAAGTTGGCTTTGTTCCTCCTGAGATGGCTACTGAAAAAACCCTTAACACTCCAGTCTGGATTTTTGTAGAGGAGATTGTCGTGCTTGTCAAGTTGCTACGGGTTATTGTGGATTGAATGTATGGTCAATTACTTTGAATACAGATTCACTCAGTTGGTTGTATGGAAGTCGTGTTGGTTTGGAATTTAGTTACTACCTCTGTGATAATAATGATAAACCCTACATTGCTAATTTCACTTTCAAAGTACACAGTCACCCTCCTTATGTTAATAACTCCGTATTTTTAATGGAGAAGGCCTCTTCCCCATTTCGATTTGATGTGGGGGTATGCATAGTTTCCACAGCTTGTTCGGTTGATTGATTTTTTACAACAATGGCAAATTGTTTAGTTGATACACAATCACTGGTATTTGCACTAATGATTATTTGGATGATAGCCGACATTGGTTACAAATGCTTGGTGTTGCTCACGCATGTCGCATTGTGTGTATGGTGCTTTTGCAAATGAAATAATGGGCATGGTCACTATGGTTTTATTTGGGGACGAATGACTATTGAACTGGATGAATGAAGAGAATATATCCACCATGTCCTTATGCTTGTTTGATTGTATAAACCTAAGTTTGCACAGCATAGTCGATCACAGTGTGACTAAATCAAAGCAATATATATTAAATCGATGGCTCAACATGATGGGTTGAGTTATTTTCATGACTGTGTGTTTGTTGTGTTAAGTGGAAATGTTGCATCGTGGTGTTTGGTGGTTGTGCACTGTGTGTAGTATGGATAGCTTAGTTTTCACACTCAGGGATACCCACAATTTTTATTTATTTATTGCAATCAATCAATTGTTAAAGAAGGCATGTTGTTGGTGATAGTCGTGTTGGATGGGTGGCTCAGCTTTTTACAGTCACATTAGATTGGGCTTGCACAGTGATGGAGTTACACTTGCATGAGTGAATTACCTCGTGCATAGCTTGTGTCTAAATGGTGCCAGTGGGTTGTATGTTTAATCGTCAATTTGGGTGTTTCCATTTGGTCTTGATTATTTTGGTTACTTCCTACATATGTTTAACGAATATCATTGCTTTTAAATAAATGGGCCCGACTGCAGTAATAATGACTTCATTGATTAATTGAAAACATGACTTTTGAGTATTATTGTGGATTGAAATGCATGGGAAGTGGTTGATTTTGATGGTTAACAAAGTGGAATCGCTACTATTTGGAAATTTTTATAAGATGCAAATAAGGGAACAAAATCCTTTTTACAGATTGTGTGGGATTCCTACTGTCTTGTGATGGCACTATGTTGGATATTTGATTATGAATAGTGAACTAGTTAAATGCACATAAATTATTATTTGGTCAGATGATTGATGGTTGATGCATATCCTTTCGCATCATGCTTTATGGATCACTTAATTAATTTCATGAACAGTAATTGTCTTTCTTCCCTTCCATGATTTCATTTTTTGCTAATTACAAATCCCATCACCTTCCCATTTCATTTTTCACTCCATGTTCTGAGATTGATGACAATCAAGAGAATTTCGGTGTTAAGGCAGTTGGAAGTGGTAGTGTCCTGTGTGGATTGCAGTGATGTTTTATTGGTTTTCTTTTCAGTTGATTGTTGTTGTCATTGAGCAATGGCCATGTATTTTCCCCCCTCATTATATCATATTTTCGCTCAATACAAACCCCTCACATATCCCAGAACCCTTTTTCACCCCCCTGCTCATTGATTGATAGTAAAACAATTTATATGGATTGGATTGCATCAGTCTAATATATTGCTGAGCCAAAATCCATTTCGTATTTTAAAAGAGTTGTCATGTATGGTTAATGAAAAGATCATTTTCTAATCAATCATGCATGCAGGGATGTGGCATTCAAATAAAAGGATAAAAACACAGGTCTATGTAAAAAAGAAGGACTAAAGGATAATAGCATCAACAAGGGAAAATATGACTTTGAGTTTTATTTTATCTATCGTTTTATGACAATTGACTTCAGGGATCTTTGGAAAACATGTTTATTTTGGATATATGAGTATTAGTTTTGAAATAATTTCAAATTTCATGAGTTTAAATTACCAAAAGTGAATATGTTGATGGGCACAAGGAGGTGTGTTTTTCTTAACTAATGGTTATGCGACGATTGTTATGAGCTAAAGGGGGTCACAAGGGGTCCCACCTACTAGTTATTATTATTTATGACCCGTATTATAATTATTTCTCTTCCCCCTAACTAAAGTTAGTTGAGTCTTTTAATTAAATTAACTAATAAATTGGTTCAACTTCTTCAACCAATTCTAATTTGTTAAAAGAAAAAGAAAAGGGAGGAACAAGAGGATGATAGAAGCAAAAGCATGCTAAGGTCTGCTTTTTGAGTTTATGTTGCGACAATTCAGTTTTCATTCATTCATATACTCATCATAGCCTAATTCGCTTTTATGATAGCAGGGTCTTATTATAGACAACAATATTCAGGGTTGAATCAAATCATTCAGACACTTGTTTTTCAGAGGTGTTGATCTATCTTTGATAGTCTATGTAGAATTGTCTGTTTGTGAATTAATTTTCATGACTGATAAAGGCTATTGTGCAGAGTTGATTGGGCAGAAATCTGTGGCAAGCTGATCCAGCCTTTAGAGTTCAATTTTGGTTTTCTGTCAGAGGTCCGTTTGTATGTTCCATCGGGGATGTCTAAGTTTGACTTTGGTCCAAGCTTTCTGTATGAGATTTTGTAAAGAAAATGACTCTTTGGTGAATTGGAATGAAATAAAGGATTTCCTTATGTCTCATCCATCTTGATTATCATTTTGGTGTCTTTACTTCTGCTGTTACATTTATTTCAACAACTGTTATATTAATAAAATTACATAAAAAGTGAATTTCCAGCAAGATTTGTGTTGATAAAAGACTAGCCTAAGCACTCGTAATTAATACTTGTGAGTTAGGATGTTATTTTTGTTGGCTATAAACATAGGGTGATATTCCCATCTACTTTGATTTAGCCAAGTAAAGTCTGAAAATGCTTGAGTAAGATCATTTCATATCTTTTCCTCATCATTTATTTGACGACCATACTGGGGAGATCTTCGATATCTCTCTGGTTAAAAATTTATACTCGATTTTCATCGATACATCTTTTTTTATCTGAAATTGATTCTTTGACTATTTTACTATTAATGACTGTTCCTGTTGTAAGGCATCCCAATCTTGAGTCCGATATCCAAGACTAGACCAACATTGCTTTGAACTTGTTCCATACTATTTTAGACACTGCCAATACTCGTGCCAAACTTAACCATTCTTGGGAAGCAATTGAACGAGATATTAGTGCTCAAGAAAAATTGGAGGCTATATGTAGACAGCCTAGAAATCAACATTAAACCTTTGTTTCTTCAAGCTTTGGCCTTTCTTTCATGTCCTTAGACTCTCGTGCTTCTAGAATAAGAAAGAGGATTGTCACCCGAAATCAATCCTATATCTGAAATAGGAAGGAGAAACATTGTGTTATCTACCTAACAAAGTGCTCTAAGGAGAACTTAATCTGATTCATCTAGCTCATCTTTCTTTCCCTCATCTATCATCCACAAGATGGCATCTAGTGGTGGCACTAGAAGTGCTCTATCTTCCCAATCTTCATCATCGTCGGTGATTGGTATCTTGTACAACCACCATATCCATGTCCAATCTACTTCAAACCCCAACAAATTCATTAAAATGTATGGGATTTTTCAGTTCAAAGAAGATGCCACAACCACGTCATGGCATGTGTCCTCTCCTCTTAACCTAGCACCTGCTACTCGCCCACTTCCAAAGTTTAAAGAGAATTTTCCTAAGTTTTAAGCAAATAACACTGTCAGTACAAATGAACACCTAGTGGAATTTTCAAATGCTTGTCATAACATAGGGGCCAACGACAATGACACCTGCATGCGCTTGTTCATCAATTCCTTAGAAGGAAAGGTTGCGGCCGATTTATTTGACCTTCCTCCTAAGATTATATCTACTTGGGAGGATTTGATTTATTGGTTCTGATCCACTTATGGGCAGTCCAAAATACTTGCCAAGAAATTAAAGGAATACAATAACGTCACTTATAAAGATGGTGAGACCATCAAGTCTTTCAACTTGTGTTTCACCAAGTTGTACAATCAAATCCCTGAACTTGTCCTCCCTTAGAACCAAGCCGCTCTCATGCACTACTACAATGCATTTCCTTCTCCCTACCGTCACAGGCTTGAGGAAAACACCATTGATTAATCTCGGTTCCGCTCTACATACTTGCTCAGAGTATGAAGAACAAGTTGAAAGAACTGGTCTTCCCTAGCGAGAATCAGCTTGACAGACAGACATGTCCACTCTCTTACAACTAGTACAAGATATGAACAATCACATGATAGAATTTGAGCGGAAGGGTACTGTATCCCCTCTCAACCCTGGAGCCTCATCCTCTTATGCACCCCCCTTTAGAAATCCTGCTGAAAACAATTTTCAGCATAAGGCTATCCTACCTCAGAGTTGGTGTAAATTTTGTGAGGAGCACCACGAAGAAACCACATGTGAGGTAAAGAAGAGTGTCAGATATAAGATCTTTGGTAAGAGACCAGAAGCTACTATCGTTGTCCTAGACTTTGCAGAGCCAGGGGATGCCATGGTTATTAATACTAGGAACAAAGGCTACGTTCCCAAGGGTAAATTTGATCCTCCTCATAGTTCTTCTATCCCGAGCTCATCCTCAACCGTTGTTATGCCCCAGGTTCCTAAAATTTCCGAGAGTCAAAGAATCACTCCACCTCTTCCCTCTTTTAAGTACAATATCTTAAATCAATTTGCCAACATCAAAGCATATGGAACCCTCCTAGACATGGTTTCCGCCCCTGAATAATAGATGCATCTGAAACAATTCATGGAAGGAAAGGCTTTCGTTGTAGCCAATCTTTTTGAAGAGGTAAACGAAGAGGATTCTTCTGTAAATAAAGTAGGTGTACATAAATTTATATAACCTATAAAAGTCCCCCTTTTTACATTTCTGTAAATATCATGGACAAAATTGCCCATTGTTGCCTCATTAATGGTGGTTCGGGCCCAAGTGTGATGTCAAAGATTAATATGGAAGAGCTAGGCTCGTCTTGTACAGATGAAAACACCAAAAGAATGCTTTCTTATAATAGTATACAACAAAAGACCATAGGTGATATTAAGGATGTGACCTTAGTTTTGTGCGCTCATATTGAAATAAGGATGACCCTCAATATTCAGGTGATTGATATGCCCACAAGCAATTACTCAATCATCTTAGGAAGAGATTGGCAATCCTCAATGGGTGGGTAACTCTCACTCGACATGACACATTTATCTGTTCCTCGGAACAAAAAAAATATTATAGTCCTTAGAGAAGGAACAATATCACCCTACATAGAGAGTGTCCCATAGCCTAACGTAAACTATATCGAGGAGGACTTAGGAGTGTATTCCATCTTTTCCGAGGAAGATAACATTTCCATGGAACAAATCGATTTAGATGATGGAATGTGGCACATACACTTTGATGGTTCATGCTCAAACGAAGGTAACCGAGCTGGCATTATCTTGATTTCTCCTATAGGAAAAATCCATAACTTTTCTTAGTAGTTGGAATTCACTTGCACTAACAATGTCACTGAATTTGAAGCCTTTTTATTAGGCATTGAAAACGCTTATAATCTTGGTTGTGGTCACCTTTCAGTTTTTGGGGATTCCGAGCTTGTTGTGAATCGTGTGCATAAAATTTACTCTCCTAGCAACAAGTTGATGAAACGATACACCCAAAATGTTTGGGCTCTTATCTAGAAGCTTTTATCTTTCAACATCACCCATATTAAAAGGGAGTTAAACTCAATGGCCGATCGGTTAGCAGGTTTTGCAACCTCCCCTAATCGACAACTTTTGCCACACAGAACTGATTGTACCTTTCAATCCCTATATCATCTGCATATTCCCAACAATATAGAATCTTGGTAGGTCTTCCCTAACGATGAGAGCATTTTTGCTTTTATTCAAAATGAACCTTTTAAACCTAAGGAACTTATATCCATAGAAGATAACAAGATTCCTAAAGGCCTGACTCCTCTGGAGAGTTCATTTTCGTCGAGTGATGTAGGCAACAAGGAGAAACAAAAGGAAGAAGAATCGAAAAGGAAGGTGGGTGAAACCATCTCATTGAACATTGGGACACCCAAGACTCCAAAGAACGTAAAAATAGGTGCCAAATGTTCATATGAAGAGAAGGAGAAGTTTGCCAAGTTGCTTGGTGAACTTCAAGATGTTTTTGCTTGGTCTTATGAGGATCTTCGTGGTTTTGATCCTGGCCTTATACAACATGCCATGCCCATTCAGGAAGGCATAAATCTAGTTAGGAAAAAACAAAGACCTATCAACCCTGTGCTAGGAACAACTATTCGAAAGGATTTGGAAAAAAATTTGAAGGTTGGAATCATCTTTCCGGTCAAATATTCCAAATGGGTCTCAAATCTAGTCCCCGTTCGGAAAACCACTGGTTAGATCAGATTGTGCGTCGATTTTCGTGCACTAAACCGAGCTAGCATAAAATACCACTTCCCTCTCCCTAACATGGAAATGATTTTGCAACAAGTTGCAGGGTCACAAATGATGTCCTTACTTGATGGTTTTTCAGGTTACAATCAAATCAAGATAAAAAGGGTAGATAAATATAAAACCACCTTTATTACTCGTTGGGGTACCTTTCCTTATGAAAGTATGCCTTTTGGTTTATCTAATGCAGGTGCCACATTTCAAAGAGATTTGCAGTTAGCTTTTGACGATTTGATCGGTAAAATAATTTAGATCTACCTTGATGAATTAATAGTATACTCTAAAATCCGATCAGATCATTTTGGTCATTTGAGAAAAGTTCTCATGTGATGTAGGAAATTTGGCATTTCTCTAAACCCTTCCAAGTCCATTTTTGGTATTACCGAGGGCAAACTCCTGTGACACATCGTCTCCGATTCAGGCATAAGCATTGATCCTGAAAGGATTGCTGCTATCCTTAACCTTCCTGCTCCCACTTCCAAGAAAGAAGTTCAAGCTTCTATGGGGGTTATTAACTTTGTCTATAGGTTTGTCCTAGATTTTCCTATGATGGTCAAACCAATTCATAATCTTCTTAAGCAAGATCATCCTTTTTCTTGGACAAATGATGTCAAAAATGATTTTGAAGGGATTAAGAAAGAAATCAGTTCCGCACCGGTTTTGGTAAAACCAAACTTTGAGAAGGAATTCACGATATATACTAATTCTACTGAGGAGGCAGTTTCTGCTATCCTCATGCAAAATGATGACCAAGGGAATGAAAAACAGATGGCTTACATGAGTCAAAGTTTTTCTGATGATGAATTTAAATATTCTTTTATTGAGAAACATGCTTTCGCTCTTGTTAAGGCCATTGAAAAGTTTTGCCACTACATCTTAGGTAAGCATACGTTGGTAAAGGTCCCTTTACCTATTGTTAAGTGTTTTCTCTCACAGACTTATCTTTTAGGGAAACTTGCACACTGGCTTGCCAAGATCCAGGAGCATGATTTGAATATTGTGACTTCTACCACTATTAAGGGGCGTGACCTAGCCCTTCACCTGGCTCAGCATGCTGATAATGGTGAAGGAAATGGTGAAGAAGATAGTTTCCTTTCAACCCTCTTTTAAATTGATGATCATATCCTCCCTGTGTCTGAACATCCTTGGTACAAAAATTTGGTTTATTATTTACAGAACCAAATATGTCCAGACAACTTAGACACTCATCAAAGGAGAAGACTCAGTCTTGAATTTGCAAGATATGTCATTATAGGAGACTTGTTATTTCGAAGATCTTCTAATGGCATGTTGCTTCATTGTGTAAACAATGAAGACGTACATAAATTGTAGCAAGAATCTCATGGCTCCTCAAGCTCTGTCATTCATGTAGGAGGTCATTTTTATGCAAAGACCACTACTTTCAAGATTAGTAGAAAGGGATATTAATGGACTTTGATATTTTGCGACTCTTTGTTTTTTTGAGGTCTTGCGACAAATGCCAAAAATTTGTTGGGAAAGAATGCCTTTCATCTATGCCATTACAACCTATCTTGCTAGATTTTCCCTTTTCAAGGTGGGGATTGGATTTTATTGGTCCTATTAACCCTCCTTCTTCAGCTGGGCAAGTTTTTATCTTGACAACCATAGACTATTTTACAAAATGGGCTAAAGATGTCCCACTTAAACATTCCACAGACAATCAGGAATTTATTTCCTTGAAAATAATATTTTTTCTAGATTTGGTCTTCCATTAGAAATTATTACAGACAATGGTCCCACTTTCATTTCTGCTAAGCTGACTCAGTTTTTAGCCAAGTTGGGGGTTAAACATTTCACGTCATCAACTTATTATCCCCAAGGAAACGGGCAAACCGAGTCCACCAACAAAAATATGGCAAGTATCGTCAAAAGTCTCATCGAAGATAGGCCTAATTAGTGGTACACTCTCCTCACTTATGCCCTCTGGGCAGATCGAACTACTGCCAAAGTAAGCACCGGTTGTACCCCTTTTCAGCTGGTTTATGGTCAAGAATCCCTCCTTCCAATAGAGTTGTAAATTTATTCCTTAAGGTTGATGCTACAGACCAAAGAATTAAATTCTTCAGATGTTTCACAAAATTACTAGCTTTGGAAGAGCAAAGGATGTTTGCTTTGGATAATATTAAAAGAAGACAACAAGCCATTAAGAAATATTTCAACAAGAGTGTCAAAACTATCAAGTTTAAGGTCAATGAAAAAGTTCTGCTATGGGATTCGACTCACGCTGATAGGGGAAGACATTCAAAATTTCAGAAATTATGGCTGGGTCCTTTCAAAATCACTTTTGTCTTAGGTACAAATTCTTACACTCTCAAATATTTGCAGTAGCTTGTTTTCCTACAGAACTAACGGTTCTCACTTAAAGCATTACGTGGAACCAACTTGAAAATCTCTAACACTGTATGGATTTCCTGTGTTTTAGTAGTCTAGCTCTGTTTTCAGGTTTTCATTTTTTTTTTCTACTTACAATAGTTGTTTTCTATTTTAATTATTTCCTACTGCCCCTACTTTTCTATCACTTTATTTCTGCTATTTTAATCTTTTTGTTGTTTTATTCTGCAAGACCTTGTATTTGGTCATATTTTAGTTTTACTAGAGAATAAGATGTTGGATCATATTTTCCACAGTGACACTCCTGCAAAGCATTGTTAGTCAATAACAATCAAGCTTACACAACTATTATGATGTCTTCTCTGAAGGACCCTTGAAATTGTTATGTATTTCCATTGTTGTCTTATAAAGAATTGGTTATCTCCCGCTTCTTCTCGCCATTTATTCATCCATTGAGATTTTAAGAGAAAATCTGGAAATTTTCCTCCTTAAAAGTTAAAGAGAAGATTCCGGTCGATGGATTATGCATACAGTTGTAAAACCCCTAATACTTAACATTTTTCATGAGTTATTTCCAAATTCCCGGTCATCTTTCCATTAAATCTGCTCACTTCCCCCTGTTGCATAATCTTACTGGTTGTATTTTCTTGACCTGCTGCTCTTGGTTTGTGAAACCATGAGTTATGAGTTCTAAATCTGTTGAAAACAAATTTTTCTGTGGAGTCGTCAGTTTGTTGATGATTAAATTCGCAATGAAGTTTGGCCCGCAAAGTGTTTCTAAAGCCTACTATTATAAAAGCTAAATAATACTAGTAGGTGGGACCCCCTCGTATATTGGGGATCAAGTCTGGTGTTTATTCAATGTTATGTTACTATTAGACACTACTTTCATGGTTGACGATATCTTGTTTTATTGGTTAATGGATCAGGCATATTATACAGGGCTCCCTTGTTTTTCCAAGATCAAGTTATACCGACATTTTTCATGGTTATCATTGTTGAATGTTCTTGGATATATTACTTTTGACACCTGCAAAAGACACATGTTAGTAATAACAAATGAAAAGAAACTTAAAGAAGAAACTGTCCTATGCTAACATGCTATACTATATGCATTGGAAAAGATTGTGGCAAATCCTAGCTAACATAGGATAGCCATGCGAGTTATCAAGGTTGTATAATAGCATAGTTGGTATGCATTTCTGCATAATAGAGATGGTAAGATGTGATACAGGTGGCGCTCTTGGAAATTAAAGGTTGTTGGTTCAAGGTGGATGATTGTTTGATTAGTAGCTGGCGCATACTAAGAATTGAATGAGCTTGAAGTAGGTAAGTGATGTGCATTTATTTCACATCGCCTTTACCCCTACCGTTGGATGCCACCATAGTCAGGCTATCTTCCAAACATTACTGTTGTGTTTATGCTCCGATTTATCAGCAGAAAGGAACTGCTCGACCAACTTGCGTTTTAAGACATTTGATTACATGTATGTTCCTTTTTTTGGACCTTCATGAGTCTACTCTGGTTATGAAATGGATATTGGCTCAAGTGTATTAGTTGCGCTTTCCTTAAGTATTGCGACTATGTAAATGGTGATTTTGAATGAAACGTTGATGATTATCTTTGAAATGAGGTTGAAGTCATAGCATTACTGGTTATCCTGGGGTGTTAGCAGTCACAAAAGATCTCTGCTATCATTGCTGGTTTACTTAGAAGATCATTGTTGGTCTTGGTGGGATATCTTCATACTTTCGTATTGTTGTATCCAGTCTGTGGTTTTTATGGGGTTTAATGACTGAAGCATTCATGTCACCACACATTATACATATGGGCAGTTGGCTGATTTCACCACTAGTGGTCATGAAGTGGGTTTTCCTGTTCTTACTCGACCCTGTCTTCACCTCTGTGTGGTAGTTGTTTGACCGAAAGGCACGAGGGTTATACCCTGCATGCGTTAAATTAAATTTTCAACAACAAGTTAAAGCCTCACCTCCTATTACGACCCCTGTCATGGAATTTTTTCCTATCCACAAACGATTCATAGCCCTCTCTATGTGTACACCTTTGGCCTCAAAGTTTTCACCATTACGAGGAGTTGGCTCTGTTCCTCCTATGATGGCTACCAAGCAAACCCTTAACCCTCCAGTATGGAGTTTTGTAGAGCAGACTGTCGTGCCTGTCAAGTTGCTATGGGTTATTGTGGATTCAATGTATGGTCGATTACTTTGAATACAGATTCACCCAGTTGGTCGTATGAAATTCATGTTGGTTTGGCATTTAGTTACTGCCTCTGTGATAATAATGATAAACCCTACATTGCCAATTTAACTTTCAAAATACACAGTTACCCTCCTTATGTTAGTAACTCAATATTGTTAATGGATAAGGCCTCTGCCCCGATTCAATTTGATGCGGGGGTATGCGTAGTTGCCACAACTTGTTCGGTTGATTGATTTTTAACAACATTGGTGAATTGCTTGGTTGATACACAGTCACTGGTATTTGCACTAATGATTATTTGGATGATAGCTGGCATTGGTTACAAATGCTTGGTGTTTCTCATGCATGTTGCGTTGTGTGTATGGTGTTTTTGCAAATGAAATAATGGGCATGGTAACTATGGTTTTCTTTGGGTCCGAATGACTATTGAACTGGATGACTGAAGAGAATATATCCACTGCATCCTTATTCTTGTTTGATTGTATAAACCTGAGTTTACACAGCTTAGTCGATCACAGTGTCACTAAATCGAAGCAATACTATATTAAATTAATGGCTCAACATGATGGGTTGAGTTATTGCCGCGATTGTTTTTTTGTTGTGTTAAGTGGAAATGTTGCATCGTGGTGTTTGGTGGCTACACACTGTGTGTAGTATGGATAACTTAGTTTTCACACTCAGGGATACCCACAAATTTTATTTATTTATTGCAATCGATCACTTGTTAAAGAAGGCATGTTGTTGGTGACAGTCGTGTTGGATGGGTGGCCCAGCTTTTTACAGTCACATTAGATTGGGCTTGCACAATGATGGAGTTACACTTGCATGATTGGATTATCTCGTGAATAACTTGTGTCTAAATGGTGACTATGGGTTGTATGTTTAATCGTCAATTCAGGTGTTTCCATTTGGTCTTCATTATTTTGGTTACTGCCTACATATGTTTAACGAATATCATTGCTTTTAAATAATGGGCCCGACTGCAGTAGTAGTGACTTCATTGATTAATTGAAAACATGACTTTTGAGTATTATTGTGGATTGAAATGCATGGGCAATGGTTGATTTTTATGGTTAACAAAGTGGAATGGCTACTGTTTGCAAATTGTTATAAGATGCAAATAAGGGAACAAAATCCTTTTTACAGATTGTGTGGGATGCCTACTGTCTTGTGATGGAACTGTGTTGGATATTTGATTATGAACAATAAACTAGTTAAATGCACATAAATTATTTTTTGGTCAAATGATTGATCACTGATGCATCTTCTTTCGCATCATGCTTTATGTATCACTTAATTAATTTCATGAACAATAATAGTCTTTCTTCCCTTCCATGATTTCATTTTTCACTAATTACAAATCCCATCACCTTCCCATTTCATTTTTCACTCTCTGTTCTGAGATTGATGACAGTCAAGAGAATTTCGGTGTTAAGGCAGTTGGAAGTGGCAGTGTCATGTGTGGATTGCAGTGATGTTTTATTGGTTTGATTTTCAGTTGATTGTTGTTGTCATTGAGCAATGACCATGTATTCCCCCCCCTCATTATATCATAGTTTCACTCAATACAAACCCCTCACTTATCCCATAACCCTTTTTCACCCCCCTACTCATTGATTGACAGTAAAACAATTTGTATGGATTGGATTGCATGAGTCTAATATATTGTTGAGCGAAAATTCATTTCGTATTTTAAAAGAGTTGTCATGTATGGTTAATTAAAAGATCATTTGCTAATCAATCATGCATGCATGGATGCACCATTCAAATAAAAGGCTAAAAACAAAGGCCTATCACGCCTCTATCAAAAAGAAGGACTAAAGGATAATATCATCAACAAGGGAAAATGTGACTTTGAGTTGTATTTTATCTACGTTTTATGACAATTGACTTCATGGATCTTTGGACAACATGTTTATTTTGGATATATGAGTATTATTTTTGAAATAATTTCAAATTTCATGAGTTTAAATTACCAAAAGTGAATATGTTGATGGGAGACACAAGGAGGTGTGTTTTTCTTAACTAATGGTTATGTTATGATTGTTATGAGCTAAAGGGAGTCACAAGGGGTCCCACCTACTAGTTATTATTATTTATGACCCGTATTATAATTATTTCTCTTCCCCCTAAATAAAGTTAGTTGAGTCTTTTAATTAACTTAACTAATAAATTGGTTCAACTTCTTCAACCAGTTCTAATTTGTTAAAAGAAGAAGAAAAGTGAGGAACAAGAGGAGGATAGAAGCAGAAGCATGCTAAGGTCCGCTCTTTGAGTTTATGTTGTGACCGTTCAGTTTTCATTGATTCATATATTCATCACAACCTAATTCTCTTTTATAATAGCAATGTCTTATTGTAGACAACAATATTGAGGGTTGAATCAAATCATTCAGATACTTGTTTTTCAAAGGTGTTGATCTATCTTTGATAGTCTGTGTAGACTTGTCTGTTTGTGAATTAAATTTCATGACTGATAAACGCTATTGTGCAGAGTCGATTGGGAAACAATTTGTGGCAAGATGATCCATCTTTTAGAGTTTAGTTTTTGTTTTCTGTTAGAGGTCCTTTTGTATGTTCCATCGGGGATGTCTGAGTTTGACTTTGGTCCAAGATTTCTGTATGATATTTTGTAAAGAAAATGAATCTTTGGTGAATTGGGATGAAATAAAGGATTGGTTTATGTCTCATCTATCTTGATTATCATCTTGGTGTCTTTACTTATGTTCTTACATTTATTTTAACAACTGTTATATTCAAAAAATTACATAAAAAGTGAATTTCTAGCAAGCCTTTTGTTGATAAAAGACTAGCCTAAGCACTTGTAATTAATACTTGTGAGTTAGGATGTTATTTTTTTTGGCTATAAACATAGGGTGATATTCCTGTCTACTTTGATTTAGTCAAGTAAAGTCTGAAAATGCTCGATTAAGATCATTTCATATCTTTTCCTCAATAATGATCCAAGGAGGGTCCTTTCCTTTCATTGAATTCTTCCACTACATATAATCAACAACCTTACCTCATGCAACGTTTAACCTTCATGGTTGAGATAAAGAGTAGAGACACTTTCCTCCATACACCATGGATATCTACTGACCTTCCTTCTTCGTCAACACAAAGCACCCTTTTCACGAAACGATCTACCATAGCTCGATGGGCTTCTAACTAGTCCATTCCAATGATTAGGTCATACATCCACAGATAAGTGACATGCACCTTCAACCTAGTAGTACACACTCCCAGGTCTACTAGAAAATTATCGACGCTAGGTCCTACTACTTTTTTTTCCCCTGAAGCCATCTCGACTTGTTTAAAGTCACCATGCTCGTAGGATGCCAACCCACACTTTTCTAATGCAGAAGGTGAAATGAAACTATATGTAGCACCAGAATCAAATACATTTTAACATTGACATGATTTAGAGTACCTGATGACTCCACCACTGTGGTTTGATGTTCTTCCCGGTGATTATTAACCACTGCATAAATCTAGTGGCTATTACTCGCTCTTCCCATTGGGGCCTTTTCTTCTCTATGCACAAATCCTGCTTGCAACTTTAGGAAGTCATGCTGGTAATGGGGTCCTCCATACCCCCAACAAGTAACACGAGATGGAACCCGCGCACTACCTTGTGACAATCTCTGAAATGAGTTCCTTCCCTTAGATACCCTGCCCCCTACTTGATACTCCCTGAGAAGGTCGTGGACCTGCCTATGCCATTTAAGATTATATGCTCCTCTATATGAGGTGCATTTTCAACTGCTTCAGCTACTGACGACGGTTTCCAAATCCTTACCATGGCCCTTATCTTAGGGTTTAACCCATACAAAAAACGTTCTTCATGTCGTTGATCGGTATCCATGTACGAGACATATTTTACCAACTCCATGAACTTGATCTCCTACTCTTCAAAAATCATGTTTCCCTGAACTAGAGCATGAAATGCTCCCACCTGTTGTTCCTCATAGTAAGCCGACAAATATTTCCTCCGTAACCTTTCCTCAAAAAATTCCCATGAGACGGTGTTTGGGGGAAGGTGCAATTGCCTCTCCAAGTTACCCCACCAGTTCAAGGCACTGTCCCTCAACTAAAATATTGATATTTTCTCCTTTAATGTGGAATCATAGTCTCTTAAGGTGAAACATCGTGTCATTCCTTCCAACCATGCCTCTGCACGTTCACTTGCATGACCCCCAACAAACTCTGGGAGTTTGATATTCTGTAGTTCTTTGTGGATGTCCCCGAGTGGAGGCCCTCCCTCTGAGTTCCTCGATGCTTCAGGGTTACCCACCCCAGATGGTGGGGGTTCCACTTCAACATCTGCTGATTGATGCCCCTTTAATGTCTCATTAATAGCCTCCAAAGAGCGCAAAATGAGAGCTAATTCAAGCGATGTTGGTGGCATTGTCGGTGTTGGTGGTCCTTGCGAAGATGCCCCTAGGTATTGATTTCCTCGAGTCCTAACCATATTGAATAAATAAATCTGTATCAAGGCAAATGCTTATCAAGGAAGAGTTTTAAGGCAGTGCACATTCACTCAACTTATACTTGTAAACATATAAGGGTTAGGCATAAGTTTTTTTTACTTGTCTGTAAACAAATGTTACTCTATTTAGGGTAAGTGGCTTAGGTCATGGTTAAAGCATCTAATATTGGTATTATCATCTAAGTATACTGCTAAATCTCTCACCTTGCTAACTAGGTGATCCAAAATTGGATCCAGGAACCAAAATGGGTCCAGGAAGGCCTAAAAATAAAAGTGCTTATAATGGCTTCAAAACGGACGTGTGCATAGGCCTCGTCGATACAAACCCAACACAACTTGAATGGGCCCAAATAGACTTTGTATGAAAAATATATCATGATCTATTCATTTGGCCAAACAAGCAAAATTTGATGACTGTACAGTTTGTACAATCCATACAGTGCTAACATGGCAGTTGATTGTACAAGCCGTATGACCGTACAGTGACGTGGCACTGAATGGGTAGGTACAGGTGTATGAGTCAGAGTGTGACACGGGGCACCACTGTAAGGGTGACACATGGCACAAGCTGACGTGGCAAGGTCCTTATAACACGTGGCAACAGGATGGCATGGCATGTGACAGGGAAAACACGTAGGCAGTTGCGTGGAATAGTAATCGTTGGACACATGGCAATTATTTGTGAATGTAAAGATGCCACATGGCCTAGTCATGGGTTTCCACTTGGAACCCATTCATTTGTTGATGGTTTTGCAAAATTATATGGAACGCATCAAAGTCGAACCCGCAACCTCCAGTCCGTGTCAGAAACGTTTTGAGCAGGGCCGGGCTACCAACCCGCCCGCATTAGTACTTGTTAACTATAGTCCAAAACAAATATTTGAAGTGTAGAGAAGGTTTGGATGGCAGGGTAAAGGGTTGGGGCTAGGCCCCAACCCTCAATGCGTTCCCATGCAACCAGACCACATGCCCACTCCACTAACTTTGTTGTTTGGTGCGGAGTTGTTATGGGAATAACCCCCATCATATTACCACATGTAACCGATCCCGTGTATACAACATATGACCCAAAACTTATACCATAGCACAGAAATGAGGGGATAGCGCCTGGTCGGCCAAGCTAGCCCACCGACCAAGGTGCTAGACTAGGGCCCATGGCTAATCTAACAGTTTTGTGCGTGGAAGGTAAGCCCGAGGCCACATGGGCCCAACCATATGATCAGGAGCCAAATGGTAAGGGAGTTAGCATGCCAGGCCTTAGCACCTGGGCACGTGGAAGCACTCCATATGACCAGGAGCCTGCGAAAAACGGGTTACGCCTGAATTGATGCCCAAAGTGGGTTTTTCCACTTTATTGTATGATCTGTATTGATTTAATGCATGATATTGATGGATTTTAGCCATTTTTGGAGGATATGGATCCCTTTTTGAGGCCATATCTTGGGGAGAAGTTGGGAGGTTGTTACCCACTTCAAGCCTATATAAACCAAAGGTTCTTGAAGAAGAAAAAATGAGGTTTAGAATAGGAAAATGTTGAAGAGTTGTTGAGCCAAAGCCATTTTTATGCAGGGAAGCCATTGAGGAGAGCACCTTTGTAGGCCATTTCTGGGAGCTTCGTTCATCTGTTTTTAGTGCCGTTAGTTGTGACAGGTTCTTGAGATCTAGTAGAACACGACCATATCATTTTGTAAGCCATTTGGAACTATTATGATGTACTTTTGAAGCTTCGAACATAAATAAGAAAGCCTCACCCACTGAGACAAAGGCCCGAAGACGTAGGCGAGATTGTCGAACTTCGTTATCACTTTGGTGTTTATGGTTTGTTGTTATTCATGCTTATTTCTAGATCTGTATATTTATTAATGGCTGCTATGTTTCGTCTTTAATTATTCCTCTTTCATTAATTTCCTAAATGGTAAAATAACTCATGTTTTAATAACTCAACCATTGTCGTTAAAAGATCTTTTCGGATCAAGTGGTATCAGAGCTAGTTGACGGTTGGTTTTTGAGTTTTCATGCATACCATGAAAATGGAATCTAAAGAGGGACTTTCTCAAGATGAGAAGGATATGCGAAGCACTCTCTTTTCCATGGTCGAGATGGTGAAAATGTTGTATGAAGACTACTTGGAACGAAAGAGATCGGTTCAAGGGAAATCTTCAAAGAATGATGAAAGCAAAGAATAATTGAAGAAATTTCCTTCTACACCTGATTCAGAAAACATCTCTGAGGTATGCAGTGGAATTCATTCATCAATTTTGCATTGTTCCCATCAAGATGGTTTTTTTGGTGCATTTGAAAAACATACAAGATGTATAGGTTTGAGATTGCTAACCAAGATGTGTTATGAAGGAAAGGGCCTTGGAAATAAGGGCCAAGGTATCGTTAATCCCATAGAGGTTGTGGAAATACCTCGTTATTTAGGATTGGGATATGGCGAAGTGGAGATTGTAGAATTCTCCAAAACATTGGAAGCAAATGATGCTTCAAATGACCAACTTAAGTCATTGCGGAAACACTTCATGAAAGGTGATGGTGTATCACTCCATGATGGTGATAGTGAATGAAAATCACCCCCAAAGAAAAGTGAATATAAGAAAGACATGTATAATGGTCATGGTTGTTCCAAATCTCTTTTTCATTATAAAAAACATAATCATGTAATCCAAAAATTGTGGAATATGTATCCTTGTACATTTTGTCATTCACCCAAGCATTGTGTGGCCAAGTGTTGGAAGATACAATATTTGTATAGGAAATTTATGTCGACCAGGAAGGAGACACGACATAAAGAATCAACTCCACAATGAAATAAAGAGAAGGGCAAACAATTATGGATGCCAAAAACCCATTGCACTTATTGCAACAGGGATGGACATTAGAAGGATAAATGTTGGAAGCTTAATCCGGAGCTTCGTCCAAAGAAGGAAAAAAGGATTGTGCATGTACTCTCAAAGGAAGAGGCATTACCAGCGAACCAAGAGGAACACCATGAATGGAAGAAAACCATCACTTGGTTATGCCGGAAGTGGATGTCACATCTTCATTGTATTTTTCTTCCATTAATGTAATCACACATGTTGAAATGATGACCTGTTAAAACATCATTTTGAACAACATAATGTTTTGTTTTATCCTTATGAGTATGTAATCAGTAAGGTCTATTTTTCAACCTTTTGGAGGACCAAAATTTCTTTAGTGGGTAGGTGTGATCCAGAATTGGATCTAGGAACCAAAATGGGTCCAGGAAGGCCTAAATATCAAAATGCTTAGAATGAATTCAAAATGGATGTGTGCATAGGCCTCGTCGATAAAAACCCAACACAACTTGAACGGGCCCAAATGGATGTCGTATGCGAAATATATCACAATCTGTTCATTTGGCCAAACACGTAAAATTTGATGACTGTACAGTTTGTACAGTGCTGAGGTGGCAGTTGACTGTATAGGTCATACGAACATATAGTGATGTGGCAGGTACAATGGCATTGATTGGGTAGATACAGGTGGATGAGTCAGAGTGTGACATGTGGCACCATTGTAAGGGTGACACATGGCACATGATGACGTGGCAAGGTCTGTACGACATGTGGCAACGAGCTGACATGGCAGGTACAATGGCATGTGAGAGGGAAGGCATGTAGGAAGTTGCGTGGACCAGACATCATTGGACTTGTGGCACTTATTGGTGAATGTAAAGTTGCCACATGGCCCAGTCATGGGCTACCATGTGGCACCCATTCATTGGTTGATGGTTTTGCAAAATTATATGCAACGCACCAGAGTCGAACCCGTGATCTCTGGTCAGGGTTGAAAATGTTTTGGGCAGGGTTGAGCTACCAAACCGCCAACATTAGTACTTGTTAACTATAGTCCAAAACAAATATTTTAAGTGTAGCGAAGTTTTGGATGGCGGGGTAAAGGGTTGGGGCTAGGCCCTAGCCCTCAGCCCTCGACACGTTTCCATACGACCAGACCAGATGCCCACTCCACTAAATTTGATGTTTGGCATGAAGTTGTTATGGGAATAGCCCCCGACGTATTACCAAATGTGACCGATCCCATGTATACAACATATGACCCGGACCTTATACCATAGCGCGAAAATGAGGGGATAACGTTCGGTCAGTTGGACTAGCCCGTTGACCAAGGCTCTAGACCAGGGGCCAGGGATAATCTAACAGTCTTGTGCGTGGAAGGTAAGCCCGAGGTCACATGGGCCCAACCATATGATCAGGAGCCGAATGGTAAGGGGGCCAATGTGCCAAGCCTTAGCGCTTGGGCACATGAAAATACTCCATATGACCAGGAGCCCGTGAAAAAGGGGTTGCGCCTGAATTGATGCCAAAAGTGGGTTTTTCCACTTTATTATATGATTTTTATTGATTTAATGCCTGATATTGATGGATTTTAGCCGTTTTTGGAGGATCTGGAGCCCTTTTTGAGGCCAGATCTTGGGGAGAAGTTGGAAGGTTGTTACCCACTTCAAGCCTATATAAACCAGAGGTTCTTGAAGACAAAAAAAGAAAGTTCAGAACAGGAAAATGCTGAAGAATTTTTGAGCCAAAGCCATTTTTATGTAGGGAAGCCATTGAAGAGAGCACCTTTGCGGGCCATTTTTGGGAGCTTCGTTCATCCGTTTTCAGTGCCGTTAGTTGCGACGGGTTCTTGAGATCTTGTAGAACACGACCAGATCATTTTGTAATCCATTTGGCATTGTTATGATGTACTTTGGAAGCTTCTAACATAAATAAGAAATCCTCACCCACTGAGACAAAGGCCCAGAGACATAGGTGAGATTGTCGAACTCCGTTATCACTTTGGTGTTTACGGTTTTTTTTTTCTTCATGCTTATTTCCATATCTATATATTTCTTAATGGTTGCTATGTTTCCTCTTTAATTCTTCCTCTTTCATTAGTTTCCTAAATGGTAAAATAACTCATGCTTTAATTAAACTCAACCATTGTCGTTAAAAGATATTTTCGGATCACTAGGATAGCACTGTGGGGTACTTCACCACTTACCCTTGGGTATTTCCTTAACATGCATTATAACCCATCTTCTAACCTTGATATCCTTATATACCTTATAATTAATTAAACCCTCTCTTATTTAATAATGCTTTATAATTGATTAACTAAAAATTTATCACATTACCCTTAATAACATTATATTAATTTAAGGTAATGTTAATTAATGACTTTAATTAACTAGCCATACACTAATTAATCACTTTAATTTTTTTAATTTTAATTTTTTATTTTTGAAAAGCCATACATTATAACGTTAGTTTGAGTTTTATAGTTAAAATAATTAAAATTTAAAAGAATTTAAAATAATTAAAATAATTAAAAGAAATTAAAAGAAATTAAAATAATTAAAATTTTAAGAGAATTTAAAATAATTAAAGTTGGGCGTCCCCGAGGTGTAGGACAGTCGGTGATGGAGTGTGTTGTTAAGCCACTCCGTGTTGTTAAAGTCACCGGTTCGAAACCTGTGGGGACAAAAAATCCAACCATGTTAAGGGTTGGTGTGGCTCAGGCCGGGTGCGATCCCCGGGTGATTTTGACGGCTTAGATGCCCCTGAGTCGCGGTTTCTCAAGCCACAGGTTAATCGCGTAGCCAACAGGTCCGGCACAAATTAACAAACAAAAAATAATAATAATTAAAGTTGGGCATCATGGGTCCTCGCATGAGGCCCACATGCCCCCCCCCCACTCTCAGTACCTAAAACCTACCCCCAACACTCTCACTCGCACATCCCATAACGTTTCTTCCCAAAAACCTCTTCCCTCTGCAATTGCTTGGCATGTCAGCGAGCACAGAGTTTGTGTCATCTCGTGAGCTTGGTGTTGGGAGTTTGGTTTGAGCGCGGGTGCAAAATCAATGAGTCTGTGGGTTGTTTCTTTGGTGCTTTTGTGTGAGCGTTTCTCCTCGTGACTTGACTCTCAATGCTTTGTTGTTGGGTGTTTGGTTTGAGCACGGGTGCACAAGCAATGAGTCTGTGGGTTGTTTCTTTGGTGCCTTTGTGTGAGCGTTTCTCCTCATGACTTGACTCTTGATGCTTGGCTGGGCGTTGGAGGAACCGATGGGCTCCTTCCTCCCTGCGAGCTCTGTTGGACGCGTTTTGCACTAGAACGCCCTAGTGGGCTACTCCCTCTGGCTTGGTATTGGTCTTTGGATTGGGATGTGGGGCTAGCTTGTGGACATAGGAGATTTTTCATGGATTGTTGTTTGATGCTTAGCACATAGACTCGTAGTGCAAGACATAAGGCTCCGTTGGGGGCTCTCCCTTGGCATCTTTCATTTGAGTGTTTCCTTTGTGACTCGGTCTCTGGTTTGGGCATTTGATAAAGACCCAATATTTTTATCGATGTGTGGTGCAAATGAATAGTCTACCTTGTGGGCTCCTCCATGGTTCCTTAGCGCTTAATCTTGGGCATTATGCTTTGGCTTGTAGGTTGTTGTGTTGGAGTGTGGCTTGACTTGCAACATGAGCTCAAATTTCAAACTTAGAGATTGAGTTTGATAGTGCACAAAGGAAGTCATGTTCTTAGAGCATGGTGGAGGTTTGGTGTGTGGTGCGAGGTTTGCTTGAAGCTCGACATATGGTATGCGAGTTAAATGTTTGGTAGGTGAGTAACCATTTTTTTTTACCCTTTTTTCTTTTCTTATTCTCTCTCTCTCTCTCTCTCT
>ML791252.1:186244-242750 GCA_009831015.1 Picea engelmannii
AGGTAACCATAAAGAACAAGTACCCCTTTCCCAGGATCGATGACTTGTTCGATCAATTGGGGGGTGCATCTATTTTCTCAAAGATTGATTTGAGGTCGGGATACCATCAAGTCCGAATCAAGGGTGAAGACATCCATAAAACTACCTTCCGAATGAGGTATGGTCACTATGAGTTTGTGGTGGTGCCATTTGGGTTGACCAATGCCCCTGCCACTTTTATGTTCTTGATGAACAATGTACTTAGCAAATTCCTAGACAATTTTGTGCTTGTTTTTATTGACAATATATTAATTTACTCCAAGAATAGAAAAGAGCATGAAGAGCATCTTAGACTTGTGCTGCAAGTGCTAAGAGAACATCAACTCTATTCCAAATTCAACAAATGTGAATTCTTCCAGAAGAAAATACATTACTTAGGCCATGTTCTCTCCGAATAAGGAGTAGCGATATACCTTGACAAAATCAGGTCTATCATGGAATGGCCTACCCCAAAGGATGTTTCGGACATCAGATCCTTTATGGGATTAGCAGGATACTATAGGAGATTTATAAAAGGATTCTCCAAGATTGGTTGTCCAATCACTGCCCTCCAGAAGAAGGGGACAAAATTCCTGTGGACACAGAAATGTGAAGAAAGATTTCAAACCCTGAAACATCTACTGACCCATGCATCTGTGCTGAAGATCGCCAATCCAGAAGTTGACTTCCTCGTGTGCACAGATGCCTGTAAGGAAGGGCTCGGAGGAGTCCTTATGCAGGAAGGAAGTGTGATCTGCTATGAATCTAGAAAATTGAACGAGCATGAAGTCAACTATGTGACCCATGATCTAGAGATGGCTGCCATAGTGCATGCCTTGAAAATGTGGAGGCATTACCTCCTGGGAAGAAAGTTTGTACTTATGACAGATCACTGTGGATTGCGATACTTGTTTGATCAACCAAAGCTCAATGTTAGGAAAGCTAGGTGGATGACCCTCCTTAGCGAGTTTGATTTCGAAATCAAACACATTAAAGGAAAGGAAAATAGGGTGGTTGATGCCCTTAGTAGAAGTATGAAAGCAATTCACCTGGCAGCGGTGAGCACCTGCGAGACAGATGTCAAGGAAAAAATCAGAAATGAACAAGAAACAGATCCCTTTGTCCAGACTGTGACCATGTACCTACAGCAAGAACCCGCTAGAGTAAAATATGAAGGCTACCAGATGACCGAAGGAGGTCTGCTCACTTACAGAAGCAGATTTTATATTCCAGATTATGACGACTTGAAGGGGTTCATATTGGATGAACTACATAAAAGACCCTATTCTGGTCATCCAGGATACCAGAAGATGATCACGGCGACCAGGAAACAATTCTATTTGCCTGGAATGAAGAAAGACATAGCCGAGTACTTGGCCAAATGCATAGAGTGCCAACAGGTTAAAGCAGAACACCGACACCCAGCAGGATTATTGCAACCTCTACCAATCCCAGAATGGAAATGGGAAACCATCTCCATGGATTTCATCACCGGATTACCAACATCGACCAAACAGAGCAATTCCATTATGGTAGTGGTGGATAAATTGAGCAAGTCTTCCCATTTCATCCCTATCAAATCCACTTGCAAAGCAATCGATATCGCCCAGGTATTCATGCAGGAGATATTCAGACTACATGGTATGCCGAAAGAGATCGTGTCTGACAAAGACATGAAATTTACTTCTAACTTTTGGAAATCTCTGATGGCTAGCTTAGAAAACAAATTGTTGTTTAACACCGCCTATCACCCTCAAACCGACGGAAAAATAGAAAGAGTGAACCAAATACTTGAAGACATGCTAAGAATGCATGTAATGCATCAACCCAAGAAGTGGGAAGACTACCTGCCACTGGTAGAATTCGCCTACAACAACGACTACCAAGCATCCTTAAAGATGAGTCCCTTCGAGGTCCTCTATGGTAGACCGTGTAACACTCCAGTCAGTTGGATTAATCCCATAAACATGATTTCTTTTGGACCCGACATGTTGAAAGAAATGGAACGACAAGTGACTCAGATAAAACAAAACCTGAAGGTCGCTCAGAACCGACAGAAAAGTTATGACGACCAAAAGAGAACTCCAAGAGAGTTCAAAATGGGAGATCATGTATATCTCAGGGTTAGGCCCAGGAAAAGTCCCCTGAAAATGGGAGCTTGTGCCAAGTTAGCACCTCGGTATTGTGGACCCTTTGAGGTTCTAGATAGAGTGGGACCTGTAGCCTATAGGCTAGCACTTCCTCCCACAGTAAAAGCACATAATGTTTTCCATGTTTCATTATTAAAGAAATATGTACATGATGCTAATCATATAATTGATTGGTCTGTGATCCATCCAGGTGGAACTGGAGGGAGAGTTTCTACCAGAACCTCAATGCATACTAGACAGAAAGGAAACCCCACTCCGGAATCGAACCATTGCACAGGTCAAGGTGCAGTGGAAACATTTTGGCCTAGATGAGGCTACATGGGAAATGGAGGATGCCATGAAACGGGCATATCCAATTTTGTTTACACCTGTACATGCATGTAAAGTTGATAGATAGAACATCGAGGACGATGTTCCTTTAAGGGGGAGGGAATTGTAACACCCTGTTTCCCCCAGTCTGTAAAATAACTATACTGGCCAAGTATTGTGGCAAACTCAGAAATGTGAATGTGTGATGTGAATGGACCTTGTGAAAAAGGGCGATGAATGTGAATAATATTATGAATATATATATTGTAGGACTGATGAGAGGGGATGTGCTGAAAAAGAGACCATGATGGCTGAAGAAAGGTGGTGGAAGGCACCTGGAAAGGTGGTGTTAACTTCCACCGAAACCAATACCGTATTTGGACTTCACTGGCCCGGAGAACCAAGAGTGGCTCGCTGGCCCCGAATTAAATGACTCGCCAGGCTGGTAGGTAAATGGATCCTCATGAGTAATGAGGGATGGGGGTGAACCGCCCATCCATAGAGTCCTCAGACTTGACCATCGTGAGGAAAATCGTGCCACACGCAACCTCGCCGAAATGAGAAAAGGTAGGAAGAGTGGGTGATCAAGGGGCAGATGCGAGGGGAAGAGGAGAACTATGGAAAAATACAGAGTGAGTGATAGCAGAGAAGAAGGAGAGTAACCTTCGTTCTCGGTCACTGGCAAACAAAGACGCACTCTCGCAGCATCCTGGTCTCAGCTCAGGGGTGGCTAGTGGTAAATCCATTGGGAGTCATTGAGCCTACGGTTGGGTGGAAACGAGCACCCCTCTCAGCAGTTGCAATCACATCTGGTGTTATTTCTGATAAGTGTTTTACATCTTGCATATTGAAATGTATATCCTGGCATTTATGATCATCTTGCATCTTGAAATTTATATGTCGACATGTATGCTCATAGTCTGTGCAGTTTATGAATGGTCTGAGTATAAGACTGTTTGTGTGGTGTTTTGATCAGAAATGGTGGTTGCATGCTTTTATTGGAAGGACCACGTATGACTTATGTTTATATATATATATATATATATAGAATTAATTCAGACTTCAAGTCTGTTCTCGGGAAATCTATACACTTATCCATCTCAGGTAATACCCTGGATAGATCTCCCCATAGAGACACCGTTCTTGGAAAGCTCACTAAGAACCTATAAAAGGATTTGAAGGCGCAAGTCTTAGTAACCCTGTACGAGGAAGAATGATCCTCTTGAAATCCTGAAATGGCAGCGTAGGGATAAGTATTAATCGACAGATGAGATCCTCTCGGAAGATCTGCGGTCATTCACGACTGTTAGATTGGAGGAAGAAACGAGGGCGTTAAATGTCGTAACCCTTTTCCTTTATCTTCATGAGTAGCGAAGAAATCGAGACCGTAGATCCCCAAGGTCCGTGGGAGTATCTGGACCATTGGTTTTTCCACGTCTAGGGAGAAGCAGGAGAGTGCACAGTGCGGGACAGATCTGAACCGTCAGATCTTAGTTAGAAAATCTGATAGTCGTTGGATCTGTCAGGAGATGCATGAGGGTTAAGCCCTCGTGAACAGAGGCGAAAGTCCCGAAAGAGGAGTTGGTATCGGTGTTTCGAACTTCGTGATTTCGGAAGTCTTGATGACGAGAGGTCGGGAAACTTCACAATGAAAGTCCCGAAATAGATCTGGATCGTCCGAGTAAGGGAGGACACGTGTCGCGAGATCACCCATTTCAGGGATTCGGACATCGAGAAACAAAAGAGGAAGGTGAGCATTTTGACCTCGCACTTGGAGAAGTCCCAAAACAATCTGGACCGTCCATCCGTGGAGGACACATGGCGGAGATTGAGAGCCCATCGGTGTTTCGGGTACCGAGGATTCAAATTGACAGAGAATTTGTGTCACTGTGGGTCACAAGTCGCGAAATCGCAAAATGACGAGGACCGTCCATCTGAGGGAGGACACGTGGCAGCAATCCAGGATTTCGGGAAAATCCTGAAAGGAAGAGTCCATCGAGATTTTGGAAATCGGGAATTCGGGAGTCCCATTAACAAGAAGTCGGACTCTCGTACTGATAAGTCCCGAAGGGAATAAGACTGCGGTCTTATGAGAAGTGGTCATACAGGCCAAGGCATAGCCCAGGGGGCCAATTGCTGATCGAAGCCTTTTTCGGCGTTATGACGTTCCGAGGTTTGCAGAGTCGAAAGACTCGACCCGCTTATATCGCTGAGTCGCGAAATGCGAGAAGGCGCCTAGTTGTTTGGCCTGTGATCATGATCAACGATCACATGGAGGTGGAAAAAGGGAAGAGCTAGCCTGTGCTAAGCCCCGTAGGATTTCGAGGATTCTGTCCCTCGAGAAAAGGAGAAAAATTTATTATGCCGCAGGGGGTGTGTGACACCTACCATGAATGTATATATGTCATGAATTCTCGATTATCCGAGTCCCTCAAATTATATGCAATTTTCATCCCATCTACAAATAGATTCTAGGCCTCCCTACTAGATTGAACCGCGGTTTTTTCTCTAATTTGGAACCTTGTGATGTGCACCATTCTTAAATTTGGTTCAATTCCATGTGTTAAATATAATATCCGCTTTGTCTTGCAAATTCTCGAATCCCACCTTTCGATACAACGTAGGTAGTTGGTGCAAGATAAGCATTTTCTCCATGGGAACCCACTAAGCCAACGCAGAAGCAGGAGATCGGTCTTTGAAGAAGCGCAACGCAGAAGGGGTAAATTTTTCTTGTCTCGGACCTTACAAACAATGCTCACCGATTATCTGGTCAGCTCATGTTCTCAGAATTCGAATTATGCTTATGCTTATGTTCTAGGATTATGCTTATAAATTTGGATTGTGCTTATAAACCAAAAACATATATAGAAATATGAATAAATTCCGCGTGAAATGATAGAGATACGAAATGCACTGAAAAATGATAGAGATAGGAATAAATTCTTATAAACTAGAGCACCTATTTTTTGAAAGATGTTTTTAATATCACTATGTAGCAAGCATGTGTCATCATTTTCAAGATGTTTTATGTTTTCTATTATCAAGTGTGTCATTCCCGGTCTAAAAATATTATTACATGAAATATAACCATAATACAGTGGAATTTGGGCATCCTTAACCGTTTAAGCTTGGTTTATTTCTTTTTCAGAGATTTGGTGTTGTTATATGTTGAAATATGAGCTTGAATGTAACTAAACTCACCTTTAGGAGTGTGTTTCCTATATAGAATTCGATATCCACATTGTCTACATTAGATTGCAACATATTTATATTTATGTTTCGTGAAACTAGGGCAATTTTAATAGCCTATTAATGGTTTCATATATGAGTGAGATGTAATATGGATTGCAACATATTTCTGGTTTGATTTCGAGTAGGATGTCGAGAGCTATGGGATTGGTTGGTTACTGAGGTTATGTAATAAAAGTATGTGGTTATTCAATAATTTTTGTTTAGAAATATGGGGAATTTACCATTACATTTACCATTTACTCAATTGTTTTTTTATTTAAAATAGATATATTTTCATTTAACTTTGTTTGATTTACATTTACCATTTGCTCGAATTACAGGGACATAATGCAATAATTGGCATAATGGTTCGAAAGACAAAACATTCACATATCAAGAACCTCCATGTTCAAACCTTATCAGACAAGCATATATTTTCAAGCCAAGGCCTTGTTTGGAGTGATATACAACGTGAATATGGCACTATTGATTGCACTTCTCTGATACCATACAATAGGTTGGAAGACTTCATTATGGGAGAGCAAAACAACCCAGATGCACCATGTACATTTTTACACAGATCACATAGGAAGCGTTTTGGTGACGACAAATCTTCTATGATGGGTCCAACATCCTTGAACTATGCATTGTTAGTATTTATCATGACGTCTTAATCCAATTTATATGTTCTTTCAATATGTATTGTTAAGTTCCAAAAATTATTATTGGTATTACTATTACATGTAATGATATTTCTTTGAATGTTGGCTATTTTTTAGGTTCCAATGTTGTTATGGCCCAAATGATCTTAGAGGACATCCACAACCACCGTTAAGAGAGAAAAATTTTGTCCAAAAAAGAGGATGCCAATGCAAATTTATAGCGAAGGAAGTGAATGATATCTCAGGGGTTGTAATTATCACCTATAATGAGTACCTACATGAGGATTGCAATGGCTAGCCATGCCATGGAAAATATGATAAAACTGGCTATCCAAAGTCCTTGAGCACCCCTCATCTTTCAAAGGAGATCCAATCAATGATAAAGACACTATGTGGACTTGGTGTTCTAGGTGATACAATATTTGAACGACGTATCCTTGATGGGCTCTTTGGTTCCGTGATGGGTGTTAGAGACCCTAATTTATGTAGAAAAGATGTCTCCAATATATTTAACCACCATTTGAAAGATAAGTATCAATTAGATCCCAAGGATTCTTTGAGTGTTAACAAGTGGTATCAACAAGAGAAAAAATCATTTTTTTTTCTACTAGCGATTAGAAGGGGAGGATATACCATTCATAATCAGCATCCAAATAGATTGGATGCTTGATATGATGGTCAAGTGTTCTCACAACAACATGTTGGCTTTGGATTCTACGTTTGGCACAAACAAATATGGGGTGAGTTTCATTAGTTTTTTTAATGTTTCTATTGAGTTCAATGTTTCATTCAATATAATTAATACTCTAAAATTGAGAAGTTGATTATTGTATTGGTTTGTGTAGTACCAATTATACACAGCTCTTGCCTTTGATTCTCAATATAGCAATGTTCCTATTGCATGGGAATTGTGTTCACGCAATAGAACATCAGATATAGCCCAATGGCTTAGACCACTCCTAGATGCATGTAGGAAAAGATGCCCAAATTGGAAACTGAGTGTTGTCATGACAGATGATGCATTAGAAAAAATTAAAGCATTGAGGTGAGACAAATATTATGCACGTTATGAATGTATGAATTATCATTAGCACCTGTACACCTAGATTTTTGTTGTTATTACATTTAATGATGAATATAGTTGATTGCTAAATGTTAATCATGTTCAATTAACACAAGAATGATATCATTTTCTTGTAGGCAAATTTTGGGTTGTTGCATCCTCCTTTTTTGTTGTCATGTTCATCGTGATTGATAAAAAAATGCATTTTAATTGGCATCTTCCCCTGAAAAAGCCAGGGAATTATCTCATAGTCTAGGTGATATAATGCACGGTTGTCATGATCATGTTGTCGTTAGTGAGGCAATGCAAACATTCTTTGAAAAAATTGTTGGCGAAGTTAAATTTTTGGACTACATCAGAAAACATTGGTTGGAAGGGGATAAGATATGTAAGTTACTTATTATGTTGTTTGAGATTACTTTCCCCAACATATATAGATCATTTTAATTTAGTTATAATTACATGTCATATTGACTTAACATATTAATGATTGGTTATCTTTTTCTTATTAGATATGTAGGAAAAATGTTATCGAGACTTTCCTCATGTTAATCAAGACTCCAATAATTCAATTGAATCATACCATTGCTTCTTGAAGACAAATATCTTACGTGACCGAAGGCATAAATGTTCTAGGAGAATGGATTGGTTGATTTTCTCCCTATTGAAGAGGGTGGAACCTTTTTTTGCGCATCGAAACTATTTGAAGGAGTTTGGATTTCTAACAAACTGGAAGAAGGAGAGGTACCTTGAGACTTCATTAGAGAAATCTAGGAGAATTCCTGACAATGATGTTATTCCTCATGACATTGTTGAAGGTGCATACATGGTTATTAGCTAGACAGATTGTGAAAAATATTACATTGTATCAACATCAACTGCAAATGATCTAGTATGTGATTTCACATGGGCATTGTGAGGCAACACATTCAAACATGTTTTGAAAGTCAATGCTCTATATGGAATTTGTAATGAAGTAGCACATGAAGATGCTATAGAGGAAGCAATAGTGGATGATCTTCTAGAAGCACAAACCACTTATATGCCTCATACAAATGATGCCACAAATGATTCCAATGGGGACAATGAGAATGTTCATGAAAATAGGAATGGGGACAATGTTGGAGGAGATGATGGGAATTCCCTTCATCAAGGAAACAATGATTGTGATTTGATTATACAAGGGATGTTAGAGAAGCTACAAGGATTACAGGTGATCCTTCTTTATTGTATGAAATTTATCCATTAAAGTTTACTTTATTCTAATATGCTATGGTATTTACATATCAATTTCAATGTTTTATATGATTCATTTGTTTTAAAATTTCATACATTTAAATTGGCAGGATGCAATTGATCATGTACCACCGGAACAATATAAATGTTTGGAAATGAAGGAGTATTTGGAAAGATTTATTATTGATTTCAATGATAAATTTATAATGGACTTTGACTTCACCAATGATCCACAAGCATTGGATGGATCTCTAAGAAGAAAGAAAAGTTGTATTAGCCCTAGCTTTAAGCATCGATGGAGGGCTCGACGAGCTCTAGCAGAGGACTTGAATGTGAATGCTAAAGAATATATGCCATTGAATTCACCGAGTCTAGCCAACGTGGGAGGAGAAAAATTGCATCCATGCCAAATCGGGGCAATCAAACACATTTTCCTTTTGATTTGAAATTTTTTCCTAATGATAACAATTAATAGATATCTTGCCATGTTTAAAACTCTCCAAGTAGTTCCTACCAACAATTTTTGTTTATTTTCATACCCCTACAAAATTTCCATTGCATTTTCTAAAGAAGTGGAAGCCATTGGGTTTTCTGAATACTTATTTAACTCACGTAATCATTGGGATCACATTCTAGTTAATTTTGGAAATATAATAAACACAGAGTAGTGATCTACAACAAGAGCTATTGTTGGTTTATTTCATTTAGTAGTGAGCTTCTGTGGAGGATTCAAATTATTTATTCATTCAATTTTTTTTCTATTGTTTATTCATGTAGTTGTAAGTCACCAAGATGATTTTCTCCACATAAATCGTCTCGTTCCATGTGTCTTCATGTATCTATTTTGCTAGTTTCCACTGCTAGTATTCTGTCATGGTTAACAATTAATCTCCTTTTATGCATAGAAACCACCATATGTGCATCTTTTTTGTTTTTGTTTCTTATTTTGCATTGTTTGATTGTTGGATATGCAATGCATAGGTTTGGGAAGGAGACAATACAACTATTTGAAAAAATGAACCGCACGAAAATAAAACTAGATTGTGTCACCTTCCTTACAAAGCTATTTGCATGTTGCCATGCACAACTAGATAATAATTTGCTGGAAAAACAAAACCCTGTTCATGTTTTCCCAAAACTAACACATTGAAAAATATTTGGAGTTGGCTGACGACATATGACATATGGCAAGGAACTGACATGTATGTGTTTTTTAGGAAGATAAACTGATAAGGAACAGAGGTTTCACATTCTCCAACACAACCAATTGATTATAAACACATTTGTTATTTTGTTACCATTGATTGACGATTTCAATAATGATATGTGAAGAGAAATTTCAACCATGTGCAACCTATGCATGATGAATCCATTCAACATATTTAGAAACATTGTCTTGAACATGTTTTAAGTGTTCCTTGTCTTAAAAGTTTTTCATTGCACACTTAAAGTGATATCAATTTTTTGAATCCACGTGCCTAGTCTATTAGGAATTATTTTTATATCTTTATCATGTTAATCACATGGCTTTCCCTTGCTTTGCTTTGTGGTTGGGTCATTCCTATGCTTGGCACATTGTTGTTCCTAATTCTCACTAGTTTGACACTCATTAGGGTTATTCATTTGCTCAATATTGACTCTTCATTGTTCAACAAACAAAAGTGTTAAGCAACATTCATTTCCTCAATGACTTAGATAAATTTATTTGTTCTACTTCAAAACTCATTGCTCGAGGTCTAGTCCTTCACTAGTACTATCATTTCTTCTCTTATTTACTCAATGGTAACATCACTTGATTGTTCAACACTTAATCATGGCCCATGTTTTTTCTATGGTCACATTCAATATTCCACATTCATTAAGCACTACACTTCTATGAGCCATTAAGTATGATTTTCTTTGTTTGGTTCTTTATACATAGTCTTCTCTTCTAGATTTTAGCTATTGAAATATTTCTTGAGCCTCTAATTTCATAATTTGTTTATGAAAATACATAATCTTCTACATTCTTAATAACACACAACATTAGATCTATTTTTCAAAATAATTGTAGTAAAATTGAACTCGACAAATTAGTCATATATCTCCTACATCTTGTAATCATCATGTTCTTGAACATACAACATCCCATGACCCCCCTCCTTTTTGAGGCCTCTTATGGATATACTCATTTTTTCTGTTACGAGTTTTCCATTACTCTGTAGCCATCATCCTTTTCTCAGTTGTTAAAGGAACACCACAACATTTATTCATTTGTTCATCAACTAGCTAGGATTCATGATCATGTTTTCATTACTCTCTAGGTGTCTCAAGAGCACTCCAACACCACTTCTTTTGGCCTATTGCGCAACACTATCTTGATACTTTCATCATCAACTACCCCCTTTGTGGCATGGTAAAAAGCGTACTCGTAAATATGGTCCCTATTGGCTCTTACCTATCCCACTTAACCATTGGAGTCTCTATTTATGGATTTTGTCAGTAGTTTATGAAAAACAATCTAATTTATAAATATTTAACTAAAATGTTGTTGGTCATCAATGTTGTTTATGAATGAGAATTGTCTTCATTTAACTTGACTATGGATATATGGTATCAAACTTTATTGAAACACAAATATAATTAGACTGTGTTTATATCTTGTTTCTAGTACTAAGATTTTATTTTAACATTTTTCTTTTGTAATTTGAAAGAAATGAAGAAGTGAATTAGGGAATAATAAAATATTGGAATCATGTTTTGAAGATTTTTCCTAGCACTCTAGCATGGATTGATGAGGTTTCAAAATCCTTATCAACATGATCCACCAATAGGAATGGAATTTCAAAACCAACCCATGAAAGTTGATAGTTTGGATCACTTTATTACTTGTTTTAAGATTTCCAACAAAGATTGATGATGGTCCATGTAACTTTTTTATTGTATTTGACAAGTAAACTTTTATTGTATTTGAAAGGTAAAATTCCTTAAAATGCCTCATGACAAGTAACTTTCCTCTCAAATTCCATCTGTGTGAGTTACCATAGAATTGATATTAGAGTATTTATAAGAAAGAAAATAAAAATATATTAAAATTTCATGGGTAAAGGAGTGTAAAGGAGGCCAAATATAAAGAATAAATTCCCTATCTTCAACTAAGTCAATTTCCACAATGAAAAAACATAAGGCTACAAACAATTTTCCTATCAAATTTCATCCTTGTGGGCTACTATAAAATTGATATTAAAGTATCTAATAAAATATTAATTTAAAATTTCATGATAAACCAATGTAAAGGACAAATATAAATAATACATTCCCTATATCTAACAAACTCAACCTGCATAATGAAAAACCTTAACCTTATGTTTAACAAACTCAACCTGCATAATGAAAAACCCTAACCCTACTCTCAATAAAGTCATAGTCCATAATGAAAACCATATTTAAGCACATGGATAAATGTAACTTTCTTTTAAATGGATTTTCAAACTTAAAGGACCCATTAATACAATTTTATCAACAACCTCAAAAACCATTTAAGTCATTTAAATCCATTAAAATTCCTATTTAACCAATACAAAAACTTGTAACTTATGAGCCCAAAATTCTTCTTTGAATGACTACAAAAACTTGTCACTTATAAATTGATAAAAATATTTCTAAGACATCACGAAATAAATGTAATTAAAAAAAATAAACACACGAGTTAATAGAAATTGTTTCAATCCCCAAAATAAATATATCTATGTTATTTCAAGATATCCAAAATAAATATATCTATGCTATTTCAAGATATCACAAAATAAATGTATCTCATTCTATGACAAAACAAATATATTCCATTTTTGTTTCTCACACATTTATACAACATATAACAACTATTAGCACCTTTCCCACAATGAAGTATCTGACTTAACATGAAACTTGAACATAAGTAGCACACACCAAGTTTTTATCCCTCCAACAAGAAACTCCACTTAAGAGCAATCCAACTCTAAAAGGAAGGTTGGGGATGCCATTTAGTGATGCGAGGAAGTTGTTGGAGAACAAGAACATTACAAGGCTACTATAAAGGAAGGTGTGGGATATGATTGAGTGATGACTACTATAAAAGAAAGTTGAAAATATCATTGAGTGATGCAACGAGGCTCCCCATAAACAAGAACATTACAAGACTACTATCCAAAAGAAGGTTGGGGATATCATTGAGTGATGAAAGGAGGCTCCCCGTAAACAAGAACATTACAAGGCTACTATCCAAACTAGGGCATTATATCAAATGATCAAATCTTTCAAACTAGGGCATTTTATGAAATGATCAAATCTCTCAAACTAGGGAATTTTATCAAATGATTCAATATCTCATTTTTGTTCTCCATAAACAAAGATATGAAATTACAAAGCTACTTAGTTTGATCCAATATCAAAGATACATTACAAAGATCCAATCTTTCATTGTGGCTCTCCATAAATAAGGACATTGTTACTATCCAAATTAAGGATTTCATTTTAGCTCTCCATAAAGAAGAACATTGTTACTACCCAAATTAATGCTTTCATTTTGGTTCTCCATAAAGAAGGGCATTGTTACTACCCAAATTAAGGCATTTTCCCACTCAAATTGCAGAAGGACCATTTGATCAAATGATCCAATCTCCCAATGAGTGATTATTTAAAGGTCGAATAAAACTCATCACATAGAAGTCTAACAACATATGGTACAACAAAATTATCATATGCTCGTTGAATTTGTATCTATTTTTTATTTGAGAAGAGTAATTTAATTGTACAACTTTAATAGTGAATATGTTAAGGAATTTGATAAATTGAACCACTAAAATTAGAGTTGTAAAGTAATTCCCTTAAATCATAGTTATATACGTAAAAGTGGGATGCTAATGCCAAAACATATGGAAAGTGTTTCCTTTTATAGCCACAATTACCAACTAGAACCATGATTTATGGTGATAAAAATGGAATTGGAAACCTTAATTAAAATGAGTAAAAGAGGAATAAATGGAATAATATCCAGTGTCCAAATTTTATGGGGAATTTTCAATTTGGTTTCCATTTAGTTTGCAGTTTCTGATATGATGGGGACTTTCCAATTTAATGGAAAAATTACAACAATGGCATTGGCATTGGCATTAATGATGAGCGCCTACAAAGGGATTATGAAAGGCCCATAATCTTGACGATTGTATTTTAACCATGAATCAAACATGGCTAACTAAAAATCTCATTATAAGGAAGAATAATCTCTTGCTAAATTGTTCTATGTAATCACATGTATTTGATGGTTGAAGAGAGGAAATATATTGCGCTAGATATACAAGTTATTGAATATATATGTGACACAAATAGCCCTATGGAAGCTGCATTTTGCGATTTTCATTGATTCATTACTCTGATACTTTGATGTGAAGTCCCTTAGGAGCCACCACCCTGGGAAAAATCAAAATTTCATCTCCCCTGACTTCCTTCAAATAACTCAAAGAACTCGAAAGCGGAGTCAGTTGATTTGGCCTTCCTAGTGCAAGCATCTTCAGATCACCAGACACTTGTTCCCTACAGAGAAACTCCTTAGGAACTTCCTATCTCTTGGTCTCTACATCAATTACATGAACTCTCATTCGGTCATGTGTTTCATGTCTACATTACAATTTAAAATTTGTCCGTTGTTGTAACTCAAAAACCACCAGACCCAAAATAGAGATGCTACAAAATCCAATCCAAATCACATAGTGGTATAGAATATCAGACTGAAATAAGAAATCAGTAACAACCCAATGGAAAACACGAGCAATAAAGCAGAAATCGTACTTGAGATAAAGCCGAAGATATGGAATATCAAGGCCATAAGTATCAGTCTTCTTGAAGAGTTCCAAACTCCCAATCATGCTCCCAATCATGGGCTTCCTTAGGTGGCCAAGTCTATTTGTTTTTTTGGTTAATTTCGAACAAGAAAAAATCCTATATTAATTGTGTTCGAATAGAATTTTAGAAAGTCTAGGGACAAATTTGCAGTTGGTTTTCAGTTTTTGTGATGGCGGAATTGATGGTCTAGCTGCATGTCGCAAGGTATAGCTCCACGTGTTTGAGGAAACGAGGAATACAGACTCTACATTCCTCTGGAAACTTCGTCTTGGACGGCTACAAATAGCCATCCAAGTTGTCTCCATGCCATTACCCATAGTTTCACATCACAGTAGGGGGTTAGTTCATGGAATAATCCACAGTTACGTGATATAGAAGCCTTTAAATTTCTTTCAGATTGATTCTCCTTCCCGCATATGCTTGTAGCTGTCATTCCACGCGCGAAACTCGATCCGTCCTGGCCTTCTCCGAAAGATTTTGCAGACTACGGTTTTACAGAAAAATATTTAATCCACTTTTTCTCGCGAATCTATGCAGGTGGCCCTATTTAATCACTTGGCTTGAATCCGCTGCATTTCTTTTCTTTGTTCTCTGAAAGAGACAAAATCTAGATAAATTATGGAGAATCCGATCTCCTGCTTTTGCGTTGGCTTGGTTGGTAGGTCGGTATGGAGGATATGATCTCCTGCTTCTGCATTGGCTTGGTTGGTAGGTCGATTTAATTGTGAATTCAATTCTCTCCGGCGACGACGAATGGGTACTATAGAATGTTGGCAGTGTACGCTATAGAAGGTTAGCATAGTGTCTGGGGGATAGTGCCACATGAAGGGGGGTCATCGGAAAGCTACTGTTGGACCTAACAAAGTAAGGATACTCAGGAGGGAAGATTGCTCCTGCATTATGCATTAGCCTACTCCTAATGCATATAGTTAGCATATTCAAAGCTAAATGATAATGTATATAGTTAGCATATTCAAAGCTAAGGATTCAGAGACAATAAGGTTATGAGAAAGAGGATACTCAATGATTACCAAGCATTTTGATTTGTATCAGAATTACTGATTTGAAATATTTGATTGTAAATTTCAATTTCATATTCATATTTTTATATGTGTGGATTTTGTGTTTTGTTTCATTGGTGTTTAGGACTTTAAGTGGATATATAATCACAATATATCTTATAATATTTTCTCTAATTAATCATTTTGATTTTTTTTTTTCAAGTTTAAAGATATGTTATAATTTTTATTGGATTTTTTTAATGCAAGGTTGAAGCTTACATTATTATTTAGTACACAATGAAAATTTAGGAGATTCAAATATGATTGTAAAAAAAATATGAAAATTCGAATTTAATCCTTTATATGTATGCAAATGACCAATTTATTAGATCAAATTTGGTGAAGTTTCAATGTCTTACTGTTTCGATTGAATTTAATCAGGACAACTAAGAACCAAAAACCAATTATGAACAATTCTTAGAGCCAAATCATATTCCTCATATGACTTACAATTTTATAGATTGTTAAAGGAATTCAAACTACCCTATCTACTCTAACTTCCAAGGAATTTGAATTGTCAATAAAAAAACAACCAGTGTTTGAATAAACAATGGTGGAACCTAACTTGTATTTACTAACTTGGAATCCTAGACATAATGAAATAAAAAATCATGCAATCATGTTGACATGGATGGAATCCAAATTGTAATGCCCCTCTATGCATGTGATTCGGATTTATGAGCAGAACGAAATAAATAATAGATTGAATACAATAACACAGAGATACTGAGAACACCAACATATATTCAGTGAACAATAACTTCTATTGAATAAATAAAATAGGCTGAAACTGCAAAACTACATAATTGAAAACAACTTGCTCGAATGGTGGTAGCTATCTCTGAGAAGAGATGCGGCTGCTACGTGCATCCGTCTAAGTAGAATGATTACAATGAGGATCCATATGCCTTTTTAACATTACTCATGAATTCCAAAACCCTATACATCCAAAAACCTAACCCTAGGAGATGAAACACCAAAAGTTATGTGGGCCCTGATGGGTAACTTTGTACCTCAACTTCCCGGGGTCATAACTTTTGCATATGACCTCCGTTTTAGGCGCGTGATAGCCCATTGAAAAGTTCTTTTCGAGAACTACACATTATTCCATCAAACTTTGACTTCATCCACAATTTGATTGTGGCAATCCAAAAAACATTGTTTAGGCCCCCAAAACGACCCTGGAAGTACATAAAGATGTATTGACATGAAAAATTCCAAAATAATCCAGTTGGATTAGGTGGGCGGCCACCAATATCCACCTGGAAGTTGTGTAAGGCCCCAGGCAACCCCGAAAGTGTAGAACCCACAATTACAAAGAATTACAAAAGAACGTGTTGAACTAAAATTGTCAAAAGGAGCTAGTTGGAATAGGTGGGTGGCCACCAATATCCACCTGTTTAAGCACGATTTTTGTTTTACATATTAATAGGGAGTTTATCCTTGGTTTTTTGGACGATTTATGTTACTCATGACTTGGAACTTGATGAAAGTATACAATATGTTTATGTAAGAGGTTTTCTTGAGTGCATGCACATGTGACTCTCGTGATTGTTATCTAATGATGTGAATGCATGAAATGAAACACACGATTGCTTATATGATAATGATGCTATAATGACAATGCATTGATTACCGCTACTATTGAACAAGTGGTAATCGTGGTAGGATTGGCCAGTTACAAAAAACTCCTAGATGTAAAAGTTTGATAGTGACCTAGGCTAAATGTAAAGAGGGTTGGATGAGCCAGGGGAGTAGGAACTCCTTAGTAATGAGGAATGAGAATTGGAAGGTTGTGAAAGCCTACTTATATAAACCACATGCAAACATATTTGATTATGTACATATTTGACTGCGTATGTCATATTGTATTTACTACTATTTACACTAACCTTGATAATGCATACAATCAAATATTTGACAATCTAGGAGAACTCTAGGTTGGGAGTCTGATAGCAAGACCCAAGGACGATAATTGTGGAGTTAAGCATTATGTTTTAGATTATATTGTGCAATTATATAGTACTACTTGAGGTGTTGTATGAATTTTTCATGTGTAATTATATAGTACTACTTGATGTGTACTTGATGTGTTGTATGGATTTTTCATGTGTAGGAGATAGGGAAAATCCTTTCCAACTCACTAACATATGGGTGTGGGACACAATTAGAAGGCTTTGGATTTGTTGTATGGATGAGTATAGATGCTTTGTTTTCCTACTTAGTTTTTGGTGGGGAGTATCTTTCATGGATATGTGGGATAAAGAATTCGGCTAATTAGTAAGCCCACATATCTAAGAGTAGAGGTGCATTAGCTTACCTAATCCGAGTACTTCCACCATGGAAGATAACATGCCTAATGGCTATGATTGGGGTGGGGGTCCAACCTTGTATATGTTGAGCTATGTCGAGGTAATGATAGATGAACCTATAATGATATTTACCTATAATTTTATGAATCTCCTTAAAATAATATTAATTTAATTTAAATTAAGAATTATTTATTCATGAAAAAATAAACCATTAAAGAAAACAAAAAGATGATATATGAGATAGGTGAATAATCACTTAATTAATTAAGCATGGAAAATATCTAAAAGGTGGAGATACCACCTAAGGGGTGAAATGAATTATGAAAAATAAGAAATTATGAAAATTTGCATTTGGTGAGGTGGTTGATATAGTGGAGACTATAAATACAAGATGTCTCCGTGGGATTTGGGGGATTAACTTGAAGAATAATGAATAAGAAACTAAATAAAAAACTATATTGGTGAGGTGGTTGATATAGTGGAGACTATAAATACAAGATGTCTACGTGGGATTGGGGGATTAACTTGAAGAATAATAAATAAAAAACTATATAAAATCTACTTCAAAATATAAAAGTAGAATATGATGTATCTAGAATATAAAGTAGAATATGAAAATAAATTTGTTGAGGAATTCTTGTTGTTTGATTATTAATTTTTTTTTATTAATTACCTCTAACCAACGAACTATATTATATTTAGACATTTTTGAAGAATGAATTCTCTATATTATATGATGAGAAATTAATATTTACATCTCGTATTTCATTAGTAGCTTGAATGTTTCCCAATGTTTGGAAAAACAACTTGAATGAATGAAATTATAGTTTACGGTATTTCTTTTATGTTAAACATATGAATGTGGCTTTTAATCATCAATTATTCGTGGTCTTTGTTAAATGATTTAACTTAGAAACAATTTGGTGAGTTGTGAGTTGAGTTGTGAATGTATCTTACATGAACACTATAATGTCCGTTAGGGACATATGCCATGTGTTTGATAGAAGTTATATAACAAAATTTATTTTCATTAGGAATTTATCATAATCTATAAACCAATAAAGAGGGTAAAAAATGAGACAACTTTATTATCAATTGTATGGATTTATGCATACGTATTTTCTTATCTTAATGTTTATGAGTATATTTGTAATACTATATCTGAATTTTTATTTATTATAGTAAAAATCTAATGTATAATCATGATTGGGCTTTCTTCAAACTAAATTATGTGACTATCTTTTTAGATTTATCTTTTTATTTATTTATTATATTATAATAAAAATCCAATGTATAATCATGATTGGGCTTTTTTTCAAACTAAATTATGTGACTATTTTTATTAACTATGTTACTATCTTTATAGATCTATCTCTTTATTTATTTATTATAGTAGAAATGTAATGTATAGTAATGATTGAGCTTTCTTTAAACTAAATTATGTGGCTATCTTTTTTATTTATCACATTGATTTGTGATTAATATTGGTTATAGTTTTTAATAAAATCATTTCAGAATGTAGAAGCAAACCATGGTCATGGATATTGGTCAAAACATTAATACTAATTATGAATCTTCAATATGTTTTACAGTTAATACAAGTGTGTCAATCACAACACCATTGTCACAAGCCCACAATGTTGTCATTCAGTGCGTCGCAATCGTATAGACAAAGAAAATACAGTGACTACCTATCATAACACCAAAATATGAAGAAGAACAATTGCACTTGTTGAAGAAGAAACTTAGAAAGTGTAGGTGATATGTTTAATTGAAATTATTGGAATGATTAAATGACATCATACTAATGGAATCAAGTGTTTGGCTTAAGAGGATTGAATTCTCGAAAGGAGTTGCTTCATGTTATATGAATTAAACCTTGGTAATGATATATGATATATGTTAATGTGATTATGTTGCTGGCCTTGTGGGTAGTTCGTTTATCTTGTATTTTAAACTTGGATTGAATCCTTATTAATGCTTGGATAACATGTTTGAGTTATTTACATCTTATTTGTTAATTTAAAAAATAATATTGTGAGTTCTTTGTGTTGTCTTATTTCTTGTTGGTTTATTTGATGGGATACCAGGGGGGAATTACTTATGGTATTAGAGCAAACTATAACATTAACTTCTATTAAATTTGCATGCTTGTTTGTAGTTGGAATTAGTCATTTTGATTTGTTTACATTGTTGTATGTATAATCATTTTGTTAGGCCTAATATAATGTGTCCTAGAAGAAATGTTTTTTTGCTTCTCTACTTTCATAATTTAAGTACCTTGTAGAGTTGAAAAATGAAATCAAAAAATTTAAGGAATCTTTGTATGAATTGCAAATGTAAATTATAGCTGTGATAGGGCAATGTCTTAATAAAAGAATTTCACATTCTCTTAGATTATATTTCTATATTAAGTACAAACATGGTATAGTCTTGGAAGTGGAGATTTTACTCATATGAGGTCCAAATTGAGACAATGTCTAGTGTGCATAATTTTTGTAAACTCTGGTTTGAATTTATGTTATATATTATCTTATTAATGGTGAAAATGTATATCTAGACTTTGGAAGTTCATGATGTGGTCATGTTTCATGGAAAAAAAATGAATGTAAGGACATTATAGAAATTTTGTTATCCTAAGTTATTCTAAATTATCGTTATAAATGTAAGTGTGGATTATTGTATTATGACTAGGTATTTCAATATCCATCATGAATATGAATATTTTCGTAATTCTAAGATGTGTATGATGACTTTTTTAGCTTTGATTATTTTTGTCATATTTATGATAACACATGAATCTAGTGGCATGAGTAAAATTATTTGTATGACCAAATATAGTTTATTGATAATTGCTTTACAATCTTGCACACATCTCCATCAAATGTATGGTATTATTGCAAAGTGATATTATATATACTAAGTTGGGTGATATTAATGATTGGGTGATATTAATGATTGCAAAGTAATATTATGTATACTAAGTTGGGTGATGCAACATTGGGTAATATTCAATTATTAGTAACTTAGGATAAAATAATATATTTCTTTGGAGTAGTTGGAGATGATTATAACATTTATCTTTAATCTGAAAAATTGTTTTTAATTGTAGTTTGATAACTTGATGGGTGGGATCAAGTTGAGGTTGTGTTTAATTTAGAAGCATGGCATTAGCTCTGATGCCATTATCTAAAGTTTTGAGTTTTTATATATCAACCATGATTCTTTCATCCTTAGTTATTAAGCTTGAATTGTGAATACATTCTTAATAAATGAAAGTAAACATTTTGTGTTTCCTTCGTAAGGAATTTTGATATTTGTGTTTTGTTAGATTTGGGATTGTGATTTTCTTTGGTTGATATGATAGAGCAAGGTTGCTACGCAATGGTGTATTTTGCTTGGTTGAATCAAAAGTTAGTAAACGACTCATACTATGGTACATGTTGACAAGATTTTTTTAAAATAGGTAAAGTAACCGCCTTTGAGGGAACAACTGTGTAGGTAATAAATTTTGTGTTAATAAGGATATTTTTTTGGAATGGATTGTTTGTATATGTTGGTATGTAAGAGGTTTTATATGGATTAAAGTGGCTCATGTTTGTATGTTTCTTATATGGTTGTGTAATCCATAGCAATGGAATCTTGAAGATTGTGTTGTTGCATTGATGTATGGTTGTGGTATATCTATTAAAGATATATTCATGAAACATATATTTATTTAAATGTGGAATAAAAAAATGGATTTGTAATTTTAGAGTGCAATTAGGTTTTTCCAAAATAAAAGAGTAAAATATGATTTAATTTTTTATTTTGAATTTGTACATACATAAACACATTTCATGAAATATATATTTTGGGGAAATTTGTTGAGGCTTTGTCAACATAGGGATCAAGATCATTATAATAATTTACTCATTAAAAGATTAACATGTCACTTGCGGGAATTGAACCTGAGTGGAGAGGATAACACTCTTCCTCTCAACTACCCAGGCGAGACCCAATTGACAACTTTGAAGATATATTAATGAGCCTTCTCTTAGAATACTATTATTATGAGCTATATAGATTAAAATATACATAGATTTGAAAGAAATGTTCCACTAAAGAATATTATTGGTGTCTTTGAGCCTTATACATAGTAATAGAGCTATTCCAACAAATTTTGTGTTTGTATATATTGTTTTTATGCATTTATTTTGACAACATCATTTTCCAATTTGAGCTCAACACTTTATATTAAAGTTTACTATTGTATCATTGATCCTCATTAATTATTATATTGTTTGTGTCCTTAGGCATATTTTTGGTATACACATCTTTTACAAACTATTAGTATTAAGCACTTGTGGTGGATCTATTATGAGGTGGCACGTTCTCATTCACTTTTAGGTACACTATGTACAATAACAATTCTGAAAAAAAGTACCAGGTATCCCTTATGCTTATCTCTTCCATGTGAATGTGTGTAATATATGTTCACCTTCGAAGACTAGGATGTGGCTCCCAAGGACTAGAAATAGAAGAAGATTTAGGTCAAAGAGAGAGAAGTCTTCAATAAATGCATTGAAGTCCCAATTTATATCATTAATAAACCCAATTGGTGCATTAATCAATTAAAGGCAAAAAAAAAAAAAAAAGAATAAAGAGAAGAACATTTACACAACTCTAGGACTTGCAAATTTATTGAAGTCCCAATTTATATCATTAATAAACCCAATTGGTGCATTAATCAACTAAAGGCAAGAAGAAAATAAAAAATAAAGAGAAGAACATTTACACAACTCTAGGACTTGCAAACTTTTGAAGAGCCCTTCCTTCCTTGCTACAAAATGCCCTAATTGTGTGTTCTTTTGCTAAGGGCTATCCATGTTCCATCCATGAACCCTTTAGTGAAATTGGATTCCTTAAGAATGAGAGAGTAAAATTTGATTTGATTAGTTAACATCTTTAAATGTTTATATTAACTTTGTTTTGTTATCATACTATTACTATAATCTATATAAAATTAAATATACTGAAATATTAAAAAAACATTTTTTTTTACATTTTTATAATATTATTATTTATATTTATATTTAAAATCTAAGTTCATCCAAATTTGCTCATGGATGATATTTTTTTTTTTTAAAAAGTTATGATCTATCAAGATATTTTATAGCATATTATAAAGTTATGATCTATCAAGATATTTTATTGCATATTATATTTGTTTTCTTTCAACATATTATAATTATTATAAAAAATAAAAAAAATCATCAATTATACATCATATCATATCTTGAGATTTGTAATTCATTTTTATTATTTTGATTGAGCTAAAAAATTTACTCATTTATAAATTGAGTTGGAATTTGAGTTATACAACTTTTTGAGATTTGTAATTCATTTTTATTATTTTGATTGAGGTAAAAAATTTACTCATTTATAAATTGAGTTGGAATTTGAGTTATACAACTTCTTGTTGGATCATTGAGCTTTACATTGAGATATTGTTAAAAATGTGTTGTTTTGTATTTATAATTTTTATCTATTGATTTTGACAACATTGTTTCTCAATTACAGCTCAATGTTTTCTCTTAAAATCTACTATTCCATCTTTGATTCTATAACTTATCATAACATTTGTGTTTTTGAGATTATTTTTCGTATACTTATCATTTGCAAGCTAACCAATTAAGCATTTTTTTTATGAATTCTCTTATCATATGGTGTGTTGTATTTTATTTTTAGGTACATTGTGGACTATAACAATTGTGCAACAAGTACTGGGTAACCCTTATGCTTATCCCTTTCATGTCAATGTCTATAATAATCAAACAAAAAAAATTCTATGAAAGAATTACACAAGTGCCATTCAAATTAAATAGTAGATATAAATTATCTTTTACAGAAATATTTACTTCTCTACTAACATATTATTGAAATTGACCAAATATCCCAATGTTTACCTTTCACAAAACAAACTATTTTTATTTTTATTTTTATTTTATACTAGGGGAACCAACAACTCATGGTTCTCGTACTCGCGTGACACATGGTCGATACCTGTCCGCTACCACTCTAACCCCAGGTGCTCCACGCAACCCACAAGAATGGAGCACAAGTAAATCGGGGAAAGAATCGAACTTGAGACCTCCTTTACACATTTCCTTCCATTTACACGACACTTGCCAATCGGTCTACACTCCCGCGGGCTTTACAAAACAAACTACAAATATGATAGCTACTTTCATTTTTTTTTATCAAATAACCATATACAAATTAACAAAGATTATACAATGTTAAATTTTAGTAGTGCCCCAAATATAAATTACTATTTGAGGATAACCACCAAGTAGATAGAGGGTAAGATGTCAGACATGTCCAAAATGCACTGAGTACTCAAATTGTCCATAATTGGGAAAAATGACATTAAATATAAAAAATTTGAAAAGGAAATGTGTTAGATTTTGAAGGTTGAGATGGGGCTCCCATGGACCAAGAAGAAAATAAAAAGATCTAGAAAGAATAATTTTTTTTTTTGTAAGTTAGTTGTATTAAATATAAAGGGCCTTCCTAGACCAAAAGAAGATACAGAGTACAGAGAATGTTCATGTTGTAGTTACTGGACTGCCCCAACAGAGGGGAAACCAGTCCAGCCAGCTTAGAAGCCAAACATAAGTGGTAGAAATGCCTAAATATATTGTTTGAGACCAACTAGATAGCAACTAAAAAGTAGGAAGACTAGATAAGATAGAAGTGCTATCATGACCTTAAACATTTGGCAGATGACCTGTCTAGGTGACGTGGACAGCCTCGAACCACGGCTCCTCCTCGACATATGTCACTCCATCATCCCACCACTTCCCCGCGTCCATGCTTCCCCCGACTCTTTCGACAACTGGCGAGGTATCCTGCCACGCGCCATGTGTTGTGACCATTTCCTTTGCCAAATCCTCGTGCGTAGCTTGGTTCTTCTCATTCCCAGTCGAACGCTGCACCTGGGTGTTCCCCTTGTTAGTTGCATCAGCGGGTTCCCTCGCCGAAGCCACACCTGCGATGTCCATGGGGAGAGCCTCTTGCAGAGAGTTGAGGATCTGGAGGAGGACTGCCACCTTCTCGTCCACAACCAACAGACAGAATTGAAGATCCTCCACCCCCTGGCGGAGTTCAAAGACCAAGCTGTACAAGATTCCCAGGCTGTCTCGGAGCTGATTGTCAAGGAAAGAGTTCAGCGGCTGATTCTCACATGGAGGAGGTTCTCCCCCAGTTGTCCCCGCGGAGTTCTGATGCGGTGGAGGAGGAGGCTCGGACCCTGGAGGATTCGGAGGAAGGCGAGAGGAGGAAGACAACAGCTTAGGGACGATAGCAAGGCTATTGAAATTCGAGACAACGATATCAGGTGGCGCAGGAGGAATTATCTCGGGGTGAATAGAAGGAGAGGAGTGGGAGGAAGGCGAAGCAGGGGGTGAGATAGAGGGACGATGAGGTTTCCATGGGGAACCTCTGCGCGAGCGCCCTTGAGGGCGCAACATAATTCCAGTTGAGTGGTCGGAGATGGGCGCTAGGTGCACCAGGGGATGGACGTAAGTCAGAGCTTGAACCAGAGCGGCGGGGTGCATGCCAATGTCGGTAAGTTTCGACAAAGGCTATAGAAGGGAGAGCCAAAAGAAACATGTGCAGAGAGAAACGATGAACAACCAGAATGCAACCATGATATGAAGCTCGAGGGGGGGAGAGACCCAATTAAATGTCGCCTGAGCCATAGTAATGGAAATTAATGTAGAATTGGGGTGGCGGGCGATGGCATGAGCCTGTCACATGGCTCCGTGCCTCGCTGGCCTTGCCTTACCTCTTCGTTGCGCCAGGTGTGTCGCACTATCACCCCATCCGGGGGGATCTAAAAAGAAGAATTAGGAGAAACTTCAATTATCTATTAGTACACCTAAGTCTCGATTGCAATAATTAACAAACCAATGATAACATTAGAAACTAAACTAAAGATAAGAAAGGAAAATATAGGAATGGAAAGGAACACACAAATCTAGGATTTACAAAGGCTTGTAGGCATGAGAAAATTTTGTAGAACCATTCTTCCATCATTGAAAATGACATATATAACCATTGAAATCAGTTGAGAAATTTATACAAACCCTAATTTCCAATTTGTGGCTAAGGTTTGTCCAAATTTCCCAATGTAGATATGAGTTTATCATTCCAAGTTTTAGTAATTTTCCTTTGTGGGTCCATAATGGTTTCCTCTTTAACACTAACCTCATCCACCCTATGTTCCAAATTATCTAATGTGATGGAATGATCTCCAATAGTATTATTATGTTCAGCATTATCTATTATGAAATCAATGATCCATATCCTAACCTCTTATGATGATTTTTTTTTTAGATTTTCAAACTCAATATCAAAGGTATTCTTAATTTATGTTACCTTATTGTCAAACTCCTCTTTAGTTATCAGGTAGGAATTGGAAATTAATGACAAACCTTTCAAATTCTTTTTTCATCTTTTCATATTTGAATAACATGTCATATCTTTATTTCTTGATGTTGTCATAGTCTTTGACTATTTTTGTGAGTATTTTCATCCTACAATATTCCTAACAATTTTTTATATGATGGCAGATTATTTTTTGTTCTTAATAACTGTCTAAGGGTTTTGATCTTGTCCACAAAAAAATTGACATAATTTGCATTGAAATAAATATATTTCTCCATTTTAGAATGTAATGTTTACTTCAATGTAAGTATCTCATTCTCTATCACAATACTCCTATCAACAACGTGCCAAAACTTAGAAAATGATTTTGATCTATTTTCCAAATCAGTGACCACAATGTTCCTTACTACTTGGATCAATTTCTTAACAACTTATACCTTGGTTATTCTATCAAGTGCATCTTCTTGGTTGATTGGAGCATGTATAGCCAATGGTTCAACCATCAACATGGCATTTTTAAGGATTCAAATATTATACCTATGTATAGTATTCTAGGAGGTTATATATATATATATATATATATATATATATATATATATATTTACTATTAAAACTTGTATTTTTTTTGCGAATATTATCAATTTAATCATATTTATGTAAAAATGGGTGAATTTTTAACCAACTTGGTGAATATTTTTCCCAAAACATAGCCAATTTGTGAAATTTCACCCCTAAAAAATACCCTTATCATTAAGGATCAAGGACTCAATATCTCCTCAAATTTGATCAAATTTTGTTAGAGATCTTTTATTTTCCATTGCTACCAAATCATAGATTGCTTAAGTATATCTCTAAATGCTTTATGCATTCTAACAACTCAATATGCATTCAATTATCTCAAATTAGGTTATATGTTTATTTTCTATATCATTCTCTCCCCCTTTAATTTTATTTTCGAAACCATTAGCTTCTTTTTCTCCTTGTGATTTGTAAATTTCCATGGATATTCCAATGGAATAGTTCCTCACACTGGTGTCAAGTAATTTATTTGCATAATTTTTGTAGCATTTTATTATCAATTCAAAGTACATAAACTTGTGAAATGCAAGAACAATATGTGCAGAATTAGATTTTTTGGAGTATGATCTATCTAGAATGATTAATGCCTATCCTACTTATGAAATCAATTGCATGAAATAAATGGAATAAAATAAAAATTCGTGATTGAATTATACCTTACTATATTCGTGAGTGTTGTAAATTAGGTTGTAGTTCATGATTGAATTATATCGTTTCCACCACCAAATCTAGTACCATGATTGAGACAACTCTGGTAAGCTCAACTTCCATAGGCCTTTCTCAAGAGCACTTGGATGAATTTGAAAAGTATACCATAGGCATTGGTTCCAAAATTTTAAGGCATATGTGATACGATGGAAAAAGGATAGAAAAAATAAGTTAAGGCATACTAAGCCCCATTTTAGTTGCATTGAGGGTCAAGAATGAAGGCCCGGGTTTCATGGAAGAGGAGAGAATCCCATGACCATGAAGACCACTTTTTTGAAGGCAAATGACATGACAGGGTTGACCTGCTCATCAAAAGAAAGAGAAGTGGTACAAGAATGTGGCATCCCACTACCACCTCGAACTTCTTGTGGAAAATTGAAGAAGGGAAATGATGAGAAGAGCTCAAAAATTTAGCCTACACCATCACTCAGAATAAGTAGCAAAAAGATCAATCGAAAGAAGAAGAACCACGGGTATGAATTAGGTAATACATCCCTTATTTGTCACTGTTGCAAGAAGAAAGACCATACAAATGGAAATTGTTGGTAATTAGTGGCATGATCATTATGTGGGAAGAAAGGCCATACAACTAGAAATTGTTGGTAATTAGTGGCATGATCATTATGTGGGAAGAAAGGCCATCAGGAAACATCTTGCTAGGAGAAGCAAGCCACATACCACAAGCCAAATTGATTTCATAGGAGGAATGACAAGAAGACTTCCCCAATCCAATAATGAAATTTGAGGCACGAGGAGAAAATGATCATGTTAAGAACTCCATACACCAAAATGAAGACTTTTTCCACCACTACAAGTTGAGTGGACATTGGGAAGCAAAGTGTTGGAAACTTCATCTAGATCTTCGCCCTAGAAATTGCATAGTCAAGAAAGGACTATGGAGAGTTAATATTGAAGAAGATGAAGCATTGCTTTCATCTCCATTCCAAGGAACAAAATCTACCCAGGGAGCTATAGTAGCAAAGGAGGTTAGTGAAACCAACAAGATGGATAACAAGTTGATGCCAAGGGAAGCAACAATCCAATTGTTGTTTTCGATATTGCATAAAAAGAACCCATTCTTGAATATGTACTAGAGATTGGTGCACAAAGTTCAATGACCTTGGGGGATTTCTTGAGAACTCCATGACATGGTTGTAAGAATGTGCGATCACCAAAGAGAATTTTTTTCATGCTAGGAAGCAATTGATCCTAAAAACAAAAATGCAGGCCATAATTCCCTTGTGTAATTTTTGTGTGATGGCATAGCGTTCTAGGGTCACACTGAACAAACAAACTAGCATTCGAATTGGTTTCTTTGAATTCCAAGATGGACTATATCCAAGTCTAAGGAAGATGGGAATGAATGTTGATTTCAGATTTTAGATCTGGATATTGGGCAAAGCTAAGAGTTAGTGCAAAGACTTCTACATTGTGGGAACAAATGAGTCAACAAACAAATCCATAGCCATAGCCAGAACTAGAGTCAGTAGCTATATTTAGAGCTATATCCAAGAGCCATATTTATATCCATGTTTGAGAGAAATGGAAAAAATGAACATTGATCTAAATTGGTTTCCTTCAGGCTTTTGGAGCCCAAAAATCCTCTCAATGGGCAGGTGTGATATGAAATGGATCTAAATAAGTGAATGGTTTTAAGACTTAGTACATGTAAGACAATTCAATGATTAATGAAGGTTAGATAAACTATTGAAAACAATGCAAATGTAAAAGTGGAATAAGAAAAAATGAATTATTTAAAATAAATAAATAAAAAACAGAAGAGGAGAGGAGAAGAGGTTGAGGAATGGGAAATGAAAGGTCAACCTGTTGGTCTTCCCATTACCCAAATATCCCTATTTCTTCCCTTAATTTCACTGTCAAATGGTCTTTTGGGCCAAGGAAGTGAGAAGGGATATATATCCATGGATAACATTGTAACCATATATTGTCAAAATAGATTGACCATCCATTCAAAGTTGGTTTTCCCATTTGGGTTTCTAGGGTAAACACTATGTCTTTATGTTTGCATTTCTCTATAGTTGTGAAGTAATTCCTATGTGTGAAATTCCTTTCTTAGATTAGTTAATGGGTTATAATGATGAATGTCTCGATGGCTATGTTAAATTTTTCTGTGGGGTATCGATGTTCTTAACTATGTTCAATTTGCTCCCTATAGTTTAATTCATGGTTGAAATGAAGGATTATATACAGTATCTCTATTAATAACACTCGAAAAATATTCCCCATTAATGTTCTACGAAATCCAATAACTTTGAATTACTCACCATCCATTTCACTCTAATTTTGAGATCAATGGATGCTAAAATTTGACTGTTGCAATTTTCTAGCCTGGTTTTCATTTCCAAACTCTTAATTTTAGCAATTAATTCTTATTTGTGTGGTCATTGGGAATTTAGTATGGTCATAGGATTTCCTGTTTGGGAATTTTCTAGAGGTCAAACAAGTCACTCTTTCTTGGTGACCTATGCAAAATATCCTCCCATAGTTTGTATTTTAGAGTCAATCCATTCTCAAGATCGTTGCACATTGTTTATAAGTAGTTTATAGCGAGACCATGTGGAGAGTAGAATGAGGGATATTTGGAATATCCAAAAAAAATTCATGAATAAGAAGAATCCACCCATTCAATTGGATTTGAAGGCCATGGAGGAGATATAAAAAGCCACAAATCACATCCCAACATCAAACTCGTTAAATTTCTTGGTCCAAGAACTGTAAATACAATAAATGTGTTTGGAGCAGCAATTGGTCTTGATGGAGTGGCACCTCAAGATTATGCTTCCATCAATCGAAGTATTGGAAATCATCACCTGGTTGCGGTCAAGTGTACCATTTTTATGAAGAGTTTAATTATAATCGTAATAGAGCCCCTCATGCTTCACCTCGCCTTATCCTTTTTCTTACAAATGTAGTTTATTCCATGGATTTCTATGTTGTTGTGTTTGTCTATTTTATGGGAACTAACCTTTTCTCTTGCATGTTACACACTAACAAAAATGGTGAATCAAGAGAACGGGTATGTAATTTGTGGGTTATGTGGAATGGTATATTGACACTACATTCCTCAACTCAATTATGATATTTGTGACAAAAATCCTTTGAGGGGACATTTTGATGGTGTTTGATCAAATCATAACAACTCCCACAAATTTAAGTTGCATATAGATTCTAGTAAATAGGTGCATAGATGCATGCATAGAATTGTCCACAAGATTCCAATACACCCTCCATTTATCTCTCACCGGTACTTACAAGAGATACAAATGCCATGCATGTTGATTTGTTATTTGATGTAGAGGGTGGACTAAGTTCATGTCATATAGATTTGTTGTTAGTTTCCATTACCTACAAAGGTTGGATGTAGACATCTATGCAGAAAGAGTTTATTAGCACTTTTTTTGGGCTTACAAAGTCAACTAGAAAACTCATTCTCACATGCTATTGAAGAATGAGTAGGGAAGCTACAGTGAGAATTGCATTGAGCTCAAAAACCCTGGTGATCAATTCTAAAAACAAATCACTCTGTATCAATCATAGACCTTGACTTGAAAAAATTAAAATATCTATGGGAGATACACTTACAACCTAAGCATAGTACAAGACTCCTAAATCCACATTCTTACTTAGCCACTACCTTTCTGAAGCAAGATAAACAAATTTCTTAGTAACAAAGTATTTGTACACTATTGATTTTTTTATTGGCCTAATTTCTATTGTGTTATTATTAGTTTGATGTGTGCAAGTCACACTCAAGAAAAATCCTTGATGAATATTAAAATCTCTATACAAGACTAAGAACAAAGATCAAAAGTTATTTCAACACAATTTCCATGTTGGTGAAGCAAGTGGACTATAAGTCCATTGTTTACCAATCATATTGGTTTCAGAGTAGTTGAACCTTTGATCGTAACGTAGCTACCAAAATATTGCAAATATAGCATGGGTAAAGAAAACAAAGAAAGGTTGGAATATTTAAGGGCCTTCAATGCTCAACTTCAAGAAGAGAATTGTCACTTAAAGGAACAGGTCCAAAAAATTAACTAGAGGATGGAAAGGACGGAGAAGAACCTTGAGACCTTTGTCAAACTGTTTCCATTTCTAAAGAAGCAATTTATGAATGCCAAGACTCCCTTACTACAATTATGGAAGATTGTGACAAGAGAAAAGTCTGGCTTGTGCACTTGGGAGAGAAGGTCATCCATATGGATAGTTGGTAGGAGGATAGACTCACTCGAATGAAGACTCAAATACAAGAAGAATTGGTAGAGAATAAAGAGGCATTATCAAAGTTCCAAGAAGATGTCTAAGAACATCGGGAAGTAAGGCCACCTTACATTTCCACCGTTGAAGCTAACACTGGGACAAATATATCTCTAGTAAGCACATGTTCCATAGACCTTTCTCAAGGGAACTTAGGTGAATTTGAAAATAATACTAGAGGAATTGGTTCCAAACATTTAAGGAAGATGGGATATGATGGGCAAGGGATAGGAAAAATAATTCAAGGAATCCTAAGCGCCATTGTAGTTACATCAAGGTTCAAGTATGAAGGCCAAGGATTTGATGATAGAGGGGAAAATCCCATGACAAAGAAGACCACTTTTGTGAAGGAAAAAAACAGGAAAAATTTGGCCTACTCATCAGAAGAAAGAGAAACAATACATGAATGTGGAAACCCACTATGAACTCAACCTTCTTGTGGGAGATTGAATAAGGGAAGTGATGAGAATATCTCGAAGACTCAACCTACACCACCACCTAGAAGAAGTATCAAGTAGATCAACCAATAGAAGAAGAAGAATAAGAACCATGGGTATGCATTAGGTAAGACATCTTTTATTTTTCATTGTTGTGGGAAGGAAGGACATATCATTGCTAGTTGTTGGTACTCAATGGCATGCTCATTTTGTGGGAATAAAGGCCATCAGGTGGCATATTGTTGGGAGAAGCAAGCCACATGCCAAAAAAAAATTCTTTTAGAGGAAGAATGGAAAAAAGACTTCTCCAATTCAACAATGAACTCAGAGGCATAGGAAGAAAAGGAGCATGTCAAGTAGTCCAAACACTGGTGCTAATAAACTTTTCCACCACTATAAGTTGAGTGGACATTGAGAAGCAAAGTTTTGGAAACTTCATCCAAAGCTTCACCCAAAAAACCTCACATCCAAGAAAGTAGTGTGGAGAGTGAAGATTAAAGAATATTAAGAGTTGATTGCATCTCCAATCCAAGGATCTATAGTAGCATAATATTTTAGTGACACCAATAAGAAATATAGTAGGTTGATGCCAAGGGAAGCCATAATGTTGTTTTTTATATTGCATCAGAATAACCCATTCTTGAAGATGTGCTAGAGATTGGTGCATGGAGGTCAATGACCTTGGGGTAGTTCTTGAGAACTCCATGACATGCTTGTAAGCATGTGCATGAACCATAGAGTTGTTTCCATGTTGGGAAGAAACTGGTCCTAGAAAAATAAATTAGGCCACACTTCCCTTATGGAATTTTTACGTGATGGCATAACATTTTTGGGTCACACTAAACAAACAAACTAGCATTTGACTTGGTTTCATTGACTTCCAAAATATACCATCTCCAAGTCTAAGAGAGATGGAAATGAATGTCTATTGAAAAGTTTGGATATGGAGATTACTTAAAGTTGAGATTCAGTGAACAAACTTTTTTATTGCGGGAAAAGGAGAACCAACAACCAAATCCATAGCCATAGTTAGAACTAGAGCCAATAGTCAGAGCTAGAGCTAGAGTTAGAGTTATAGCTAGGAACAAGAGTCAAAGCCACACTTCAAAGAAGTAGATAGAAAGCATGTTGATCTAGATTAATTTCCTTCAAAAATTTGGAGACCAAAAAGCCTCTCAATGGGGATATGCGATCTGAAATGGTTTGAAATAGGTGAATGGTTGTAAGAGTCAGTACCTGCAAGCCAATTTGGAAGTTAATTAGGTTTAGATAAACTATTGAAAAAAATGAAAATTTAAAAGGAATAAGACAAAATGAGAAGAAAACAGTAGATTATTTAAAATAAAAATAAAAATAGGAGAGGAGAGGAGAAGAGGATTCCAGGAATGGGAAATGAAAGGTCAAGCCCATTGGCCTTCCCATTACCCCATCTCCCAATTTATTTCTTTACTTTCACTCTCAAAGGGTCTTTTGGGAAAAGTAGATGAGTATGTATAGAGAGTTGTGAATAAAATTGTAACAGCAGATTGCCAAGATAGATTGAGCACTCATTTGAAGTTGCTTTTCCCATTTGGGTTTCTAGGGTAAACATTATATCTTTGTGTTTGGATTTCTGTGTAGTTGTGGAGTAATTCTTTTGTGTGAAATGATTCTCTTAGCTTTGTTAATTGGTTATAATGATAAATGTATCGATGGTTGTGTAAAATATTATGTATGGGTTATTGGTTTTCTTAGCTATGCTCAATGTGCTCCCTATAGTTGAATTTATGGATCAAATGAAGAATTATAAAAAAAAAAATTGTTAGTAACACTAAAAAATTATTCCCCATTCATGTTCTATGAAAGCTAATAGCTCTTAATTAATCACCATCCATTTCACTATAAGTCTGAGATCAATGGTTGCTTAAATTTGACTCTTGTAATTCTCTAGTCGAGTTTCTATTTGCAGCCTCTTAATTTTAGTAATTCGTCTCTATTTATGGCCATTAGGAATTTAGTATGGTCATATGATTCTATGTGATTGTTTGGGATCTTTCTAGAGGTAAATGAGTCACTCTTACCTGGGGAACTACACATAAGCTCCTCCCATAGCTTGTATTTTGAAGTCAATACATTCTCAAGACTGTTGGGCATTGTGTATGGGAAACATATAGTGGAAGCATGTCGAGAGAAGAATGAGGGGGATCTGGAAACTCCTAAATTTTTTCATGAAAAATAAGAATCCTCTCATTCAAGTAGATTTGAGGGCCATGGAGGATATCTTCAGTGCCACAAATCACATCCCAACACCAAACTCATGATATTTTTTGGTGCAAGAACTGTAGAAATGTGTTTGGATCAGTGGTTGGTCTTGATGGAATGACACCTCATGATTATGCTTCCAACAATCGAAGTGTTGGCATTCATCACCTAGTTGTGGCTTTAAACCCTTTAATGGTGTGTTGTATTTTTGAGCTTCCCTCCCATTGATTTAGGAAAGATAAGAGCAAGGGTAGCATTATTATGGAGAGTTTAATTATGATCATAATATATCCCCTCATGCTTCACCTTCCCTTCTCCTTTTGCTTACAAACACAATGTATTCCATGGATTTCTATGTTGTTGTTGTTGTCTATTTTGGGAACCACTCTTTTATCTTACATGCTATGCACTCAAATAATTTAGTGAATTGAGAGAATGGATAATTTGTGAATTATGTGGAATGGTAGATTGGAAATACATTCCTCAACTCAATTATGATATTTGTGGTAAAAATCCTTTGAGGAGACATTTTGGTGGTGTTTGATCAGATCATAACAACTCCCACAAATTTAGACTGCATATAGATCACGACAAAGAGGCACATAGAGGTATGCATAGACTTGTCCACAAGTAGTCAATATGACCTCCACTGAACTATCACCAATGCTTACAAGGGATACAGACACTAGGACCGTTGATGTGTTATCTAATACATAGGATGGACTAAGTTCATGTCATATAAAGTTGTTGTTAATTGAGATCACCTATAGAGATTGGTTGTAACCATTCATGCATAGTGATTTGGTTGTCACTTTCCTCGGCGTTACAATGTGAACCGACAAACCCATCCTTGCATTCCATTGAGGAACAAAGAGCAGGAAAGTTGTACTCATAATTGCATTGAGCTAGGAATCCCTCGAGATCAATTCTTAAACATAGCACTCAACATCATTCATAGTTAGAGACGTTTTCTTAAACAACTGAAAATATTTACGGGAGTTACACTTACAGATTGAACAACCTTACAAGACTCCTGAATCCACATTCTTACTTGTCCACTACCTTTCCGAAATAGGCTATATAGATTTCTCAGTGACATAGTATTTGCAAAGTCTTGTTTTTTTTTTTTTGTTGGTCCGATTGGTATTGTGTTGTTAGGATTTTTATGTGTATAGGTTACACACAAGAAAAAACCATTCTGAATACTAAAATCTCTATACAATATTGAGAACAAAGATAATAATTTATTTCATCATAGTATCTGTGTTAGTGAAGTGAGTGGGTTATAAGTCCCTGATTTACGGATCAACTAATTACAAAAGTATGAGAAAGGGCCAATGCTCCTTCTCCTTACTTATTTAATTATGAAACTATGAGAAATGGATGGCACTCTTTCTCCACTTCTCTCAAATCAAAAAGTGTGAGAAATCTCCAATTCTCCTCCTCCTCCTTAAAATTATTAATATGTGATAAATTGAAGGTGATCCTCCTCCTCCTCACTCAAATTACAAAAGCCATAGAAAGAGTCATTCATCCTTCTCCTCCTCACTTGAATGAAAAAATTGTTGGAAATGGTCGATAATCCTTATCCTCCTCCCTTGAATTACAAGAAAGTGAGAAAGGGTTTGTATTCATTATCCTCATTCCTTTAATTACTAAAGTCTAAGAAATGACCATTTTTCCTTCCCCCCCTCACTCGAACTAAAAAAGTGTCAAAAAGGGTGAGGGATCCTTCTCCTCCTCCTTCAACATAAAAAAGTGTGAGAAGGGTCAATGCTTCTCCTGTTCCTCACTCGAATTACAAAAATGTGAGAAGAAAGTGCTTTTTATCCTTCTCATTCGAATTACAAAAGAGTGATAAAGGGTCAATATTCCTTCTCAACCTCTATCAAAGTTTTACGGAAGTGTTAGAAAATATAGGTATTTATTCTCCATCTCACTCAAATTACAAAAGAGCAAGAAAGGGTCAATGCTCCTTTTCCTTCTCCTCATCACTCTAATTACAACAGGGAGAGAAAAGGATAGTGCTTATTATCTTCCTCCTCCTCAACCATATTACAAAAGTGTGACAAAGGAACAATTATTGTTCCCATTCTCTCTCAAATGAAAAAAGTGTGAGAAAGGTTCAATGCTTCTTCTCCTCATACCTCAAATTATTGAAGTATGAGAAATTGCCTATGCTCCTTCTTCCCCTCACTCAGATTAAAAAAATGCAAGAAAAGAATAGTTCTCCTTCCTCCTACCACTCACTAAAATTAAAAAAGTGTGAGAAGGGACCAATGACCCTTCTCATCCCTGTGAAAATTACTAAAGTTATAAAATGAGACACTACTTATTCTATTCCTCTCTTAAATGACAAAAGAGTGAGAAAATTTCAATGCTCCTTCTATTCATTCCTCAAATTACTAACGTATGAGACAATGAAGTTTCTCCTTCTCCTCCTCACTATAATTAGAAAAGTGTGAGAATGGTCCAATTATCCCTTTCCTCCTCACTTCAATGACAAAAGTGTTAGCAAAGGTCAGTGCTCCTTATCCTCATAACCTCAAATTACTAAATCCTAAGAAGTGATCAATTCTCCTACTCCTCTTCACTTGAATTAAATTTTTTTGATAAAGGGATATTTTCTCCTCCTCCTCATTCACAATACAAAAAGTGAGAAATGGTTGGTGCTCCTTCTTGTCATCTATCAAAATACTATTTTTTTAAGAAACAAAAGGTTCTCATTTTCCTCCTCACTTGAATTTAAAAGGTGTGAGAAAGAGCCATTGATCCTTCTCCTCCTCGTTGAAATTACACAAGTTATGGAAAAGGTATGTGGTGTTCCTTGTCCTTCTCACTTGAATGATAGAAGTGCGAGAAAAAATAGATTCTCCTTCTCCTCTTCACTCAAATTACTAATGCGTGAGAGCATAAATATGCTCCTTCCCATCCTCACTCTAATTACAAAATCCTGAGAAATGATTAATTATCCTTCCCATCCTCACTCTAATTACAAAATCGTGAGAAATGATTAATTATCCTTCCCCTCCTCACTTGAATGACACAAGTGTGAGAAAGGGTCAATGCTCCTTCTCTCATACTTTGAATTACTAAAGTTTGAGAAATGGCTAATGCTCCTTCTCCTCCTCACTCAATTTTAAAAGGTGTGAGAAAGGGTCAGTTTCTTCTCTTCCTCCTCACTCTCATTAAAAAAGTGTGAGAAAAGGATGTCATTCTTCTCCTCATCCATTGAATTGATAAATCATAAGAAATGGAAGGTTCTCCTTTTCCCCCTCACTTTAAATAAAAAGGTGATAAATCAACAATGGTCTTCCTCCTTAGTAAAATTACAAAAGTTGTAGAAATTGTTATAGGTGCTCCTTTTCCTCCTCACCTGAATGACACAACTATGAGAAAGGACTAATGATCCTCCTCCTCTTCACTTCAGTGATGAAAGTGTGATAAAGGCCCAATGCTCCTTCTTCTCATCTCTCAAATTACTGACATGTGGGAAAATTAATTTATTCTTTATCCTCCTTGCTCTAATTATAAAAGTGTGAGAAATGGATGATTATCCTTTCTCTCCTCACTTGAATGCCAAAATCCTGAGAAAGGGCCAGTTCTACTTCTCCTCGTAATTCAAATTACTAAATCCTGAGAAATGGCTAATGCTCCTTCCCCTCCTCACTTGAATTAAACATAATGAGAAAGGGCCAATTCTCCTCCTCCTCCTCCAAAACAATATTGAAGTGTGATAAGGGTCAATTCTCCTCCTCTTCCTAAAAATTACTAATGTGTGAGAAAGGGCTAGTGCTCCTTCTCCTCCTCACTCAAATAAAATTTTTTTGAGAAGTGGTTATTGTTATTTCTCCTCTTCACTTGAATGAAAAAAGTGTGAGAAAGGATCAATGCTCCTTCTCAACCTCCCATAAATTACTGAAGTGTGAGAGAAAAAAGTTGCTACTTTTCTTCCTCTCTCATTACAAAAGTATGTGAAAGGGTTAGCTCTACATCCCTTCAATTATTAAATTCTAAGAAATGAAAGGTTCATCTTTTTTTCCTCACTTGAATTTAAAAATAAGATAAAGGGTCAGTACACCTTCTCCTCCTCATTCAAATAAAAACAAATTCCAAAAGGGTTGATGGTGTTCCTTCTCATCCTTACTCAAATGATAGAAGTGAAACACATGACACTCCTTCACCTCCTCACTCCCATAACAAAAGACTAGGAAATGGTTGTTACTCCTTCTCTTCATCCCTCAAATTACCAAATTATGGGAAATGGAAGGCTCTACTTTTCCTCCTCACGGGAATTAAAAAATTGTGAGAAAGGATCAATGCTCCTTCTCTTCAATCAAATTTAAAAATTTGTATAAAGGTTAAATGGTGCTCCTCCTCCTCACTCAAATTACAAAAGTGTGAGAAAATTCCAATGATCCTTCTCCACCTCACCTATTTGACAAAAAAATAAGAAAGTGATAGTGCTCCTTCCCATCCTTAAATTACTAATGTGTGAGAAAATGAAGTTGATCCTTCTTCTCCTATCTCTAATTAAAAAAGTGTGATAAAGGGACCATTATCCTTCCCCTTCTCACTCAAATGAAAAAAGTGTGAGAAAGTACCAAGATCCTTCTCCTCGTACCTCAAATTACTAAATTATAGAAATGTGTTAGAAAAACACGATCGCGGAGCAATAAAATAAAACAAATGCCGAAATAAAACACATAATATACACAATACAATAGAGACACGGGTATATGTGGTTCAACCAGTGCAGGTTACGTCCACCAGAGGAATTTCCAGGTCCTTCCTTTTTATTATCCAACAAAATGAAGGGATACAACCTACAACTCAACCGCTATAACTTCCTCTTATTTCTCTCGCAGTCTCCTCTCTCAGAATACAACATTTGTGATAATACACATCTGCAATACAATTCACTCATAAGAGAGGGTTTCTTTCTAGGGAAAAAAAACTTAAAAATAACTTCTACCATTAGATCTACGACCTTATAATGAACGATGCAGATTGACTACGAAGTTACAATATTTTACAAGGAAAATTTTCCCCAAATTTCGCTTCAAGGGCGCTGCTCCCAAATTCCCTGCCAGGGGGCTAAAAAAATTCCCCCCCTCCCCCCCACCCTTGGACCCCCATGGCGACATTTGTAGGGGGGAAATACCCCCACACCCCCCTGTTAGGGAATGGGGTCCAAGAATGGTTGAAAAAAACCTATGAATTAGGAAGATAACTAGGCTCCATAACCAATAATCTCCCACTTGGAGATTGATCACAAAAACTCCACTGTTGTTGTACTTGTTGGACTATACTACACCTTGGACCTGGAAAATATCTCATCTTCACCTTCATGCTTGAAGACCAACTGAAACTTAGCAGGAATTGTTTCTCCCTGGTTACTCCCTTTGTTAACATGTCTGTAGGATTTTGGATAGTATGTATCTTTTCCAACTTTAAATGTCCATCTTCCAAGACAGATCGTATGAAATGGTACCTGATTTTTATATGCTTTGTATTTGAATGGAAGGCTAAGTTATTTGCAATATGAATGACACTCTCACTGTCACAATACAACATGCTATTCTCCTACTTCTTTCTCAATTCCTCCATAAACCTATGTAACCAAATCATTTCTTTACTAGCCTCTGTAGCAACAACATACTTTGCTTTTGTTGTTGAATTTGCAACAATTTTTTGTAGTTTTGAGATCCAACTTACTATTGTTCCACCTACAGTAAAAACATACCCTGTGGTGCTCCTCCTAATATCTTTATCACCTGCCATATCTAAATCAACATATCCATGTAGAATAATGTCTGAACCTCCAAAACATAATGCATGAGTAGAAGTACCTCTTCAATACCTGAGAATCCACTTTACTTCCTCCCAATATTCTTTACCTGGATTGTTCATATACCTGCTCAAAACTCCCATTGCATGTGCAATATTTGGTCTTGTGCAAACCATCACATACATCAAGTTGCCAACTATTGATGAAGTAGGGACCCTAGACATGTATTCTGTCTCCTCCCATGGCTTGGGACAAGTTTCCTTAGTTAATTTGAAATGGCTGGCCAAAGGTGTACTAGATAGTTTTTCATTCGACATTCTAAACCTCTCCAACACCTTCTCTATGTACTCACCCTGAGACAATGCCAATTTGCGATTTTTCCTGTCTCTTGTTATTCTCATCAAAATGAATTAGCTTATTTTTTCTTGAGAACATTTATATCCTGCATATTAGACCCTGCAACAAGCATGTCATCTACATACAGTAGCAAGATAATATAGCTTCCATTTTCTAGCCTTTTCAAGTAAACATAGTGATCAAAATGAAATCTACTATTACCTTGTTTTGTCATAAACCTGGAAAACTTCAAATACCACTTCTTTGGAGATTTCTTTAGGCCATACAAGCTATTCTTCAACCTACATACCAAATTTTCCTTCCCTTTAACCTCATACCCATGTGGTTGCTGCATATAAATCTCTTCCTTGAAATTCCCATGGAGAAAAGTTGTTTTTACATCTAATTGTTCAAGATGCAAATATTCTACTGCCACAAGACTTAAAATAGTCCTAATTGAAGTCATCTTAACAACAGGACAAAATATTTCATCAAAATCTATACCTTTATTTTGTGCAAATCCCTTTACAACAAGTTTATCCTTGTACCTCTTTTTTCCTCCATCTTCTTCCTTAAAATTGTAAACCCATTTATTCTACAATGCTCTTTTTCCCGCAGTAAACTAAACCAAGTCCCAAGTTTGGCTATTTACCAAGGAATCCATTTCCTCTTTCATGCCTTGCTCCCACTTCTTTTTAGTGTCTACATGCATTGTCTCTTCATAACATGCTAGTTCACCAGAATCAGTCAACAATAAATAATACAATGAAGGAGTGTATCATTCAGGGGGTCTACTTAAACTGGTAGATATTCTAACAACACTTGTAGGACTTTTAGGTACATGCTTCCCCTGTTGTTGTACATTTTGATTTTCAGGTACCTTTGGAAGTTTTTTTTCAACGATCTCATCAAGCACTGTGTATTCTGGTTTTTCTTTTTCCTGTTTCTTTCCCTGCAATTGATATTTGTACATGACCTTCTCATTGAATATGACATATCTACTCCTAATTATTTTGTGATTTTCATAAGCCCATAAGAGATAACCAAAATCATTAACACTGTATCCAATAAAGGTACACTTATTGCATTTTACCTAAAGCTTTGTTCTATTTTCTTTATCAATATGGACAAATGCTTCACAACCGAAAGTCTTCAAAAAAGAATAGTTTACTTTTTTACCTGTCCATTCCTACTCTGGAATTCCACCATCCAAAGAGATTGAAGGTCCTTTGTTTATTAAGTAAACAACAATATCTACAACATCAGCTCATAACTGTAAGGGAAACCCAACATGAAATCTCATACTCCTTGCATGCTCCATGATTATCATGTTCATCCTTTCTGACACACCATTTTCTTGTGGTGTTCTTGGAACTGTTTTCTCTCTACGAATCCCATGGTATGAACATTAGTTATCAAACTCCTTGCTGCAATTACACCTCCATTGTCTGATCTGAGAGACTTTAACCTTTTTCCTATCTCATTCTCAACCAAAGCTTTCCATTTCTTAAAAGTATCAAAAACATCATATTTTTTTCGAATGCAATAAACCCAAGTTTTTCTAGTTGCATCATAAATAAAAGTAACATAATAATGAGAGACACCAAGACATGATACCTGAGTTGGTCCCCATACATATGTATGCACAAGCTCTAACCTTTCACTTTTATTTTCTTTTCTGATTCTGAGAAATCCGACTCTCTTTTGTTTTCCATAAACACAATGCTCACAGAAATCCATATAAATTTGTTTAAGATCTAGCAAAAAATTTATTTTGTGAAGTATATGCATCCCCTTCTCACTCATGTGTCCAAGCCTATGATGCCACATTGTTGTATCCACTCTTGTAGAAGCTAAAGATATAGAAGAATCAATATTACCAGTACTTACCTTCTCTCATTTTTCTATCATCGGTGATCCTTTGGTGACCTTACACGCCTTATTTGTAAATATAGATATACAACTTTCACTTCCCAACTGCCCATTTGAAATTAGAATTTTCCTTAGATATGGAACATGTGTTACCTCTTTCAACAACCATTGGTTTCCATTATTTTATTTTTATTTGTACGTTTCCCATTCCAACAATTTTGCATCGTGCATCATCACCCAAATGAACCTGTCCAAAATCACCTTGAACATAATCTAGAAAATGTTTCCTATGGGGTGTGGCATGAAATGAAGACCCTGAATATACTACCCAAGACTCAAAAATATTATCTATAGAAAGAATCAAAGCATCTTGTAACACATCACCTGTTACATTTGCTTCTTGATTTTTCTCTTGTTTTCCATCTCTTTGTTTCTTTGGAGCTCTGCAGTCTTTCTTTAGATGTTCTTTATTTCCACAATTCCAACACTCTATCTTTCCGAGTCTGGATTTGGATCTACCCTTCCCATAATTCCCACAGCTCCCTGAGACCTTTCCTCTATCCTTTTGTCTTCCCTTGTTCTCCATGTTTAGCGTATTACCTGATGTCTCACCTATGCTTTTCCGTCGCATTTCCTCACTAAGGATAACACCAACAACAACATCAAATTTTAGAGTGTTTGAACCATAGACATAGTTACTTACAACCATGACCAAACCATTCCATCTTTGTGGAAAAGAGCACAAGATTAGAAGAGCCACGACCTCATCATCAAAGTCTAATTTTACATAACTTAGTTGATTAGTAACCATATTACATTCATTTAAATGATCTGCAATAGACCCACCTTCTGACATCTTCATATTAAATAATCTCTTCATTATAAATACCTTATTGGACGTCGACAGTTATTCATACAGTTTAGCCAATGTGTCCATCAACGCCTTCATTGTCTTTTCTTTTGAAATATTGAAAGTCGCTGACGCTGCCAGACTCAGCCGTATTGTTCCTAGTGCCTTTCTGTCAAGAAACTCCCATTCTTCGTCCTTCATGGTCATCGACTTCTTTGCTATTCCACCCAATGGTAGGAATAGATCCTTCTGATATAAATAATCTTCCAAATGCATCTTCCATAACTGTTATTTTTGGCCATTAAATTTCTCAACCCTAAACTTTCCATCTTCCACCATGCTCCCACTCGAATTAGGAACCCTATTTTCCTGCAAGTTACCTTTCACTCTGATACCAGTTGTTAGAAAAATAGGATCACATAGCAATAAAAAAATAAATTACGAAAATAAAACATAGAATATACACAATACAATAGAGACATAGATATACGTGGTTCACGCAGTGTGGGCTACGTCCACCAGAGAAATTGCCAGGTCCTTCCTTTTTATTATCCAACAAAATGAAAGGATACAACCTACAACTCAACCGATGTAACTTCCTCTTCTTTCTCTCGCAATATCCTCTCTTAGAATACAACATTCACGATAATACACAACTGCAATACAATTCCCTCATAAGAGAGGGTTTCCTTCTAGGGAAAAAACCCTAAAAATGACTTCTACCGTCAGATCTGCAGCCTTATAATGAATGGTCCAGATTGACTATGAAATTACAATATTTTACAAGGCAATTTTCCCCAATTTTTCAGTTTGGGGACAGTGCCCCTGAATCCCCTACTAGAGGGGGGCTACAAAAATTGTTTTCACCCCCCCCCTGGACCCCCCTGGCGACAATTGTGGGGGGAAAGACCCCCCACACCAACTGCAATACAATTCTCTCATAAGAGAGGGTTTCCTTCTAGGGAAAAAAACCCTAAAAATGACTTCTACTGTCAGATCTGCAGCCTTATAATGAATGGTCCAGATTGACTACGAAATTACAATATTTTACAAGGAAATTTTTCCCAATATTTCAGTTCGGGAACACTGCCCCTAAATCCCCTACCAGAAGGGGGATACAAAAATTGTTTTCACCACCCCCCCCCCCCCCCCCCCCTGGCGACAATTGTGGGGGGGAAAGACCCCCCACACCCCCCTGTTAGGGAATGGGGTTTAAGCATGACTAAAAAAAGCATCTGAATCACAAAGATAATCAGGCTCCACAACCAACAAAATGGCCAGTGCTCCTTTTCCCCCTCAATCAAATTAAAAAAGTGTGTGAAATGGATAATGCTCCTTCCCCTCCTCGCAAAAATTACTAAACTATAAGAAAGTTCCAATGCTCCTTCTCCTCACTCAAATTACAAAAATTTGAAAAAGGGTCATTGCGTCTTCTCCTCCTCACTCAAATGATGAAAATGTTAGAAAGAGATAGTGGTCCTTTTCCTTCTCCTCATCACTTTGATTACAAAAGTGTGAAAAAGGTTCGGTGCTCCTTCTCCTCCTCGTGAAAATTACTAATGTGTGAAAAAGGGATAGTGTTACTTATCTTCCTCACTCAAATTACAAAAGTGTGAGAAAGGTATGGTGCTCCTTCTCCTCCTCACTTGAATGAAAGAAGTGTGAGAAAGGGATAGTGATCCTTCTTCTTCTCCTCCTCACTCTAATTACAAAAAGTGTGAAAAAGGGTTAGTGTTTTGTCTCCTTCTTCTCCTCACTCTAATTACAAAGGTGTGAGAAAGGTTCGATTATTCTACCCCTCTTCACTCATATGAAAAAAGTGTGAGAAAGGGTTTGTGTTCCTTCTCCTCATACCTTGAATTACTAAAGTATGATAAATTATCAATGCTCCTTATCCCCCTGACTGAATTTTTTTTTTTTTGAGAAAGAGTAAGTGTTCCTTCCCCTTCTCCCAAAAATTGCTAGTGTGAGAAAGGGCCAGTGCTCCTTCTCCTCACTTAAATGAAAAAAATGTGAGAAATGGTTGGTTTTCCTTCTTCTTATCCCTCAAATTACTAATGTGTGGGAAAATTAAGTTTATTCTTCTCCTCCTCACTTTAATTACAAAAATGTGAGAAAGAGACTATTATCCTTCCCCTCCCCACTTGAATGAAAAAAGAGTGAAAAGGGGTTGGTGCTCCTTCTCCTCATCCCTCAAATTACTAAAGTATTATAAATGGAAGGTTCACCTTTTCTTCCTCACTCAAATTAAAAAGTGGGAGAAAGGGATGGTGCTCCTTATCCTCCTCACTAAAATTACAAAACTTGTAAAAAGGTTCAATTCTCCTTCTCCTCCTCACTCGAATGATAGAAGTGTGAGAAAGGACCATTGCTCCTTATCCTCCTCACTTTAATTACAGAATTATGGAAAATGGTTGGTGATCCTTCTCCTCATCCCTCAAATTACTGAAGTTTGAGAAATGGAAGGTTCTCATTCCCCCCCTCACTCAAATTCAAAAAGTGTGAGATATGTAATTAATCCTTCTCATCTTCACTTAAATTACAAAAGTTGTAGAAAGGGTCAATGGTGTTCCTTCTCCTCCTCACTAGAATCATAGAAGTGTGAGAAAGAACTAGTGCTCCTTTCTCCTTCACACTTAAATGAAAAAAGTGTAAGAAAGCATTGATGCTCCTTCTCCTCATCCCTCAAATTGGCAATGTCTAACAAAATGAAGTTGACCCCTATCCTCCTCACTCTAATTACAAAAGTGTTAGAAGGGGTTGATTATTCCTCACTCCAATAACAAAAGTAAGAGAAAGGGTTGGTTCTCCTTATTCTCATAACTCAAATTACTAATGTTTGAGAAATGTCCAACACCGCTTCTCCCCCTTAATCAAATTTAAAAAGTGTGAGAAAGGGATGGTGCTCCTTCTCCTCCACCTAGAAATTACTAAAGTGTGAGAAAGGTACATTCATGATCCATTAATCCTTCTCCACCTCACTTAAATTACAAAAGTGTGAGAAAGGGTGGGTTCTTCTTTTCCTTCTCACTAAAATCATAGAAATGTGAGAAAGGGTCAATGCTCCTTTTCCTTCTCCTCGTCACTATAATAACAATATTGTAATGAAGGGTAAGTTCCCATTCTCCTCCTCTTGAAAATTACTAAAGTGTGAGAAATGGCTAGTGCTCCTTATCCCAACTCAAATCACAAAATTCTAATAAAGGGTTGATGCTCCTTCTCCTCCTCACTCGAAAGAAAAAAGTGTGAGAAAAAAATAGTGATCCTTATCCTTCTACTCATCACTATACTTACAATAGTGTGGGAAATGGAAATGATCCTTCTCCTTATCCTCCTCACTCTAATTACAAAAGTGTGAGAAAGTGTCGATTATCCTACCCATCTTCACTTGAATGACAAAAGTGAGAAAGTGCCAATGCTCCTTCTCCTCGTACCTTGGATTACATAAGCTTGATAAATGATTGGTGCTCTTTCTCCCCCTCACTCAAATTAAAAAAGTGTGAGAAAGGAAACTATTCCTTCTCCTCCTCTTAAAAATTACTAAAGTGTGAGAAAGGGCCAGTGCTCCTTCTCCTCCCTAATTAAATGACAAAAGTGTGAAAAAGGAATGGTGCTCCTTCTTCTCATCCTCAAATTTAATATGTGGGAAAATGAAGTTGCTCCTTCTCCTCACTCTAATTACATAAATTTGAGAAAGGGATTATTATCCCTCCCCTTTTCACTTGAATGAAAAAAGTGAGAGAAATAGTCAATGTTGCTTCTCCTCATACCTCGAATAGTTAATTTCTCAGAAATGATTTTTTCTCTTTCTCCTCCTCACTTGATTTAAAAAATGTGAGAAAGGGCCAATGGTTCCTTTTCCTCTTCTCACATTACAAAATTGTGAGAAAGGACTTGTACCCATTCTCCTCATCCCTTGAATTATTAAATTTTGAGAAATAGAAGGTTCTCCTTTTCTACCTCACTTAAAAAAAATGAGAAAGGGTTGATGTTCCTTCTCTTCATACCTCAAATTACTATAGTCCGTGAAATGGTTAGTGCTCCTCCCCCCCCCTTGATTCAAAGAGAAAGGGAAAATGCATCTTCTCCTCATCACTCGAATTACATAAGTTTAAGAAAGGGTCAGTGCTCCTTCGTCTCCTCACTAGAATGACAAAATTGTTATAAAGGGCTAGTGCTCCTTCTCCTCCTTTTGAAAATTACTGAAGTGTGAGAAAATGAAGTTGTTCCTTCTTCTTCTCACTCTCATTACAAAAGTGTGAGAAAGGATCGACGCTCCTTCTCCTCATCCCTCAAATTACTAAAGTCTAAGAATTATAAGGTTCTCTTTTCCCCCCTTGCCCAAATTTAAAAGGCATGAGAAAGAGTTGGTGCTCCTTTTCCTCCTCACTCGTATTACAAAAGTTGTATAAAGGGTCAGTGGTGCTCCTTCTCCTCCTCACTCAAATTACAAAAGTTTTGGAATGGGTTGGTGATGCTCCTTATCCTCGTCACTCAAATGGTAGAAGTGTGAGAAAGATCTAGTGTTGCTTCCCCACCTACTACTACTACTACTACTACTACTACCTTCCTTCATGTAGACAAGGACTTGCATTATAATTCCAAAACCCAACAAAATGTTTGGTGTGATAAACTATTGAAAGTTTACACCTATGAAGTCAAGTTAAGCATATATACTTCATATGATAAGTGAATTTGGTTGGTAAGGCATCGTTGCATTGAAAGGTTCTTCTACATCCTAGTATGGCAAAGACATTGTCACATGAGTAACACTTACATCATCATATATCATCTTAAAAAAATATTCATAAAAAATAATAATAGTGATAATATATGTTTTCTATTGGATGTAGCTTGGGTGGTTGGGAGGAATGATTGTTACCCTCCCTACCTAGGTTTAATTCCTTGTGAGTGACATGTTGTGCCCTTAAATGGGTCTATAAGATGCTCTTTTTGTTGAGCCCCCAATATTCCGAAAATACTTGGCCTCCCTATGTTCTCTTACGGATTTCGGGGGGGTTTTCGTGGATGTAGAAAGCACCGATATACGGTGCCATAAACCACATGAATTTTTTTTTAGTGATACTATATGTTAATCAAATATAGATATAAACAAAAATAAAAATATCTCTATATATTTGAAAGAGAAAAATTTGTATCTACATATAATTAAAAAAATGTCACATACAAAAATAGAAAGAGAGATATCATACTCATCTATAGGGGCCATTGAAGAGGGGTGTGCATCAACATGCCTAGGTTTAACAATGACTCTTGTGATCACAACTTGTTTTCATTACTATATTGAAAAAAAAAATAAAAAATCATGAGCTAGAATATTTTGTTTAATTAATATGAGAAAACAAATATTACCTACCCATTTAAGTTTTATTTTATTTTATTTTTTATTTTTTATAAATATACGATTATTTATTTTTTAATAAATATACGATTATTTATTTTTTAATAATAATAAAAACAATAAAATATTATTTATTTATTTTTCATCAAATTAATACTAAAATGTGTATTAAATAATATAAAAAAACCTATTGCATTTGTACCGACAACATTTGAAAATCTCCATTTCATTACAAAGACAATAACATTTGAAGCTCTACATTTTCGATTACACCATTGTATAAATGGATAGAATAGATTTCTAGATATTTCAATATGTTTTTCTTGGCAATGCATGATCATTTCTTCAACATGGATGATTCCCGTCCTTTAATAAGCAAATTTTCATTGAAAAGGTGTATCTAAAGTACGCTCTCTGTAACCTTGAGAGGTGGGTTCTAAATATGTCCTCTTCTTCAAAAACATTACATACCAAAAACGAATGGGCTGCCATCATGCCGTACTATGTACTATAGCTCCTACCATATTAAAATTGAATTTTTTGTTTGGTCGCTCAGGTATGTAATCAAACTTTGGTTAAAAATATATTTCTATGGTATAGCCACTGTTACCACCACCAAACGTCATTTGTGGAACCTTACTATAAAAACAAAAATTCTTTGGTAATTCCACCATACCACCGCTGCATACCATATAAATTTAAACCATCAAATTCTGTAATGTTTGGGATGTGGGCGGTTCCGGGACGGAGAAACGGTGGCGCCTTTGGGTTTGACGACCTGCCACCCCTTTTATTTGCAAATTCCAATGGCCATGAGGTCGGTGCTGCTCGTGAGGGGCGCGCCAGCAAAGAAAGAGTTTTGGAACCCGCCACTATGGGCGAAGCGGAGGAGGTGAGCTAGCGACGGATTGGACCTGTTGTTGTGTGAGAGTGGGAGGGGGGCACCGATTCCTAGCACCGACCCAGTGGTACTCTGTCTGCAAGCGGGAGGTGGCGACAGTCATTGCTAGAAATGCGACAAGAATTGGGGAAAAGGGGAAAGAAGCGCGTTCCCGGGGTGTGGGAAGAGGTAGAGCCACGCCTCGGCCCCGGATTTCGCTTGTAAGTAGTGGAGGGTTGTGGCCAAGGAGGGCCATGACTATGGCTTTTCCAATTGTATTTGGAGGAGAGGGGGGGTTATGGGTTCGATTCCTTCTCTCTCAACCTTCATACTAAATATTTTTTTGCACTAAAGTTTATTATTAGTCCCTTCCCTGGGCCAAGTCGGGGACTATAGCTTTCACCTAGCGGTCAAAGCCCTTTCATTGCCCATTAGTTCTCCCATTTTGATACATTAACCCTTTCATTGCCCATTAGTTCTCCCATTTTGATACATTAATTGGTGTTTTTTTAGTTTACCACTTATTCATTCATTCAAAATACGAAGCTTAATTCATTATTAGAATTTATTTCGAAAAACCAATACATTTTCTCAATTTTTTTAATTTGATGTATTTACTTTTTCATTCGCTGGAATTACTTTGATGTGATATAAATTCCATGGTGTATGCAACATTTTAAAATTATTTGTCAAAGCTAAAAATTAGTTTATTAAATAAATTTATATGATAGGCTACTTTGGCGGTTGTACTCTATACCATTGTAGTATGGTTGATGAATCCTCCTTGACGCTGCAATCAATGTATGGCATTGCAACCTCTGCAGTGGATGACAAAAATGTGCTAACCTGCATGCATGCATCCTAATAATGAGTCATCAGTGTCAAGATCCTATCTATAAGGAAAATACCTTCACTGCAACTGCTCTTTTGTGCAATGGTTGAATGGTCCTCAATAACTGTTGCTCAACTCTATAATGAAAGAGTTTTCTTCATTGTAGCCGCTCTTCTGTGCAATGGTCAAATGGTCCTCAAAGAAGCTTTGTATCTGTGTACAATTACTTCCTACTAGCTCACTATTGTCTCCGCCTGCCCATTTAATGCTAGATGATAAAGTATAATATGTCACTGGATCTTCTGGCGAATTCGTGGGAAGGATTAATCTGTTCTGATCAAAAGCATCTTCACTAGAAGGTGAGGATGATACGTATCTACAATTAGGGTAGTATTGCTCTCTTGCAAACTCAATTTAAAAAATCTTCCAGACTTAGACATGTGCCAACTGTGGCATAGTTGGTTATTTCCCTGCTCTTTCTCATAGGGAACTACATCTTGGTAATTAGCTAACAGTAGACCGTAAACTTGTTTCGTAGTTTGATGAAACAAGCCATTGACATTCAAATTATAAGCAGAATCTAGAAGAAGCTGGCCTCGGAACAAGTTGGCCTTCTAAATACAACGTCGAACTATCATCAATGAATTCTAATTGGTATGATCGGTCATGGAGAACCAATGAAACTTACAATTGGTAACCACAACCCAGGAAACCCTTGTATTCAATATTGTACCAGTCTTTAAAATTTGGTCTCGAGCTCAAAAAAAGGTGTCATTTTCCTAAAAGCTTCAAGTATCAGTGTTATTCTCACAACACAAATATTATTGTTGACTACTATACTGCAATACTGTAATTTCATGTAATGGCAATTTTTGCCTCACCCAGATTTGAAATGTTGTTTTTTCTTCTGCGGCTAGCTAGCATGGACATCGATTTTTTCCATTTTGAGCTTTCATGCAGGCGAAGCCAAAATAATTTTGGGAGAAATGGAGGTATCTAGTGAGTCAAATCAAATTCTAATTTATTTTCGTACCAAATCAAATTCTAATTTATTTTCCTTCCATTTACAGTTAATTTCTTGACAATGAATTTTTTTTTACATTACTTACCTCATTTTCATTGCTGCCTCATTTTTTGTTGCCATTGGTAATGCTTCTAAAGTTGTTCATTCAAGATCAACTTACTTTGTTGATGGTGGTGAATTTGCTTATTCAACCGACTGCATATTATGCACAACGACTCTCTTTGTCTAGTCGAGTACGAGCATTCCCCGAACTCCCCATTCAAGCATGAGCATCTTCAAGTTTGTCCCATTGTGTGAGCACCGAAGCTATTTTGTGTGAGCATTGTCTTCCTATCTTCCATCCAACGCGAGAAATATGTTGTTGTGTACCGTTTGTGTCCCTCAAACAAGCCCCTCTTCTCCCTTTCTGTGTCCACTACTCCTCTTGCATATGGGTACCATGACCAACGTTGTGGCACAACCATCTCTTGTGCAACTAACAAGCACAACAACACCCTTCTTCTTCTCTTCTCTCATGTGCCCACTAGTCCTCCCGCGTATGGGTGCCTTGACCAACATTGTGGCATGAACATCTCTTGTGCAACTAACAAAGATGTGTATTCTATATTTTTCGGGAATCCTCTTCAATTTCCAAGTGTCCCAACCATGACAATTGAGCACACCATTTGTTAAATCTGCCCTCTCATAATAATCTACATCTGCCATTTTGCACAACTTGTGTCATCTTGCACTTTGAAAAAACAAAGGATATAGTTAAAAAATATACATGAATGCATGCATCATTTACTTAGCAAAAACATGTTAAATACTTAGTTATGATAAATAATATAAAAAAATGTTTTCTAATTTGCTTATTAAAAGTTTATATAAAATGTACTTATGGTTTCAAACACAATATAAATGAAGAAAAAATGAATAGACCACAATTTTTTTCCAGAAAATAAGCAAATAAGCATAATTGATTTGGATTTAGGAGCGAAACGAATTGATTAACAAACTGAATACAATAAACACAGAGATACGAAGAACGACACAAATATCCAGTGAACAATATCTTCTATTGAATAAATGAAATAGGCTGAAACTGTAAAATTGTAGAACTGAAACACTTGCCCGAATGGTGGAAGCTATCTCTGAGAAGAGATGTGTTTGCTACGCACATCTGTCTGAGCAGAATGAGGCTCCAGAGACCTTTTTGATATTAGTCATGAATACCAAAACCCTAGACATCTAAAAATCTAACCACAGGAGGTGAAACACCAAAAGTCATGTGGGCCCCTATGGGTAAGTTCGTACCTCAACTTCCCGGGGTCGTAACTTTTGCATACGACCTCCGTTTTAGGCGCGTGATATCCCGTTGGAAAGGTCTTTCAAATAAATACACATTACACCATCAAACTCTAACTCCATCTATAGTTTGACTATGGCGAGCCAAAAAATCATTGTTTAGGGCTCTAAAACGGCCCTGGAAGTACAACAAGATGTGATGTCATGAAAACATACAAAATAAGCCAGTTGGATTAGGTGAGAGGTCACCAATATCCACCTGGAAGATGTGTAGGGCTTCAGACAACCCCAAAAGTGTAGAACCCACAATTACAAAGAAGTACAGAAGAATGTGTTGAACTAAAAACGAATAAGAGGAACCAATTGGAATAGGTGGGTGGCCACCAATAACCACCTGGATCAATCCTCCCCCCTTAAGAAGCAATGGTGTCCATTGCGTTGAGTTCCCCCATTAGGTGAGGAAACCTCTGTTGTATTTGCCTGTGGGTGAGCTACTTGCCTTGGTGTAGGAGCTACCCTGCCTTGACAACCTGATAAAGCTGGATCCTTTGCTGGTGAGTCCCCTTGACCTGTGTGTCCAATATCTGATCAGTGGATACTGTGTCATGCAGTCAAGGTTGATCTCTATTGGTGTCAGTTGTTCTGCGATCTTTGATGTGTCCAATAATGGTGGAAAATATGGTTGTAGGAGGTCCACATTGAACATTGGGTGTAGGCCAAGGAAGGGTGGAGTGTTGAGCTCAAAAGCATTGTTACCCACAACCATGGTGATAGTGTAAGGCCCATATCGAAGTGGGCGGAGCTTCCGATGGGGCCTTGTGAGACGTTCCTTCTGCAAATGTAACCAGACTTTGTCTCCAACCTGAAACAGGTGTGGTACCCTGTGTTGATCATGGTGCTGCTTGTACTTAGCATTGGATTTCTGCAAAATCTCCTGGACCTGTTGGAGGATATGTCGAATCCGCTCAATGAATATGGTGGCTTTGTCGGTCTTAGAATGAACATGCGAAGAGTCTGTTTGTGTGGTGGAAAGAGGTAGTGCAACATCAATGGGACCCAAGGGTTGGAATCCAAGCCCCACCTGAAATGGGCTATGGATGGTTGAGCTATGTGTTGAGAAAAAGATATGAAATGATCTTACTCAAACATTTCTAGATCCTGCTTGGCTAAATCAAGATAGACGGGAATATCACCCTATGTTTATAGCCATCAAAACTGCTATCCTAATGCACAAGAATTATTTACAAGTTCTTAGGCTTTTTTTTTATATAATTAAAAGCTTGCTGAAAAACTCATTTTTTATATAATTTTCTGAATATATCAGATGCTGAAATAAATATAGAGACAAAAGTAAAGACACCAAGTCAATAATATACACATATGAGACGTAAAGAAATCCTTTATTTCATTCCAATTCGTCAAAGAATCGTTCTCTTTACAAAACTTCTTGAGAAAGTTTTGGACCAAACTCAAACTTAGACGTCCCCGATGAAGCATACAAAAAGACTTCTGATAGAAAATAAAAAAACTGAACTTGAAAAGATGGATCAACTTGCCACAGGCTACCCACTAGACTTTGCACAATAGCCTTTGTTAGTCATGAAAACTAATTCACAAACAAACAAGTCTACACAGAGTATTAAAGATATATCAACACCTCTAAAAAACAAGTGTCTGAATGATGTAATTCAACCCTGAATATTGTTGTCTACAATAAGACCCTACTATCATTAAAAAAAATTAGGCTTCTAATGAATTAAGGAATGAATGAAAACTAAATTATCTCAACAAAACTCAAGAGAAAACCTTAGTATGCTTCTCCTTCTATCTCCTTTGTTCCTCCATTTCCTTTTGCCTTTAAGCAAATTAGAATTGGTTGAAGTAGTTGAACTACTTCATTAGTTAAGTTAACTAAAAACTCAACCAAGTTTTCAGTTAGGGGGAAAAGTAATAAATCATAATAAGGGTTTTTAAATAACTAATAACTACTAGGTGAGACCCCTTGTGACTCCTCTTTAGCTTTTAACAATCACAACACAACTAGTTAATTAAACAAAACATCTCTCCTTGTGACTCCGATCATCAGATTCATGTTTGACAATTTATCTCAATGATATTTGAAATTATTTTCAAAATATATTACTCATATATCCAAAAATAACATGCTGTCCAAAATTTATGAAGTCAACTGTTCTCAACAATAAATAAATAAATAAAAACTTAAAATCCATATTTCCCACTCTGAGATGCAATCTTTCCCTTGTTTCTACTATCACCTTTTGATTTCTTTGAATCTGCCTTTGGTTGTGTTGAGCCTTTAGGCCTAATATCGTTCATCACATGAGAGCAATCATCCCTCAAATGCATTCGGGAGGACACAGATTTATCAGAGCCATTGGAGGGTGAGGAAGGGGAAGCAGTGGCTTTTTCTTTGTCAGGGGCATGGTGGGCCTCGATTTTCAAACTTTTGCTAGCATGGGAAGCCTGAATTGGTGAGTGGGTAGGGGAAGCTTGGGCAATTTGATTGATAGGAGGGGGAGCAGATAAAGACAAATTGGGCCAGCCATGATGTTGGGAAACTGTCGGGTGGACAATCTATTGCCATCCATCATTTTTGGGAACCTCGGGTTGCAATGAGACATGAGGGGGAACGAGAATACCAGGTGCTTGTGGAGCTTGGAAGGGAGGCCTTCGAGGCCTAGGTTGGACCACTCCTTGCCCAATCCAATTGAAAAACCCAGCCTGAAATAGTTGACCTAACTCTTGCGAGTCAGCATCAAAGTGAATGGAGAATCTTGGCCTTCTAGGGCCCATGTTCCAATTACCCCTTCCTTGGTTACCTCTTCCATGCATACCTCGGATGAAAAATCTCATTCCTGTATGCATGATTGATTAGCAAGTAGTTTCTTTAACAACCATACATGACAACTCTTTTAAAATATGAAATAAATTTTGGCTCAACAACATATCGGACTCATGCAATCCAATCCATACAAATTGTTTAACCATTGTCAATGAACAAGGGGTGAACAAAGGTTTTGGCATATGCAAGGGGTTTGTATTGAGTGAAAAATGTTAAAATGATGGGCAAAAGAACATGGTTACTGCTCACCTACAACAAACAATCAATTGAAATGTAAAACAAAGAACATATCATTGTAATCCATCCATGTGATCTTAAACTATCATAATATAGAGCTCCTCTTAACTGTAATTAAATTTTAGGAACAAGGAGTGAGTAATGAATATGGGAAGGCGAGGGGATTGTGAGTAAAGAAAAGTGAAATATTGGTAGGGAAAAAGAGTGGATATTGTTCATAAAATTAATTAAGTAATCCATAAAACCATTTTGTATTTAATGCAAACGTTTTAACACTAGCCAAACAATTTCTGTGATCAATTAAACAATCACTGTGTGTAATTTAACCATTACTGTGTGTTAAAGTTGCTCACTGTTCACATTTAAATTCTTAACACTTTCAATTAATCACAGTTGTTTGCACTCTTTTCGTCGATGTGTGAGCAAAACGTGAGTGCTTACATGCCTAGTTGGGCTCTGCTAGTCATGACAGCTGTATGGTAAAAGGTTAGAAAGAAAACAACTAAACTATTAACAAGAATTAAACAAAAACTACATAAAACTATGAGCATAGGAACAAAAGTAAAACAAATGACAATGGACCAATATCACC
>ML791252.1:256827-293494 GCA_009831015.1 Picea engelmannii
CTCCCCACGCAGATTGAGCTCGGATTTGATGTCAAATTGACTTGGGAGCCGATCCATTAGTGGTTGGGAGGCCGACCAGCTTCATAAATGCGCCGTTTGGCAGGCGCGCAGGTTTTGCACCCCACAGCCGCGCATATGCGCTCTAGATACGAAAATTTTGCGCGTGCGCGCGCTCAGTGGGTGCATAGCGCTTTTTAATTTTTTGGCCATTTTGCATAGTTTTGACCCTTTTGCTATGCTGTGTAATTAATCCTTGTGCCATGAATGACTATTTTTCTGTGCTGATGATGCAGAGTTCTTGTCGCCCTGTGCAGACGAAATTTCAGTGATAACAACAGTGTCATCATACTGAAAATAATATGCTTTTCAAAACAACCTATAAAAGAATTATGTGTCCTCTCATTTCTTATTTTAAACATTAAAAAATCCCATTGAAAACACAGTCATTTGTATTGAATTTGTTCAACATCCAAACCATCAACCATTGTCATAAATTAAACCTTCAAATCAAACACAGACACAAGTTCTTTTAAAATCGTGCCCGATTCCATTCCTCAATTCAATTTAACAATTAAATTGCAATAAAACCATACTGTTATAGAACTCGTGCCCATCTCTAATGGTGCAATCAATGATACGGTGCATGATATCCATCAAACATACACAGTGGACAACCAAAACACAATCATCAATATTTTAAGTTTCAATAATCATGATTAGCAATCAAAACACACATTAACAACAACCATCATTTCAACTTATACCATGTTGTAGGAAACACACAACCCAACGCATAACGCAAAGAGGCATACTCCAAATCAAACCATAAAACAATGTTGAGTCAACAATCCAACTGTTACAACACCAACAACAACGACTATGTGCCCACTTCATTTCTTGAATCAACCAATTAGCCATGCTGAGCTATTGATTTGGTTGTTATAATAAATAATGCAGTGACTAGATATCAAATAATCAAAACCACTGTTAATGCTATTAACAGAGACGAGGCAACAATCAACCACTGTCAACGATACTCCACCAACTCACAATAGTCAACAATATACCCGATAGGATATAACTGGCTCTAGTTATTAAAAGCATGCTTTAAATAATCAAGGGTTCGCTCTGTGGAACCAACACAATGAGGTTGGAATCGACCATCAAAAATAGGTGAGAAACGTTCGAGACAACATGGTGGACACACATGCCATATCACCAATAGCTTTGTAAGACAAGGTGACAGTTCACCAAGCAGGAGAGATTATGAACAGAGGAGCAGAGTTTCCTCACGGGTCAATAAATAACATTGAGAACACGCAGGGCATAACCCTCGCAGTTTTCCCCAATCAACTCGAGTAATTATGATATAAAAAAGAGCCATGAAATAACAATCAACCTCAAATCAAGCCCCTTGGAATAATAACCATCATAACCAACTACGCAGACACCAATAGTATAAACGAGCCCATACCCAAGTAAAAAAATATGCAGTGACACAAGGTGGTTCGAAATCAAACCCAAGAACCCCATAACAACAAATACGACCGGGCATGGTGACAATAACTGTGTGGAGACAACCAACAAGTCTGAACTGAATGAAACCTCCAACAAAAACCCATAAGGACAACAAAAAGCCTTCATGGCTTCTACCACTCAGAATAATCAATGAAACTGTGACTTCAACCATCATTTTCCATTTGTAACGAAAACCACACAACCAACCATTCCAGAGAAATATCACAAGTTTACATAGTTTCCAGTCTCAAGAAAAGCATATACCCATACATTACCGAGCCAATATCTATTTCATAACCAGAGTGGGTTCATGGATGGAAAAAAAGACATACCTGTAACCAAAAAGCCTTAAAAACGCGAGCTTGGTCGAGCAATTCTTCCCTTGCCTGAAAATCGAAGCTTAACCATAGCGAACAATAATTGAACAATAGCCAAGCTAGGGTGATATCTAGTGGGAGAGGTATGGAGTGACGTGCAGTAAACGCACGTCACTTCCATCCTTTACTCATTCACTTACTTAGTACATGCCATCCAACCATCCATTAATCCATTCAATTAATCCATGCATCGAAACTAACATCCATTACTTGCCAAATGCGCCACCCCATATCACATTTAACCATTGCCAACCATAACATAATGCATACCAAATGTTCTTTCATATAACTCAACAAATTGTATAGCCACTACAATGGTTAGTTAGGACCAACACCATTTCTTTAATTTCAATGCATATAGTGTAGCATAGTAGCATAGTTTAGTTTCTTCCTTAGATTCTTCCATAGGTCTCTTTTCACTTGCTCTTATTTCATGTTATAACTAACATGTGTCTTTTGCAGGTACAACATGTGACGATTCATGGCTTAAATAGCAATGCAATAACCATGGGTATAAGCTATTCATATAAAATTAGAGCTTAGAGCAACGAAAAACCACACATAGCATGCATTATCCATCTGCCATTATGTCGCAAACAAAACCAAGATTTCATCAATCGTGTAGAACCCTATAAGCAGTCTCAAACGACAACATAAAACCTCAAATAAGAACCAGATTTGATCCTCCAATATACAAGGGGGTCCCACCTACTAGTATTATATATATCGTTAGCTTATAATAATAGGCTTTAGAAATACTTTGCGGGCGAAATCCTCATCGCGATTTTAATCGTCAACAAACTGGCGACTCCATAGGAAAATTTGTTTTCGACAGATTTATAACTCAGAACTTATGGTTTCGCAGACCAAGAACAACAGGTCAAGAATACATAACTAAGAAGATTATGCAACAGAGGGAAGTGAGAGGATTTAATGGAAAAATGACTGGGAATTTGGGAATAACTCATGAAAAATGTTAAGTATGAGGGGGTTTATCCCTGTATGCATAATCATCCAGCTAGAATCTACTCTTTACTTCAAGGAGAAAAATTATGGACTTTCTCTTTTAAATTTTCAAATGGACAAAGAAATGGAAAGTAGAAGTGGGAGATAACCAATTTCTTTGTAAGACAACAATGAAAGCATATAACAAATTCAATTACTTTCAGGGGGAACTTCATAATGGCTATGTAATCTTGATTGTTATTGACTAACAATATCTTGTAGGAGTGTCACTGTGGTAGGACTGATCCAACATCTTATTCTTGACCAAATCAACTAAAAGACGAAAAATAAATAAAAATCATGGAAAAATTAAAATTGCAAAGTTTAAAACAACAAAAATAAAATGATAGAAATGTAAAAGCAACAGGAAATTGTTAAAAACAGAAAGCATAAATCAAAATACTGTAAAGCAGAAATGAAATAGTGAAAAAAATGAAAGCAGAGCTAGACTACTAATATACGGAAAATCCAAACAACGTTAAAACTTTCAAGTTGGTTCCACATAATGTTTTAAGTGGGAACTATTAGTGTTGTAGGAGAATAATCACTCCTATAAATATTTTAGGATGTACGAGTTAGTACCTAGGACAAAAGCGATTTTGAAAGGACCCAGCTACAATTTTTGAAATTTTGAATGTCTTCCCTTATCAGTGTGAGTTGAATCCCACAAATGTACTTTTTCATTGACTTTAAATTTGACGGTCTTGACACTCTTGTTGAAATATTTCTTAATAGTCTGATGTCTCCTTTTTATATTATCCAAGGCAAACATCCTTTGCTCTTCTAAAGCTAGGAGTGCGTTTATCCTTTGTGAAACATCAAAATAATTTAATTCTTCGATTTGTAACATCAACCTTAAGGAAGAAAGTTCCAACTCAATAGGCAGGAGGGCTTCATGACCATAAACAGGCTGGAAAGGAGTGCAACCAGTGCTTACCTTGGCGATAGTTCGATCTGCCCAAAGGGCGTAAGTGAGGAGAGTGTGCCATTGGTGAGGTTTATCTTCGATGAGTCTTTTAATGATTCTCACCATATTTTTGTTGGTATACTTAGCCTACCCATTTCCTTGGGGATAATAAGTTGATGAGGTGAAATGTTTAACCCCCAACTTAGCTAAAAATTGGGTCATCTTAGAAGAAATGAAAGTGGTACCATTGTCTGTAATAATTTCCAATGGAAGACCAAATCTGGAAAATATGTTATTTTCAAGGAAAGAAATTACCTGATCATCTGTTGAATGCTTAAGTGGGATAGCTTCAACCCATTTTGTAAAATAGTTTGTGGTTGTCAAAATAAAAACTTGTCCTGCTGAAGATGGAGGATTTATAAGACCAATAAAATCCAATCCCCACTTTGAAAAGGGAAAGTCTAGGAGGACAGGTTGTAAGGGCATGGTTGAAAGGTGTTCTTTCCCAAAACAATTTTGGCACTTGTCACAAGATCTGGAGAAAAAATAAGAATCATGAAAGATTGAAGGCCAATAGTATCATTTTCTAATAATCTTGAAAGCAATGGTCTTAGCAAAAAAATGGCCTCCTACATGAATGACTAAATTTGAAGAACCATGAGTTTATTGCAATAGTTTATGTGAATCCTCATTGTCTACAAAGCGAAGCAACACACCATCAGTAGACCTTCGAAACAAAAAATATACTATAATGGTGTATCTTGCGGATTCAAGACAAAGCCTTCTCCTTTGATGAGTGTCTAATTTGTCTGGACATCTTTGGTTTTGTAAATAGTAAATTAAATTCTTATACTAGGGATGTTCAGATACATGGAGGATATGGTTATCAATGTAAAAGAGAGTTGATAGGGAACTATCCTCTTCATCTATTTCTTCACTATACTCAGCATGTTGAGCTAAGTGAAGGGCTAAGTCATGTCCCTTGATAGTTGTAGAAGTCACGATATTCAAATCATTCTCCTGGATCTTGGCAAGCCAATGTGCAAGTTTCCCTGAAAGATAAGTTTGTGAGAGTAAAAACTTGACAGCGGGTAAATGGAATTTTACCAATGTATGCTTACTTAAGATGAAATGGTGAAACTTTTCAACAACCTTAACGAGAGCGAAAGCATGTTTCTCAATAAAAGATATTTAAATTCATCATCAAACAGGATTTGACTCATGTAATCCAATGGTTTTTCATTACCTTGGTCATCATTTTGCACGAGGATAGCAAAAACTGCTTCCTCAGTGGCATTAGTATATATCATGAATTCCTTCTCAAAATACGGCTTCGCCAGAACCGGTGCAAAATTGATTTCTTTCTTGATCCTTACAAAAGAATTTTTGACATCATTTGTCCAAGAAAAGGAACAATCTTGCTTAAGCAGATTATGAATTGGTTTAACCATCACAACAAATTCTAGAACAACCTACAAATGAAGTTAATAAACCCCATAAAATCTTGAACCTCCTTCTTGGAAGTGGGAGCAGGCAAATTAAGGATGGCAACAATCCTTTTGGGATCAATGATTATTCCTAAATCAGAAACAATGTGTTTAAGGAGCTTTCCCTCGGTAACACCGAAAATGGACTTAGAAGGATTTAGAGAGATGCCAAATTTCCTACTTCGCATGAGAAATATTTTCAGATGACCAAAATGATCTGATCAGATTTTAGAGTAAACCGTTAAGTCATCAAGTTAGATCTAAATGATCTTGCCTATAAAATCGTCAAAATATATTTGCATATCTCTTTGAAAGGTGACACCTACATTAGATAAGATGAAAGGCATATGCTCATAAGAAAAGGTACCCCAACGAGTAATAAAGGTGGTATATTTATCTGCCCTTTTTACCTTGATTTGATTGTAACTGGAAAAACCGTCAAGTAAGGACATCATTTGTGACCCTGCAACTTGCTGCAAAATCAGTTCTATGTTAGGGAGAGGAAAGTGATCTTTTATACTATCTCGATTAATGTGCGAAAATCAACGCATAACCTAATCTGACCGGTTGTTTTCCGAACAGGAACCAAATTGGAAACCCATTCAGAATACTTGACCGAAAAGATGATTTGAGCCTTCAAGAGTTTTTCCAACTCCTTTCGAATAGTTGCTTCTAGTGCAGGGTTGATAGGTCTTTGTTTTTACCTAACTAGTTTTATGCCTTCCTTGATGGGAATTACATGATGTATAAGACTAGGATCAAAACCACGAAGATCCTCATAAGACCAAGCAAAAACTTCTTGAAATTCACCAAGTAGCTTGGCAAACTTCATTTTTTCTTCATCAGAACATTGGGCACCTATTTTAACATTCTTTGGAGACTCAGGTGTCCCAATGTTCAAGGAGATGGTTTCACCCACCTTCCGTTTTGACTCCTCTTCTTTTTGTTTCTCTTTATTTCCTACATCACTTGACGAAAGTGAACTCTCTAGGAGAGTCAAGCCTTTTGGAATCTTGTCATCTTCTATGGACATAATTTCCTTCGGATTAAAAGATTCATTTTGAATGAAAGCACAAATGCTCTCATCGTTAGGGAAGACCTTCCAAGATTCTATATTGTCAGGGATATGTGGATGGTATAGATATTGAAAAGTACAATCAGGTCTATGTGGCAGAATTTGTTGAGTAGGAGAGGATGCAAAAGTAGCTAACCGATCATCCATTGAGTTCAATTCCCTCTTAACATGAGTGATTTTGAAAGATAATAGGTTCAAGATAAGTGCCCAAACAGTTTGGGTGTATCATTTCATCAACTTGTTGCTAGGGGAGTGAATCTTACGTATGAGCTTCACAACAAGGTCAGAATCCCCAAAAACTAAAAAGTGACCACAACCAAGATTATAGGCATTTTCAATGCCTAATAATAAAGATTCTAATTCAGTGACATTGTTCGTGCAAGAAAACTCCAACCTATAATAAAAGTTATGGATTTTTCCTACAGGAGAAATCAAGACAATGCCAGCTCCATTAGCTTCATTTGAGCATGAAAAATCAAAGTGCATGTGCCACATACCATCATCTAAATAAATTTGTTCCAAGGGAATGTTATCCTCCTCATCAAAAATGGAATACACTCCTAGGTCCTCTTTGATATAGTTTACATTAGGCTATGGGACACTCCATGTAAGGTGAAATCCTTCCCTCTCTAAGGAATATAATGTTTTTACCATTCCGAGGAATGGATAAATGTGTTCTGTCGAGTGAGAGGTATCCACTTGTTAAAGCTTGCCAATCTCTTCCCAATATGATTGAGTAATTTCTTACTGGCATATCAATTACCTGGATACTAGGGGTTGTCCTTCAGGGTGTGTGCACAAAACTAAGATCACATCTTTAATCTCACCTATGGTCGTTTGTTGTAGGGTATTATAGGAAAGCATGCTTTTGGCATTTTCATTTGTACAAGACAAGCCTATCTCTTCCATAATAATATTCGACATCAAACTTGGGCCTGAACTGCCATCAATGAGACAACAATGGGCAAATTTATCCATAATCTTTACAGAAATATAAAAAGGGGGATTTTTTATAGGGTATCTAAAGTTATGTACACCTACTTTATTTACAGATGAATCCTCTTCATTCACCTCTTTAGAGAGGTTGTCTACACAAGAAACCTTTCCTTCCATGAATTATTTCAGATTCCTCTGTTGTTTAGGGACGACAACCATGTCCAAAAGGGTGGCATCTGCTTTGATGTTGTCCAACTGATTCAAAATATTGTATTTGGAAGAGGGGAAAGGGGAATTTGTTTCTTGATTGTCAGGAACCTTAGGAACCTGAACCGTAGCAACTGGTGAAGATGAGCTTGGGCTAGAAGAATTGCAAGGAGGATCATATTTTCCCTTCAGAGCGTAGGATTTGTTCCTAGTATTGATGATCATGACATCTTCTGGATCTGAAAAATATAAGACAACGATGGTAGTTTCTGGTCTCTTACCAAAGATATTATCTCTGGAACTCTTCCTTACCTCATATGTGGCTTCCTCATGGTGTTCCTCGCAAAAGTTACACCAACTTCGAGGCAAGATAGCTTTAGGCTGAAAATTATTTTCAATTGGATTCCTAAAGGGGGGTGCAGAAGAGGATGAAGCTCCAGGAGTGAGAGGGGAGACAGTTCCTTTTCGCTCATATGCTATCATACGATTATTCATATCTTGTACTAGCTGTAAGAGGGTAGACATGTCTGTTTGTTTAATTTATTCTCCCTGGGGAAGACCTATTCTTTCAAGTTGTTCTTCGTACTCTAAACAAGTATGCAAAGCGGAACCAAGATTATCAATGGAATTTTCCTCAATCCTATTACGATAGGGGGAAGGTAATGCATTTTAATAATGCATGAAAGCGGCTTGGTTCTGAGGTCGAATGAGTTCATGGATTTGATTGTATAGCTTGGTGAAACACAAGATGAAAGACTTGATGGCCTCACCATCCTTATAGGTGACGTTCTTGTACTCCCATAAATCCTCAGATGAGATTTTAGATTGCCCATAGGTGGATCTGATCCAATAAACTGCTCCTCCCAAGTAGACAAAATCTTAGGAGGAAGGTCAAAGAAATCGACTGCAACCTTCCCTTCCAAGGAATTGACAAATACGTGCATGCAAGTAACGTTGTCATTGGATCCTATATTGTGACAGGCATTAGAAAATTCCACCAAGTGATTTGTAGTGGCAATGTTATTTCCCGAGAACCTAGGGAGATTCTCTTTGAATTTAGGAAGTGGACGAGTAGCAGGTGCTAGGTTAAGAGGAGAGGACACATGCCATGGTGTGGTTGTGGCGTCTTCTTCAAATTGAAAAATCCCATACTTTTTAATGACTTTGGTGGGATTCATGGTAGATTAGACAAGGATATGGTGGCTATATAAACTACCAATCACTGACGAAGTTGAAGACCGAGAGGAGGAAGCACTTCCAGTGCCACTAGAGTCACCACTTGATGCCATATTATGGATGATAGGTGAGGGATAAAAAGATGAACTGGATGAATTAGACAAAGTTCTCCTTAGAGGACTTTGTTGGGTTGACAACACAACGTTCCTTCTTCCTATTTCAACAATAGGATTAATTTCAGGTGATAAGCCTCTTCTTCTTCTAGAAACACGAGAGTCTAAGGACATGAAAGTAAGGCCCAAACTGAAGGAACAAGAAGGTTACTACTAATTTCTAGGTTGTCTACGTCTAGCTTCCCAATGTTCTTGGGCACTAATATCTCGTTCAATTGCTGCCCATGAATCATTAAGCTCAACATGAGTATTGGCAGTGTCTAAAATGGTGTTAAACAAATTCAAAGCAATGTTGGTCTGATCTTGAAGACCGGGCTCAATATTGGGTTGCCTTGCAACAGGCACAATCATTAAGAAATAGAACAGTCAAAGAATCAATATCAGAAAAATAGATGTATTCGATGCTAATCAAGCATAAAAATTAACCAGAGATATATCAAAGATCTCCCTAGTATGGTCGCCAAATAAATGTTGAGGAAAAGATATGAAATGATCTTACTCAAACATTTTCAGATCCTTCCTAGATAAAGAAAGATAGACAGGAATATCACCCTATGTTTATAACCATCAAAACTAATATCCTAATTCACAAGTATTATTTACAAGTGCTTAGGCTGTTTTTTTATAATTAAAAGCTTGTTGAAAAACTCATTTTTTATATAACTTTCTGAATATATCATATGTTGAAATAAATATAGAGACAAAAGTAAAGACACCAAGTCAATAATATACACATATGAGACATAAAGCAATCCTTTATTTCATTCCAATTCGTCAAAGAATCGTTCTCTTTACAAAATTTCCTGATAAAATTTTGGACCAAAGTCAAACTTAGATGTCCCCGATGAAACATACAAAAAGACTTCTGACAGAAAATCAAAAAATGAACTTGAAAAGATGGATCATCTTGCCACACATTACTTCCCACTAGACTCTGCACAATAGCCTTTGTTAGTCATGAAAACTAATTCACAAACAGACAAGTCTACACAGACTATCAAAGATAGATCAACACCTCTGAAAAACAAGTGTCTGAATGATGTAATTCAACCATGAATCTTGCTGTCTACAATACGACCTTGCTATCATAAAAAAAAATAGGATTCTAATGAATTAAGGAATGAATGAACACTAAATTATCTCCACAAAACTCAAGAGAAAACCTTAGTATGCTTCTCCTTCTATCTCCTTTGTTCCTCCCTTTCCTTTTCCCTTTAAGCAAATTAGAATTGGTTGAAGTAGTTGAACTACTTCATTAGAAGTTAACTAAAAACTCAACCAACTTTTTAGTTAGGGGAAAAGTAATAAATCATAATAAGGGTTTTTAAATAAATAATAACTAGTAGGTGGGACCCCTTGCGACTCCCCTTTAGCTTTTAACAATCATAACACAACTAGTTAATTAAACAAAACATCCCTCCTTGTGACTCCCATCATCACATTCATGTTTGACAATTTATCTCAATGATATTTGAAATTATTTTCAAAATATATTACTCATATATCCAAAAATAACATGTTGTCCAAAATTTCTGAAGTCAATTATTCTCAACAATATATAAATAAATAAAAACTTAAAATCCATATTTCCCACTTTGAGATGCAATCCTTCCCTTATTGATGTTGTCACCTTTTGATCTCTCTGAAACTGCCTTTGGCTGTGCTGAGCCTTTAGGCCTAATCTCACTGATCACATGAGAGAAATCATCCCTCAAATGCATCCGGGAGGACACAGATTTATCAGAGCCATTGGAGGGTGAGGAAGGGGCAACAATGGTTTTTCCTTTGTCAGGGGCATGGTGGGACTCATTTTTCAACCTTTTCCTAGCATGGGAAGACTGAACTGGTGAGTGGGAAGAGGCATCTTGGGCAATTTGATTGATAGGCGAGGGAGCAGGTAAAGACAAATTGGGCCAGCCACGATGTTGGGAGACTGTCGGGTGGAAAATCTCTTGCCATCTATCGTTTTCGGGAACCTCAGTTTGCAATGAGACATGAGGGGGGAAATGACTACCAAGGGCTTGTGGTTCTTGGAATGGAGGCCTTTCAGGCCTAGGTTGGACCACTCCTTTCCCAATCCAATTGAAAAACCCAGCCTGAAATAGCTGGCCTAACTCTTGCGAGTCAACATCAAAGTGAATGGAGAATCTTGGCCTTCTATGGCCCTTGTTCCAATTACCCCTTCCTCGTTTACCTCTTCCATGGCTACCTCGGATGAAAAATATCATTCCTGTATGCATTATTGATTAGAAAATAGTTTCTTTAACAACCATACATGAAAACTCTTTTAAAATATGAAATAAATTTTGGCTCAGCAACACATTAGACTCATGCAATCCAATCCATACAAATTGTTTAACCATTGTCAATGAGAAGGGTGTGAACAAAGGTTCTGGGATATGCAAGGGGTTTGTATTGAGCAAAAAATGTTAAAATGAGGGGGAAAATAACATGGTTACTGCTCATCGACAACAAACAATCAACTAAAATGTAAACCAAATAACATATCACTGTAATCCATCCCTGTGATCTTAAAATTTCACAATACATAGCTCCTCTTAACTGTAATTAAATTTTAGGAACAAGGAGTGAGTAATGAATATGGGAAGGTGAGGGGATTGTAATTAACGAAAAGTGAAATAATGGTAGGGAAAAAGAGTGGATACTGTTCATAAAATTAATTAAGTAATCCATAAAACCATTCTGTATTTAATGCAAATGTTTTAACACTAACCAAACAATTTCTGTGATCAATTAAACAATCACCGTGTGTAATTTAACCATTATTGTGTGTTAAACTTGCTCATTGTTCAAATTTAAATTCTTAACATTTTCAATTAATCATAGTGTCATCATACTGAAAAATAATATGCTTTCCAAAACAACCTATAAAAGAATTATGTGCCCTCTCACTTCTTATTTTAAACATTAAACAATCCCAATGAACACACAGTCATTTGTATTGACTCTATTGAACATCCAAACCATCAACCATCGTCATAAATTAAACCTTCAAATCAAACACAGACACGAGTTCTTTTAAAATTGTTCCCGATTTCATTCCTCAATTCAATTTAACAATTAAATTGAAATAAAACCATACTGTTACAGAACCCGTACCCATCTTTGATGGTGCAATCAATGATACGATGCACGATATCCATCAAACATACATAGTGGAAAGCCAAAACACAATCATCAATATTTTAAGCTGCAATAATCCTGATTTGCAATCAAAACACACATTAACAACAACCATCATTTAAACTTATACCATGATGTAGGAAACACACAACCCAATGCATAACACAAAGAGGCATACTCTCAATCAAACCATAAAACAATGCTGAGTCAACAATCCAACTATTACAACACAAGAGGTAGGGACTGAATGCCCACTTCATTTCTCGAATCAACCCATAAGGAAAACAGATAGCCTTCATGGCTTCTACCGCTCAGAATAATCAATGATACTGTGACTTCAACCATCATTTTCCATTTGCAATGAAAACCACACAACCAACCATTCCAGAGAAATATCACAAGTTTACATAGTTTCCAGTATCAAGAAAATCACAAACCCATACATTACCGAGCCAATATCTATTTCATAACCAGAGCAGGTTCATGGATGGCGAAAAATACATACTTGTAACAAAAAACCTTAAAAACGCGATCCTGGTCGAGCAGTTCTTCCCTTGCCTGAAAATCAGAGCTTAACCATAATGAACAACAATTCATGAACAATATCCAAGCTAGGGTGATGGCCAGTGAGAGAGGTATGGAGTGACGTGCATTAAATGCAGGTCACTTCCATCCTTTACTCATTCAATTACTTAGTACATGCCATCCATCCATCCATTCACTTAAATCATTCATCGAAACTAACATCCATTGCTTGCCAAATGCACCACCCCATATCACATTTAACCATTATCAACCATACCATAACGCATATCTAATGTGCTTACATATAACCCAACAAATCATATAGCCACTATAATGGTTAGTTAGGACCAACACCATTTCTTTAATTTCAATGCATATAGTGTAGCATAGTAGCATAGTTTAGTTTCTTCCTTAGATTTTTCCATAGGTCTCTTTTCACTTGCTCTGATTTCATGTTATAACTAACATGTGTCTTGTGCAGGTATAACATGTGACAATTCATGGCTTAAATAACAATGCAATAACCATGGGTATAAGCTATTCATATTAAACTAGAGCTTAGAGCAACTAAAAACCACACATAGAATACATCATCCATCTACCATTATGTCGCAAACAAAACCAAGATTTCATCAATCGTGTAGAACCCTGTAAGTAGTCTCGAACAACAGCATAAAACCTCAAATAAGAACCAGATTTGATCCTCCAATCTAAAAGGGGTTCCCACCTACTAGTATTATGGTTCCCACCTACTAGTATCATATATATCATTATCTTATAATAATAGGCTTTAACAATACTTTGCGGGCGAAATCTTTGTTGTGATTTTAATCGTCAACACTATGGAGATCCCTATTGTAACTGTGTTGAACATATGGGAGACTCTCATCCCATGTACGCGGATTCTTAGAGTTGTACATGCGTAGGATGTGCACAATTATCCGATTGACGACCTTTGTTTGTTGCCCTCTCATAATAATCTACATCTTCCATTTTGCACAACTTGTGCCATCTTGCACTTGGAAAAACAAAGGATATTTTTAAAAATATACATGAATGCATGCATCATTTACTTAGCAACAAAATGTTAAATACTTAGTTATGATAAATAATATGAGAAATTGTTTTTTAATCTGCTTATTAAAAGTTTATATAAAATGTAATTATGGTTTCAAACACAATATAAAAGAAGAAAAAATGAACGGAATATAGCTTTTGCCTAGCGGTCAAAGCCGTTTGACTGCCCATTAGTTCTCCCATTTTGCTACATTAATTAGTGCTTTTTAGTTTACCACTTATTCATTTATTCAAAATATGAAGCTTAATTCATTATTAGAATTTATTTCTAACAACCAATACTTTTTCTCAATTTTTATTCATTCATTCAAAATACGAAGCTTCATTCATTATTAGAATTTATTTCGAAAAACCAATACATTTTCTCATTTTTTTTAATTTGATGTATTCAATTTTTCATTGACTCAAATTATTTTTATGTGATATAAATCCCCTGGTGTATGCAACATTTTAAAATTATTTGTCAAAGCTAAAAATTAGTTTATAAAATAAATTTATATGATAGGCTACTTTGGCGGTTGTGCTTTGTACCATTGCAGTATGGTTGATGACTCCTCCTTAATGCTACAGGAAATGTCTGGCACTACAACCTCTGCAGTCGATGAGAGAAGTGTGGTAACCTACATGCATGCATCCTAACAATGAGTCATCAGTTTCAAGATCCTATCTATAAGTAAAATTCCTTCATTGTAGTTGCTCTTCTGTGCAATGGTTGAATGGTCCTCAACAATTGCTTCTCAACTCTATAATGAAAGATTTTTCTTGATTGTAGCCACTCTTCTGTGCAATGGTTGAATGGTCCTTATAAGAGGTTTGTATCTGTGTAAAATTACTTCCTAATAGCTCACTATCATCTCCTCCCACTCATTTAATGCTAGATGATAAAGTAGAATAGGACATTGGATCTTCTGGAAAATTCACGGGAAGGATTAATTTGTTATGATCAAAAGCATCTTCACTAGAAGGCGGGGATGATATGTATCTACAATTAGGGTAGTATTTTTCTCTTGCAAACTCAATTTAAAAAATCTTCTAGACTCAGACATGTGCCAACTGTGGCATAGCTGGTTATTTTCCTTCTCTTTCTCGTAGGGAACTACATCTTGGTAATTAGCTAACGGTGGACAATAAGCTTGTTTCGCAGTTTGACGAAACAAGCCATTGACATTCAAATTATAAGCAGAATCCAAAAAAAGTTGGCCTTCTAAATACAATGTCGAACTATCATCAATGAATTCTAAATGGTATGATTGGTCATGGAGAACCAATGAAACTTACAATTGGTAACCCCAACCCATGAAACCCTTGTATCCAGTATTGTACCAGTCTTTAGAATCTGGCCTCGAGCTCCAACAAGGTATCATTTTCTTGAAAGCTTCAATTATCGGTGTTATTCTCGAAACACAAATATTATTGTTGAATACTATACTGTAATATTGTAATTTCATGAAATGGAAATTTTTGGTTCACCCACATTTGAAATGTTGTTTTTTCTTCTACAACTAGCTAGCATGGACATCAATTTTTTCCATTTTGAACTTTCATGCAGGCTAAGACAAAATAATTTTGGGAGAAATGGAGGTATATGGTGAGTCAAATCAAATTCTAATTTATTTTCGTACCAAATCAAAGTCTAATTTATTTTCCTTCCATTTACAGTTAATTTCTTGACAGTGAAAAAAAAATTACATTACTTACTTCATTTTCGTTGTTGCCTCATTTTTCGTTGCCATTGGTGATGCTTCCAAAGTTGTTCATTCAAGATCAACTTCTTTTGTTGATGGTGGTGAATTTTCTTATTCAATCGACTGCATATTATGCACATAGACTCTCTCTGTCTAGTCGAGTATGAGCATCCTCTGAACTGCCCATTCAAGCATGAGCATCCTCAGGTTTGTCCCATTGTGTGAGCACCAAAGCTATTGTGTGTTAGCATTGTCTTCATGTCTTCCATCCAAAGTGAGAAATTTGTTGTTGTGTACCATTTTTGTGCCTCAAACAAGCCCTTCTTCTCCCCTTTTGCATCCACTACTCCTCCTGCGTATGGGTACCATGACCAACGTTGTGGCACAACCATATCTTGTGCAACTAAGATGCACAAATGAGCCCTTCTTCTCCCCTTCTCTCCTGTGCCCACTAGTCCTCTGACGTATGGGTCCATGAAAAACATCATAGGGGTTCCATGACCATCATTGTGGCACGAGCATATCTTATGCAACTAACAAATATGTGTATAAAGATGTTTATTATATAGTTTTCGAGAATCCTCTTCAATTTCCAAGTGTCCCAACCATGATAGTTGAGCACACCATTTGTTAAAGCCACCCTCTCATAATAATCTACATCTGCCATTTTGCACAACCTGTGTCATATTGCACTTGGAAAAAACAAAGGATATATTTAAAAAATATACATGAATGCATGCGTCATTTACTTAGCAACAAAATGTTAAATACTTAGTTATGATAAATAATACATACCACAATTTTTCCAAAAAATAAGCAAATAAGCAAATAAGAAAATAAGAAAAATTGATCTGGATTTAGGAGTGGAACGAACTGATTAACAGAATGAATACAATAAACAAAGAGATATGAATAACAACATAGATATCCAGTGAACAATATATTCTATTGAAAAAATGAAATAGGATGAAACTGTAAAACTGCAAAACTGAAACACTTGCTCGAATGGTGGAAGTTGTTTCTGAGAAGAGATGTGGTTTCTACGCGCATTCGTCTGAGAAGAATGATAACAATGAGGTTCCATATGCCTTTTTGATATTACTCATGAATTCCAAAACCCTAAACATCCAAAACCCTAACCCTAGGAGGTGAAACACCAAAATTCATGTGGGCCCCTATGTGTAAGTTGGTACCTCAACTTCTTGGGGTCGTAACTTTTGCATACGACCTTCGTTTTAGGCACGTGATAGCCCATTGGAAATGTATTTCAAAGAAATACACTTTAAGCCATCAAACTCTAACTCCATCTACAATTTGACTGTGGCGAGCCAAAAGAACATTGTTTAGGGATCCAAAACGGCCCTAGAAGTACAACAAGATGCGCTGACATGAAAACATATAAAATAAGCCATTTGTATTAGGTGAGAGGTCACCAATATCCACCTGGAATATGTGTAGGGCTTCATACAACCCCATATTTAGTGTAGAACCCACAATTACAAAGAAGTATATAAGAATTTGTTGAACTAAAAACAGACAAGAGGAGCCAGTTGGAATAGGTGGGTGGCCACCAATATCCACCTGTATCAATCATCCCCCCTTAAGAAGCAATGGTCTCCATTGCACTGAGTTCCCCCATAAGGTGAGGAAACTTATGTTGGATTTGGCCCCGGGTGAGCCACTTTCCTTGGTGTAGGAGCTGCCCTACCTTGATAACCCGATAAAGCCAGATCCTCTGTTGGCGAGTGCCCTTGACCTGTGTGTCCAATATATGATCAGTGGATGCTTGTGCCATGCATTCAGGGTTGATCTATGTTGGTTTCAATTGTTCTGCAATCTCTGAGGTGTCCAATAATGGTGGAAAATATGGTCGTAGGAGGTCCACATTGAACATTGGGTGCAGGCCAAGGAAGGGTGGAGTGTTGAGCTCAAAATAATTGCTACCCATAGCCTTGGTGATAGTGTAAGGACCATAGCGAAGTGGGCGGAGCTTCCGATGGGGCCTTGTGAGACGTTCCTTCTGCAAATGTAACCAGACTTTGTCTCTAACTTGAAACTAGTGTGGTACCCTATGTTGATCATGGCGTTTCTTGTACTTAGCATTGGATTTCTGCAAAATCTCATGGACTTGTTGGAGGATCTGTTGAATCTGCTCAATGAATCTAGTGGCTTTGTTGATCTCAGAATGAACATGGGAAGATATTTTCTATGTGGTGGCAAGACGTAGTGCAACATCAATGGGACCCAAGGGTTGGAATCCCAACCCCACCTGAAATGGGCTATGGTCGGTCGAGCTATGGAGATCCCTGTTGTAACTATGTTGAACATATGGGAAAATCTCATCCCATGTACATGGATTCTTAGAGTTGTACATGCTTAGGATGTGCACAATCATCCGATTGACGACCTTTGTTTTCCTCCCTCTCATAATAATCTACATTTTCCATTTTGCACAACCCGTGGCATCTTGCACTTAGAAAAAACAAAGGATTTATTTAAAAAATATACATGAATGCATGCATCATTTACTTAGCAACAAAATGTTAAATACTTAGTTATGATAAATAATATATATATAAAAAAAAAATCTGCTTATTAAAAGTTGATATAAAATGTAATTATGGTTTCAAATACAATATAAAAGAAGAAAAAATGAACAAACCACGATTTTTCTAGAAAACAAGCAAATAAGAAAAATTGATCCATATTTAGGAGTGGAACGAAATGATTAATAGATTGAATACAATAAACATAGAGATATGAAGAAAAACATAGATATCTCATGAACACTATCTTCTATTGAATAAATGAAATAGGTTGAAACTGTAAAACTGCATAACTAAAACACTTGCTCGAATGTCGGTAGCTATATCTGAGAATAGATGTGGCTACTACACACATATGTCTGAGAAGAATGATCACAATGAGGCTCTAGAGGACTTTTTGATATTACTCATGAATGCCAAAACCCTAGACATCCAAAAACCTAACCCTAGGAGGTAAAACACCAAAAGTCATGTGGGCCCCTATGGGTAAGTTGGTACCTCAACTTCCTGGGGTCGTAACGTTTGCATAAGGAACGTCTCGTAGGGATCCTGTGTTGATCATGGCAGTGCTTGTACTTAGCATTGAATTTCTGCAAAATATCCTGACTTGTTGGAGGATGTGTTGAATCCGCTCAATGAATCTAGTGGCTTTTTTGGTCTGAGACTGAACATGGGAAGAGTCTGTCTGTATGGTGCAAAGAGGTAGTGCAACATTAATGGGACCCAAGGGTTGCAATCCCAGCACCACCTGAAATGGGCTATGGCCAGTGGAGCTCTGGAGATACTTGTTGTAACTGTGTTGAACATATGGGAGACTCTCATCCCATGTACATGGATGCTTAGAGTTGTACATGCGCAAGATGTGCACAATCATCTGATTGACGACCTATGTTTGGCCATCTATTTGGGGGTGGAAAACAATGGATTTAAGGAGATTGGTGTCCAAAAATGACCAGAGACTCAACCAAACTATGCTAAGGAACTTGTTGTCCTGGTCGGAGATGATGGTTTGTGGTATCCCAAAATGGAACCACACTCGTTCGAAAAAGAGCTTGGCAGTATTTTCCGCTGTGATATTCTTCTTACAGGCTGTGAGGATGGCCATCTTCGAAAATCGATCAATGACCACAAATACAGAGTCATTACCTTGCTTGGTGGATGGAAGGCCAGGCATGTAATCCATTGATATGGATTCCCAAGGCTTCTTGGGAGTAGGAAGATGGGTGTATAAGCCTTGCTTCTTGATGGTTGGATTGGAAATTGCACAGGAAGTGAAATATATGATACTTGTTGACGTCCTATCGTAGTTTTGGCCAATAAAAATGTTTCTGAAGAACAACCACAGTTTTCTCAACAAAAAAATGTCCTACCATTCACTGTAGTGGGCTTCCCAAATTAGCTTTTCATGCTCGCTTGTAGGAACACAGAGATGGCCCAGATGACATAATAGTCTATCCTAAATGTGAAAATTGGTGATAGTCGCGCCTCTACCCAAGAGTTGATAGGTGGTGGCGAAGTCTGGATATTGCTGATAAAGTTGGGGCCACTCAGATGCCGCATGTCCACAGGAATGGAGCACAATGGTGAGTGCAGCCATGGGAGGTTGACTGAGGCAGTCAAAAACATGATTTGATATCCCTGTCTTATACTTTATGTTGAGATGGAACTGCTATATGTAGGTGGACCACTTTTGATGGCGATCGTTCTGCAATTTCCCCTGTGTCTGTATGAAGTGCAGAGTCTTGTGATCAAAGTGGATGATCGTCTTCTTTCCATGAATGTAATTTTTCCATTGACGATAGGATTGTACAATGGAATACATTTCCTTGTCATAGGTGGGGTATTTCCAGACATTATCTAATATTTTCTCACTACGGTATGCTATCGGATGACCATGCTAAGTGAGAACTGTGCCTACAACATAGTCATATGCACCAGTCTCAATCTCGAATGTTTGCTACATATCGAGAAAGGAGAGTACTAGAGTTGAGAACATGCAATGATTCAGATGATCAAATGCTCGTTCTTGTTCCTTACCCCACACGAAATTTTCCCTTCCACCACCCTTGGTCACTTGGTTGAGGGCCCATGCAATATGGGAGAATCCCAACACAAACTATCGGTAGAAGTTGGCCAGTCCCAAGAAGCTCTGAAGCTCGGTTAGTGTTTTTGGGGCTGGCCAGTCATGGATGAATTGGATCTTAGTTGGATCAACATGTACCCCATGCTCATCAATAATTTAGCCCAAGTATTGGACCCTGTTTATGCCAAAAGATAATTTTTCCAAGTTGGCATATAGCTTGTGTTGCCTGAGAGTGCTCAAAACCTGCTGAATATGATGCATGTGCTCCACCCAAGTTTTGTTGAAGATGAGGATTTCATCTAAATATACCACCACAAAAGAGTTGGTGAAGGGTCTCAATACATCATCCATCAACCTCATGAAAGTGGATGGTGCATTTGTTAATCCAAAGGGCATGACCAACTATTCAAAGAGACTTTCTTTAGATTTCAAGGTTGTCTTCCATACATTAGTTGGCTCGATGGGAACTTGGTGGTAGGAAGACTTTAGGTCAATCTTGCTGAAGAACTTTTCCCCAATGAGTTGGTCAAGAAGGTCACCAATCCTGGGAATTGGGTACCGGTTCTTGACTGTTATTTTGTTTAAGGATTTGTAATCAATGCAGAGTCACAAAGTCCCATCCTTCTTCTGCCCTAGCACAACCGAGATTCTGCAAGGGGAGAATTTGCATCTGATGTTCCCCTTTTGAAGAAGATCTTGGATCTTACACTTGATTTCATCATTTTCCATCAGCGAGCAATGATATACTGGTCCATTAGGTAGAGGTTGACCGAGGGTCAAATCAATTGGATGCTTGACTTGGCAGTGCACCGATACCCCGGTGGGTGAGGAGAAGATGTCTCTGTATTCTTCCATGATCCCATCCACTTTCTTCTGCTGTGAAGAGAGGCTATGTGTAGAGGCCACGAATGTGGTAGCAACCTTCTACTTACTATGAGCACAGATCACAAAGAAGACGAACTTCCCAGTATGTGAAATGGCCTTACTACATTGCTTAGTAGAGATTAAAGAAATAGCGATAGGCAACGCTACCTCTGGTATCTTGTACAATTATCTACCCAAATTAATAATAACACTGTGGGGTATAGACTCATACACAACATAAAACTTCCACAAATATGGTTGTCCTAAAATAACATCACAAACTTCAAGGGGAGAAATATCACACAATACCTCATCTTTGAAAGGCTTGATGTCGTAGGGAAGATGACATTGTTGGCTGACACAAAGATCTCTCCCTTGGCGAAGCCAACTGATGGTGTAGGGTTGCAGGTGCAGTTTCATCAACAGGTCCAACTGATTGACGAACTCCGCTGATATTAGGTTCTTCTGACTGCCTCTATCGACAATGAAATGAAGTGGAGCCCCCTTTACCCACATTTGTGAGTGAAAGAGGCATTCCCTTTCCTCTGGTTCTTCGGGTTCGCTTGGCCGGACTTTGGTGGTAGTGATAGTTGCACTAGGTTCAACATTGATAATCCGTTTCCCTCCTTTTGGATTTGATTCAGAATCAAAATCAATGTCTGACTTGACAACCTTTAGCTCAGCCACGAGTGACTGCTTGGAGCGACATTCTTCAGTGTTGTGCCAAGGGATTTTATGGTACTCACACCATTTTCCCATGTCCTTCTTCATCTTCTCATTGCCCTTCTTGTGTTGCAGCTTGGACTGGTTTTCTTGAGAGTGGCCATCTCGGCTCGATCCCTTGATATGTGGGTTGGGGTCGCCTTTTCCCTGTTTCGGCTGTGAGTAGTTTCCAGATCCAAAATCTCACCTCTTCTGCTTAAATGTTTTCTCTATCTTGACAACGTATCTATAAGTCGTGCCCAATGAGGCGATGTCCAAAAACTCTTTTTTTGTTTGAATGTATCTATGAAAACAACCATGATATTTGAGCACCAAATGTCTCTCAAAGTATTTTATACCTAATTTGGTGCACAGGGTATGGAAAATATTGGTGAAATCTGGTATTGTCTAGTCCCTTTCTTGATGCAGGGTGATCCATCTAGTGTATTGGTCCTCGTATCTTCCAAAAAGATAATATTGTTATTTAATGGAGTCTTGGAAGGAATCCCATGTAGGGGAAACCAAAAATATTGCATATTCCTCTACGACCCTTTGCTCAGAGTAAGTATCCCACCAGTCCTTAACATGGGGGACGACCTTGAAGAGTGGAAAAGTAATATTTTCCCTATCGGAAAAATTGTGTATCGAAAAATAACCTTCGAGTAGATTCAACCATTTGTCTACAACATATGCATCTATCATTCCTTCAAATAATGAAATATCAAAATTTATCAAAATATGCATGGCCGCTTGATGAAGATGCTTCTCCTGTGGTCATCCATCGAAGGATCTACGCAAAGTTGTCCATCATTTCATTCCTATGTCGCATGAGGGATTACTCGAGACACATTTTAATAGGATATCTTTCTCCATCATCTTTCTTTTCATCCCCCATGGGTTGTTGTCGGGCTCAATGTGATAGATCTTGCAATGACTTGATTGGTTTGAGTCCCAACTTCTTGTACCCAGATCTTGTCGGGGACATGCATGAAGAAAAATAAATGAAGAGCATACTACTTTGATACCACTGATCCAGATTTAGGAGTGGAACAAACTGATTAACAAACTGAATACAATAAACAAAGAGATATGAATAACAACACATATATCCAATGAACACTATATTCTATTGATTAAATGAAATAGGCTGAAACTGTAAAATTGCAGAACTGAAACACTTGCTCAAATGGTGGTAGTTATCTCTGAGAAGAGATTTGGCTGCTACGCACATCCATCTGAGTAGAATGATCACAATGAGGCTCCATAGGAATTTTTTATATTACTCATGAATGCCAAAACCCTAGACATCCAAAAACCTAACCCTAGGAGGTGAAATGCCAAAAGTCACGTGGGCCCCTATGGGTAAGTTCATACCTCAACTTCCCAAGGTCGTAACTTTTGCATATGACCTCCATTTTAGATGCATGATAGCCCATTGGAAAGGTATTTTAGAGAGATACACATTACATCGTCAAACTCTGACTCCGTCTACAGTTTGACTGTGGCGAGCCAAAAAAACATTGTTTAGGCTCCAAAACGGACCTAGAAGTACAAAAATATGTGTTGATATGAAAACATACAAAATAATCCAGTTTGATTAGGTGAGAGGTCACCAGTATCCACATAAAAGATATGTAGGGCTTTAGACAACCCAGAAGTTTAGAACACACAATTACAAAGAAGTACAAAAGAACGTGTTGAACTAAAAACAGACAAGAGGAGTCAATTCGAATAGGTGGGTGACCACAAATATCCACCTGGATAAAAAAATGCAACACAAACCCCTAAAACTATAATTAAATTAATATAAATCATGTATTAAAGAGAATAAAATCAAAACAAACTTTGCAAACCTTATTTCCAAGAGATTTTAAGTTCAAAATATGCATAGAATTCAAAGATTGTGCCAAAGTTGAATCATATAATTTAAATGCCAGGAAGCCTTGATATACGATTTACATTGCTATGAATTCTAGAAGCCTAACTTTTACATATCCAAAATAGCACCATAACACCTCTAGATTTCACTAAATGCGGGTAGGAGAAAGTCACCTTGCTTTTCCCACTATATGCATTTTAAAAAAGTCCAAGTAGGCTTCTAAATCAATTGCACACAAATTCCTCTGCAATTGAATCCAATATGGGTCTTTAGGGTCTTCTAATACTCCTAGATGATGAGGGAATTTAAGGAATATTTATCTACAATGATTTAAAAAATCATCACGGCGGTTGTGATAGTCCAAAAGGAATTTCCACAAAAGGCGTCAAACATTGGCCTCACCAAGTAGAAAAGAGAGACCATAGACACTGCGAGGCCAAATTTGATGGAATGGATAGGTCTTCGAAGATCATCTTCTCTCACTTGGGAAATCCTCCTACACACAGAAATGACATATCTTTTCTATTGAAAGATTGTAATATTATTCTAACCAGAAGCCCGTGGAATTTATTTTCTAGGGTATTCACATCCATCCTTTCTTGAACATTAATATTCCATTCCATTGACAACTCCTGATAGAGGATAATTTCTCCCTTCTGTTCAACCCGCAGCTTAGCCCCTATGGGTAAGTTGGTACCTCAACTTCCTGGGGTCGTAACGTTTGCATAAGGAACGTCTCGTAGGGATCCTGTGTTGATCATGGCAGTGCTTGTACTTAGCATTGGATTTCTGCAAAATATCTTGGACTTGTTGGAGGATGTGTTGAATCCGCTCAATGAATCTGGTGGCTTTTTCGGTCTCAGACTGAACATGAGAAGAGTCTGTCTGTATGGTGGAAAGAGGTAGTGCAACATTAATGGGACCCAAGGGTTGGAATCCCAACCCCACCTGAAATGGGCTATGGCTGGTGGAGCTATGGAGATACATGTTGTAACTGTGTTGAACATATGGGAGACTCTCATCCCATGTACGTGGATGCTTAGAGTTGTACATGCGCAAGATGTGCACAGTCATATGATTGATGACCTATGTTTGACTGTCTATTTGGGGGTGGAAAACAGTGGATTTAAGGATATTGGTGTCCAAAAATGACTAGAGACTCATCCAAAATGTGTCAAGGAACTTGTTGTCCCGGTCGGAGATGATGGTTTGTGGTATCCCAAAATGGAACCACACTCGTTCGAAGAAGAGCTTGGAAGTATTTTCCACTGTGATATTCTTCTTGCAGGTTGTGAGGATGGTCATCTTCGAAAACAAATCAACGACCACAAATACAAAGTCATTTCCTTGCTTGGTGGATAGAAGGTCAGGCATGCAATACATTGAGATGGATTCCCAAGGCTTCTTGGGAGTAGGAAGATGGGTGTATAATCCTTGCTTCTTGATGGTTGGATTGGAAATTGCACTAAAAGTGAAAGATATGATATACTTGTTGACGTCCTGTCGGAGTTTTGGCCAATAAAAATGTTTCTGAAGAATGACCACAATTTTCTCAACAAAACAATGTCCTGCCATTCACTGTAGTGGGCTTCCCAAATAATCTTTGCATGCTCTCTTGTAGGAACACAGAGATGGCCTAGATGAATTAATAGTCTGTCCTGAATGTGAAAATTGGTGATAGTCGTGCCTCTACCCAAGATTTGATAGGTGGTGGCGAAGTCTGGATCTTGCTGATAAAGTTGGGGCCACTCAGATGCCGCATGTCCATAAGAATGGAGCACAATGGTGAGTGAAGCCATGGGAGGTTGACTGAGGTAGTCAAAAACATGATTTGATATCCCTGTCTTATACTTTATGTTGATATGGAACTACTATATGTAGGTGGACCACTTCTGATGACGATCGTTCTACAATTTCCCCTGTGTCTGTATGAACTGCAGAGTCTTGTGATCAATGTGGATGGTCGTCTTTTTTCCATGAATGTAATGTTTCCATTTACGACATGCTTGTACAATGGAATACATTTCCTTGTCATAGACGGGGTATTTCCGGACATTATCTAATATTTTCTCACTATGGTATGCCACTGGATGACCATGCTGAGTGAGAACTGCACCTACAACATAGTCAGATGCACTAGTCTCAATCTCGAATGTTTGCTGCATATCGAGAAAGGAGAGTACTAGCGTTGAGCACATGAGATGCTTCAGATCATTGAATTCTCGTTGTTGTTCCTTCCCCCAGATGAAATTTTCCCTTCTACCACCCTTGGTCACCTGGCTGAGGGCCCATGCAATATGGGAGAATCCCAACACGAACTATCAGTAGAAGTTGGCTAGTCCCAAGAAGCTCTGAAGCTCGGTTAGTGTTTTCGGGGCTAGCCAGTCATGGATGAATTGGATCTTAGTTGGATGAACATGTACCCCATGCTCATCAATAATGTAGCCCAAGTATTGGACCCTGTTTATTCCAAAAGAAAATTTTTCCAAGTTGGCATATAGCTTGTGTTGCTTCAGAGTGCTAAAAACTTGTTGAATATGATGCATGTGCTCCACCCAAGTTCTGCTGAAGATGAGGATTTCATCTAAATATACCACCACAAAAGAGTTGGTGAAGGGTCTCAATACATCATCCATCAACCTCATGAAAGTGGATGGTGCATTTGTTAATCCAAAGGGCATGGCCAACTATTCGAAGAGACCTTCTTTAGATTTCAAGGTTGTCTTCCATACATCGGTTGGCTCGATGGGAACTTGGTGGTAGCCAGACTTTTGGTCAATCTTGCTTAAGAACTTTTCCCCCTTGAGTTGGTCAAGAAGGTCACCAATCCAGAGAATTGGGTACCGGTTCCTGACTGTGATTTTGTTTAAGGCTTTGTAATCAATGCAGAGTCGCAAATTCCCGTTCTTCTTCTTCCCCAGCACAATCGAGATTCCATAAGGGGAGGAGCTGCATATGATGTTCCCCTTTTGAAGAAGCTCTTGGATCTTACACTTGATTTCATCATTTTCCATCAGCGAGTGACGATAGACTTGCCCATTAGGTAGAGGTGCACTGAGGGTCAGATCAATTGGATGCTTGACTTGGTAGTGCATCAATACCCCGATGGGTGAGGAGAAGATGTCTCTGTATTCTTCCATGATCCCATCCACTTGCTTCTGCTGCAAAGAGAGGCTATGTGTAGAGGCCATGAATGTGGTAGCAACATTCTACTTACTGTGAACACATATCACAAAGAAGATGAACTTCCTAGTATGTGAAATGACCTTACTGCATTGCTTAGCAGAGATTAAAGAAATAGCGATAGGTGGCGCTACTTCTGGTATCCTGTACAATTCTCTACCCAAATTAATAATAACACTGTGGGGTATAGCCTCATACACAACATGACACTTCCACAAATATGGTTTTCCTAAAAGAACATCAAAAACTTCAAGGGGAACAATATCACACAATACCTCATCTTTGAAAGGCTTGATGTCGTAGGGAAGATGACATTGTTGGCTGACACAAAGATCTCTCCCTTGGTGAAGCCAGCTGATGGTGTAGGGTTGCGGGTGCAGTGTTATCGACAAGTCCAACTTCTTGACAAACTCTGCTGATATCAGGTTCTTCTGATTGCCTCTATCGACAATGAAATGAAGTGGAGCCCCCTTTACCCACATTTGTGAGTGAAAGAGGCATTCCCTTTCCTCTGGTTCTTCGGGTTCGCATGGTCGGACTTTGGTGGTAGTGACAGTTGCACTGGGTTCAACATCGATAATCCGCTTCCCTCCTTCTGGATTTGATTCAGAATCAAAATCAACCTCTGACTTGATAGCCTTCAGCTCAGCCACGAGTGACTTCTTGGAGCGACATTCTTCAGTGTTGTGCCAAGGGATTTTATGGTACTCACACCATTTTCCCATGTCCTTCTTTATCTTCTCATTGCCCTTCTTGTGTTGCGGCTTGGATTGGTTGTCTTGAGAGTGGCCATCTTGACTCGATCCCTTGCTATGTGGGTTGGGGTCGCCTTTGCCCTGCTTCGGCTGTGAATAGTTTCCAGATCCAAACTCTTGCCTCTCCTGCTTAAAAGTTTTCTCTATCTTGACAACGTATCTATAAGTCGTGCCCAATGAGGCGATGTCCAAAAACTGTTTTTTTGTTTGAATGTATCTATGAAAACAACTGCAGTATTTGAGCACCAGATGTCTCTCAAAGTCTTTTATACCTAATTTGGTGCGCAGGGTATGGAAAATATTGGTGAAATATGGTATTGTCTGGTCCCTTTCTTGATGCAGGGTGGTCCATCTGGTGTATTGGTCCTCGTAGCTTCCAACAAGGTAGTATTGTTATTTAATGGCATCTCAGAAGGAATCCCATGTAGGGGCAACCAAAAATATTGCATATTCCTCTACGACCCTTTTCTCAGAGTAAGTATCCCACCAGTCCTTAACATGGGGGACAACCTTGAGTAGTGGAAAAGTAATATTTTCCCTATTGGAAAAATTGTGGACCGAAAAATAACCTTCGAGTAGATTCAACCATTTGTCTACAACATATGCATCTATCATTCCTTCAAATAATGAAATATCAAAATTTATCAAAATATGCATGGTCGCTTGATGAATATGCTTCTCCTGTGGGCATCCATTGAAGGATCTGCGCAAGGTTGTCCATCATTTCATTCCTATGTCGCATGAGGAATTACTCGAGAAACATTTTAATATGATATCTTGCTCCATCATATTTCTTTTCATCCCCCATGGGTTGTTACTAGGCTCGGCATGATCAATCTTGCAACGACTTGATTGGTTCGAGTTCCAACTTCTTGTACTCAGATCCTGTCAGGGACATGCATGAAGAAAAATAAATGAAGAGAAGACTGCTCTGATACCACTGATCCAGATTTAGGAGTGGAACAAACTGATTAACAAACTGAATACAATAAACAAAGAGATATGAAGAACAACACATATATCCAGTGAACACTATATTCTATTGAATAAATGAAACAGGTTGAAACTATAAAACTGCAGAACTAAAACAGTTGCTCAAATGGTGGTAGTTATCTCTGAGAAGAGATGTGGCTGCTATGTGCATCCGTCTGAGTAGAATGATCACAATGAGGCTCCAGAGGAATTTTTTATATTACTCATGAATGCCAAAACCCTAGACATCCAAAAACCTAACCCTAGGAGGTGAAATGCCAAAAGTCACGTGGGCCCCTATGGGTAAGTTGGTACCTCAACTTCCCGTGGTCGTAACTTTTTCATATGATCTCCGTTTTAGGTGCATGATAGCCCATTGGAAAGGTCTTTTAGAGAGATACACATTAAATCGTCAAACTCGGACTCCGTCTATAGTTTGACTGTGGCGAGCCAAAAAAATATTGTTTAGGGCTCCAAAACGGACCTAGAAGTACAACAAGATGTGTTGATATGAAAACATACAAAATAAGCCAATTTGACTCCAATATGGGTCTTTAGGGTCTTCTAATACTCCCAGATGATGAGGGATTTTAAGGAATAGTTATTTACAGTGATTTAAAAAATCATCACGACGGTTGTGATAGTCCAAAAGGAAATACCTTAGACATTAGCATTTGTATATGCATGTGGATTAATTTGACGCAGATGTGGCTCTGTTTGAAAACATATACAAACCTCTGGTCATGCATTTGGCTGGTTATTGCTGCAGGAAGGGCGTTTTGGTGCAACCGTAGGATAATTCTAAACGCATTTTTAAAATATTCAACGAATGTTGTTTACTACGATATTGAATCTAATCATGTAAAAGGATATTTCTAAATGTATGTTTAAAATATTCAACGATTCTTGTTTATTTAATGCATTTAACAATTGTGTTTGTTTTTTTTTAATTCACATAATGTATTTAACCATTGTTATTTTTTTGTTTTGTTTATGGTACATATCCATAATATATTGATTACAAATAATTGATTTGTTGTTATATTGTTGTAGATATTCATAATTTATTGTTTATAAATAATTGTTTTGTTGTTTGTGTGTATATGATTGACTTAACAACTTGGATTAGTTAAAGTTTTTACTAAACATTATTTCTACATTGAATTAACAATTTAATTATATATTTGTAATTTTGTAATTTATTTTAACTTAGTATTTAGATTCTATTTTTAATTAATAAGAAATTACTATAAAATTTTTGTATTTATTAATTTAGGATTTAATTTATACCGATGTTGGATCTAAATTTGCATTCTAATTCATAAAGGTAATAGAAAATTCAAATATATGTTGATATGTTTTAGCATATGCAAATGTAACTCAATATTGAAGTGTACCTACTACTGATATCAAAGAGAACAATGAAGTAGTTTATGCAACTATCTCACTTCTTTAAAACAAAAAAAACAAATACACAAATGCTCTCGCAGAGACTACAATTATTTAACATGGCAGTGACTAACTGCTATGTAGTTATCTCACTTGTTTATATATGCACTTCAACTAAGATTGAGTTTCAACACTTTGCTAAAAAACTAGCACTAGTAAAATTTATAAGGGGGCCAAGGGGCTTGGGCCTGCTACCCAAGAGAGGTTCAAATCCCCTCCTCTTGCAATATTTTGAAACACCAATAGAATCAACACTAAACCAATCACATAGCACTTTAAACACTTAATACCTCATAACCAAATACATTCAATTCACCAAGATAATGGATTAATACCGGCACAAAGCAATGGATGCAATTGATCAAGTAACAAACCCAACTCACAAACAATTTTAGACATCATAATTATTTACCATGAATTCACCCAATCTAGCATAATAAATATTTTCATGGACTTTTAACCTATCCATTGAAGAAAACTAAAGCATTCATGAAGGGTTTGACTGAAGTACTTGTTGTATGGTAATAATGGACACCTACCTGTACGGACTACAATTTAGTGTGAAAAGACTACAGACCAAACACTACAACTTCCCTCTAACCAAAACCCTCACTGCAACCTATACTTTGGAAAAATGGTCAATGGAGGAGGAAGGGAGATGGTTTTGTATTTTAAGCCCTTTTCTTTATTTTTTTGTTTTCTTCCTTTTTGTATGTGGAGGTGTGGTTTTTCCACAATTTTCTCTTTTTTATAATTTTTTTTTTTTATTGCTCATCGGTTTGCATGCAAATTCATTTGACCAAAGAACACTGAGAACGAATATAGACAATATATACTCAGAATGAGATGTGGAACATGTTGTTGGAAAGGTCTCTAAGAGCCCATCATAATTACACAATCGACAAACTGATTCCATGCCATTTAGGACTTTAATTTTATCCAAAAATATTTACCTTTAAACATTGATCTGTAGGTGGGGCCTGCATGGGATTCATACATGTGAAGGTTGCCATGTCATCATACAATGTCTAATTGAGGCGAAAAAAGTATTTTTGGAAACGTCTCGATGAATAATTCGATGATGTGAATCCACAAATCTGACATGAGGTTACCCAATATTGTTTTATATAACTTGAAACTTTGTCATGCAAGTTGCCTAGACCATGCTCTCATAACCAATACAGAGATTTGTGACAACTCTAATTAAGTCACATGAAACCAGAATGAAAAAAATGAGGTATCATTGGAAATTTCTTGGAGTCAAATACAACATGGAAAATCCAATTTTCTAATTTAGAGCATATCAGTGGAACTTCTTAAACCCTAAACCTTTTCCACCAAATTTCTACTTAAAACTAGACTTAAATTTGTGAAGACTCATTCTCAACAACCGCAAGTCAAAACCTAGCATATGATATAATATTAGAAATGTTTCGGACTACCCCACATCACCTATAGGCCTGATTTTTCCTATGGATCAGATTCAGAATAGAATCTAATTAGGAATTTTTGATAGTGGATTTTAGTCATCTTGAAGTTGTGCAATTTTCACCCTTTGTAGACTAGGCATACAAACTCAAAATTACGAAAATGATGGCTCATTGGAAATCCTATCACAAGCCCTACAAGGTGAAACCACTAGGATTTTCAATGATGGATCATTGGAAAGCCTATCAAAAGCCATCAATCTACAACCCTCCATCCTAAATCTCCTCAAGATCTCTAGTATGTACTTCCCTTGACTGAGGAAGAACTCTCCCGATACTTTCCATACCTCTAATCCCAATAAAAAAATGCATCAAGATGATGTCCTTCATCTCGAACTCAGTAGCTAAATCTACTTTGCACCCTACAGTAAGATCCTCTACACCTGTGAGAAATAAATCATCTATGTACATTGTTGGAAATGTTTAACAGGTAGCATATGCTTGTCATTGATGGAAAGTACAACAATGAAGATGGCATGAATATAGGAAGAATGTAGCAGATGGGCACCAGAAGTATTTTGGGAAGAAGCTACAGAGAAACCTCCAGAAGTATTTTGGGAAGAAGCTGCAGAGAAACCTCGATAAGATCAGAAGAGATAGTGCAGAGGATGTGTGGTATGTTTTATAGGTAGCATAATCTTGTCATTGATGGCAAGTACAACAGTAATGATGGCTTGAGTACAACATCGATGATCAACAGGAAAATAGAAGATAAGTCCAGGAAGATCGAATGATCGAAGACAACACAACATTGACAAAATGCTCGAAGGTTCGAGAAGCATTTCTGATCGTTGGATCCCATCCAAAATTCCCGACAGCATGAGGGCCATCAGATCTGAATAAAGACAAGAAGAGAGCGCTGAAGAGGAGGATAGATCTCAGGCATTAGATATGAGCACAGGGTCCGACCACCGTTGGATCGAGGAAAACCTGCACGATCTTTAAAGTGAAAGGAGTAGAAGGCTCACAAATCCCGAAAGCAGGAGGACCGTCCATCTTAGGGGGTTTATGTGGACCGTTGATCCGACTCCCTGTCGAAGTTTCTAGGATCGAGAGTTGGAGATGAAAAGTAATATCATCCACAGAAATCTCGATTTCGCGATATGAAAAATCGCGACGTAATCTGAGCCATCAAATCAAGATCACATCTGGACCGTCGATCCGACTCACGTCAGCAAACCACATCAGCTAGGAACACGTGGCACAACCAGGTAATGAAAAGTGTCAGACTGAATCAACATTCCAAGCACACGTAATTCACGAATCAGGGTGACACGTGGCAGTTATTTAACATATGTGACGTCAGCAGACTTACACCATGTCCGAGTTTCGAGGATCGCATGTTGGAGATGTCAAAGAAACAATGCAACAGGAATCCCGATTTCGCGATATGCAAAATCGCGACTTAAATTGTAGCCTTTGAATCAAGATCAAATCTGGACCGTTGATTCGATTCCATGTCAGAGTTTTGAGGATCAAGTGTTGAAGTTGTCAAAGAACATTCACCACAGGAATCCTGATTTCGCGATATGCGAAATCGCGATGTAATCTGAGTCGTCAGATCAAGCTTTGATATGGACCATTGATTCCTGTCCGTGTCAGAGTTTTGGGGATCGCAACATGGAGTGGCAAGTAAACAATGCAACAAGAATGACGATTTCTCGATATGCGAAATTGCGATTCAATCGCAGCCGTTGAATCAAGCTCTGATCGGGACCGTTGATCCCATGCCATTTCGGGGTATCGGGGATCGCGACTTGGAGAGTCGATATGTCTCATCTCCAGACTCACAAAATGCAAAATCGCGAAAGTGCCTTATGCATAAGGTTGTGGTCACAACCCTTGGTCACGAGAAGGGAAGGAGTCAGTCCAGATAAGCTCCATTTCGGGTTTTCAGAGATTGCGACTTGGAAAGTCGAGATGCCTCATCTCCAGATTCACGAAACGCGAATTCACGAAAATCACTTCAAGCATAAGCGCTTGGTCTTGGCCATGGTCATATTAGGGAAGGAGCTAGTGCAGAAAAGTTCTGTATCGGAACATCAGAGATCGCGAAATGAAGTGTGGAGACACTCTGCACAGGATTGTCGAAATGCCGAAACCTGATGTCAATAAAGTTCATCCAACGGCGCAGATAAATTGGAATATGATCGGAAGGTTACTGTTCTTTCTCACAGTTAACCTCTCAGTTACGAATCTGTTAGTGAAATGGATTCATGATTGCGAATTAGTTGGTGTTTCAGTTGCTGGGACAGTTGTCTTTCTTTTGCCTAAGGAAATGCGAAGTGGAACCGCCATGGAGGTGTGTATAAAAGAAAATAAGACAGACTGTGTGTGGTTGGCTATTCTGGATATGAATGAAACTGAAGGAGATCGGAGGGCTACTGATGCATGACACAGTGAAACTTCTAGAAACCATTGATGGCATCTGCTAGAGAATTCGAAGAGACCCCTATGTGATCACCAGAGGAGATGAAGAGTCTCCAAGCTTCATCCAAGTGAAGGAAGACTATTCTTAGAAGGGATAGACAGATGGATGAGCGTGGAAGCCTGTAACTGAAACAGAGAAGGTGAGCTCAACTGTCACATAGAAGACGAAGAGTCTCAATTGCCAGAGAGGCTGAGGAATCTCAACATAACATCCAATGATGCTGAACGCGTGGGAAAACGACCAGAGAAGCTGAAGAGTTACGATGATGATCACGCAAAGCACTCGAGAGGTGGAGGATATTGGCGCGGTATGAGCATGCAGAGGAATGGCGAATATTGCATGCACAAGATGCACATAAGCTATATATACACGGTACAGAGAAGAGAAGCGGTTGTTGTTGCTGTTGGAGTTGTTATGGTCGCTGTGTAGAAGGATTGAAGTGTGAGCAAGGAGGCGGAGCGCAGAAGTAGAAATGCACAGAAGAGGAACTGTGCAGTGAATGGACATGGCGCACAGAGCATAAAAAGCAGAAGAACAGACAGCACAAGTCATGTGTGTAGAAAGGCAATGAGGCAGACAGAGCAATGAAATGCAGCAGAACAGTGATGAGTCTGGTAAGCCATTGTTGAACATCATATCACTGTAATAAGTTTCAGTAGCAAAGATTAATATCTCAGGGAGGTTGGGAGGTTCTAGGGAGGATTGTTGTCCTCAGAGGTTCAAGTGGGTGCTTGAACACAGGGAGTTGTATCTTCCATCTGGTTGCATCCAGAGAAACCAGGGTGGCAGGGTGGTGCAAGGGAGAACTCTTGTTCTCTGTTATACAGATTGCTGCCTGTATGATTGGAAGTTGGTGCTTTCATCCAGTTGGTGCTGGAAACACTCAAGGAGTTGGTGCTTCCTTCTAGTTGGTGCTAGAGAAACCAGGGAGTTGGTGCTTCCTTCTAGTGGGTGCTAGAGAAAACAGAGAGTTGGTGCTCTCAGCAAGTAGCATCTTGCAAAACAGAGGTTGTAGCCTCATTATGAGTTGGTGCTCATATGTATGATAATGTAAAGAATGTAACTATTACTTATCATATAAAAAAAAAGAGGTTTTTACCCTGTATGGGTTTCCTCAGGAAATATCCGTCTTTGTGTTTCTCATATATGTGTAACTGATGCTGAATGTGCCATTGTTTATTTCCCTGCATTAATGTGATCATCATTCAGTGTTTCTGCAAAGAGTTTAAAAGAAGCATAATTGTTTAAGCACGGTAACAACTGATTCACCCCCCCTCTCAGTTGTCCAACAATTGGTATCAAAGACGACCCCCTTTTATCTAAGGGTAGATCCTAGTTCTTAAACATGACAATCCATGAAGGGACTTCAGTCACTAGGCCTCCTCTATTTGATGGAACAAATTTTGCCTTCTGGAAGGTTAGGATGAGAACATACCTAATGGCCTTAGGAGATGATGTCTGGGATATAGTAGAGACTGGATACATAAAGCCTGTTGTGCTAGCTTCCGAAGATGATAAGTTAGAATTTAGCTTTAATGCTAAGGGAATGAATGTTATCTTGAATGGACTTGCAGAAGATGAGTTTGTGAAGGTGATGCATCTTCAAACTGCTAAGGAAATGTGGGACAAACTCATTAACAATTATGAAGGTAATGAGAAGGTGAAAGATGCCAGGCTTCAAATCTATAGAGTACAGTTTGAAAATCTACAGATGAAAGAAGATGAAACCATTGGGAAGTATTTTCTGAGAGTTGAAGAACTAGTAAATGCAATGAAAGCACTTGGTGAAGAAATTGAGGAACCCTCTTTAGTTCAGAAAAATTTGAGATCTATGCCAGATAGGTTCAACCCAAAGGTATCAGCTATAGAAGAACTTAATGATATAAAGACTTTGTCTTTTGATCAATTTTTAGGAACGTTGACTGCATATGAAATGATGATAGTTACAGATAAAACCACCTCTAGAGAAGCATCATTTAAAGTAGATAAGGATGAGGATTGTGAGCCTGATGAAATTGAAGAAAAATTCGTGAGAATATTAAAGAAAGGATCAGGCAAGTACCAAGGTAAGCTTCCCTTCAAATGTTTCAACTGTGGTAAGATAGGTCATTTTGCAAATAAATGTCCACACAAGAAACATGATCAAAACTCTGAAGATGAAGAGAAGCACAAATCAAGAAGATTTGATAAGAAGAAGAGTTTATGTGTAAACAATGATGACTCCTCAGAAGACACCGATAGTGATTCCTCATGTGAAGATAAAGTAAATGACTTCTCGCTTATGGCCAAAGAGGATGGTGATAATGAAAACAAGGTTAGTGATGAGAATGATGAAGAAGCTGTGGTTGATATGGAAGGAGAACTGATCAGTGCACTGGAAGAGATTGACAGACTCAGGATTAAGAACAGAAAGAAAAAACAATTGCTAATACAGTTTGAGAAAGATAGTAAATAGCCTGATGAAGACTTTTCCCTGCTGAAGGTGGAATTAGAAGAGGCAAGAAAATTCGAGGATATTCTGAAACATCAGCTATCAGAAAAGAGGGCAAGATCTGAAGCCCTGGAAGAAGTAGTGAAAACTAGGAAAGAGATGGAGAAGTTTCAAGCCTTGTATAATCAGAATTTGTCAAGTATCAAAGCCTCAGAAGGATTAGCCACTATTCTGAATCAACAAAGGAATCCAAAGCTGAAAACTGGTTTGGGCTATGAAGAGGGATCAAGCAGTGGGAAGTCAGGAAATGAAGAACCCATCAAGTTTGTCAAAAGTACAACCAATGACAATGACAAGCCTGCAGAAACAAAGGAAGACAACCAACCACCCAGGACAAGTAAAGGAAAAAGTGCCAAGACCGAGTCTGTAGAACAAATAAATAATGCACTTCCTGCTCAAAGACATCATCAACATGAAAGAAATCGATTTGCTCAAAGAAGAAAACCATTTTCCAGGTACAAAGAATTTTTCTATGGATACTGTTTCTACTGTTCTAATTTTGGTCACAAAGCTGTAAATTGTTCCTTAAGAAT